>JANZLF010000002.1:25580143-25617077 GCA_026546835.1 Erythroxylum foetidum
CATTGGGCCTATTTGGGTTATGGATTTTTGTGCATAAAGTGATTAAATGCGGTTGAAGTTTTTATGACTGAAATTATGTTTTGATCGAAATGTTTTTGTACTAAAGTGGACCCAAATTATTTACAGATTTTCGCGCACTCGAATTGTTTTTAAAAAGAAAAATGTTTTACAAATTTTGAACTGTTTTGACTGCTCTAGCATACCACCCTCGTGGGACACGGACTTGGATATCACCATCGATATCGGGTTCGGGCCTTGCAGGAGTGGGATGCTACAGAACTGGTTCTGTATCGCTTACCCATAACTGGTTAACCACTATTTATGAAGTTGGTTATGCATTGTTTACCCGTAATAGGTTAACCGTTATATATTGGTAGTTACGGAGTTGGTTCTACATTACTTACCCATAATAAATCACAGAGCTGGTTCTACATCGCTTACCCGTGACTGGTTAACCACTATTTATGAAGCTGGTTCTAGATCACTTACCTATAATAGGATAACTACTATAAATATATCAGTATAGTAACATATATAAAGCCTAATGGTGTACCATAAGCAAAAACTTCCCTTACACTTACGTTTCATCTTATTTTCTAAACTAAGTTTGGGAGGATTCAAAATCATTCAATTTAATGCATAATTTCAATGTAACTCCCAATTATACAAAATTTAACTTTCAAATTAAAACTCATATATTGTCAAAACATATACTAGCAATATTCACTTGTAAAATATCATTCGCATAAAATTCATGATCAATATTCACTTTATGATAGAATAGAAATTATTTTCATAAAATCAATTTAAAAAACACTCACAACTTGCTAGTTTCCGTTTCACCACTTCGAAATCCTTCAGTTGGTTTCGTTTTTTGATACAAAAACCTAATACGAATACATTCAACTTCTTAACACATTTTCCAATCAAATACGTCATAAACCATGTCAACTTCATTACTTTCCATATACACTCCATATGCTAATTTTTCTCCAAATAATAGCATAACACTTCATTTAATAATTCCAATAAACATTCATATGGTCATTACATCATAACCATGCTTTTATACAAAAAATCCCTTTAAGACTAAACTTAACATATTATACATTAAACTCTTCCAATTCAATTCAATTTTATCTTAAACACTTAAAACCAATCCAAATTCACTTGTATGACATTTTAATATATACATTTAAGCCATAAAATTTCATTAACAGTTTTTTTACAAAATCTAGCACTCTAGGCTGAATTTCAACCAAAACAAATTCCAAATCAATTCTTTTTCATTTCTTTATTTCATTAGCATCAAAATTATGCTATAAACATCATAAAATATCAAAATAAAATTTTGGATCATAACACGTTAAAAACCCTAACCTTGGCTGAAAACTCATCTAATCATTTCCATGGTTATTCTTTCATTTTTTTCATCATTAAACTAACTTCCTAATGTCATTCATTAACCTTAAATCATCAAATTATAAAATAAAACACTTTAGGCAATAGATCTCACCTTTGACCAAGTTTAACTAAGGCTTCACACATTAGGTTTTCTTGATTTTCTTCTCCCAATTGCTTTCAATGTAATAAAACCTTGATATTACATCAAATGGGTGCAATTTACACCATCAAAACCAAATATAACCTACAACCGTACAAATCAATTTTTTAACAAAATTAGTAAGCTTACCTACCCATTTTCTTCTTCCTCTTCGCTTGGATAGCTATGAAATCTTGTTAGAAGCTTTATTGGAGGTGAAAGAGCATGAAAAATTCCTTGGATCATCTCTTCATGGCTTAGTCATAGCTCTCTCTTCTCCTTTCTTTTTTCTTTTTTTCATCTCTTCCTTCCTTTCTCTCGTCAATGGTCAAAACCAACATTTGCTTTTCTCTTATTTTCTTTTAGTTTTTGGACTCTTTAATGTCACTCTCATGACAATCTCCATTCACTCTCACGACTATGTTAAAAAATGAAGCAAAATGTTGCTTTTATAGTCATTTAATGGATTACATATGCCACCTTCTTATTTGTAATCACTAATGACTCATCACACACATGTCATTTTCTCATTGGACATCTCTAATGACTCACCAACACACTAATATCATGTAAAAAGACCAAATTGTCCTTGATGAGTACTAAAAAGACTAAATTGTCCTTAATGAGTACAAAAAAGACCAAATTGCGCTCTAATGCATTTAATTCACCAACTAACCAAATTAAATCACGAAAATATCTCACAGCTGTCTTATCATTAAATTGACCAAGAAATACTCTAATTAGGGTCAATACTTATTGATTGGATGCTTTAAAAAATTTTGAATAAAATCATCAATGCCCTTTATTTTCCAAAAAGGGCATTTTAGTCCAACAATTTCAAATTACCCAAATTCTATTCAAACAACCTCCGTTTTGACCTGTTTCAATTCTTATAGACTCCAATCCTAACTTCAAAGCTTTTCATCATATTTTGAAATTATTCGATAACTTTTCGATTGCTTAGAAGAATTTTCAGATTGAATCCGAAAATACTTAAATGTCATCGAAATTGTTTGAATTTCATTTAAAAATGTCATCTAAATCTCCAAAACATATTTTAGGGCTTTTTAAAACTCGTTAGGACTTATTCTGTAGTTTTTTGGAGTTTTCAAAAATTTTCTGAGAAATTTTCTATCGAGTCCAAAACCATCTCTAGTCTATCTATTATCTCTGTTATAACCTTAATAATACATTTAAACGCTTAAATTACTCTATTATATCATAAATATAGCATACTCTATAACATATATGTACAACACATTACACAATACAATAATCAAACTATGACACCAATTATAGCTGATGCATCCATATCATTATCATTCGTAGTATTCACGAGATCTCAAGGAGAACATTTAGTGGTTAAGAACTAGGTTGAAAGCACTCTAAAATAATAGAAGGAGAAGTGGAACCTCCTTTATTAATAGAGAATTCTAATTATGGCGAGTCAAGATGGACACTAGCTGGTTCAGGGATAGGAAGTGGAGGATTACTAGTATAATTGTATAGCCCCATTAATTTAAAGTAGTCACCCGTAGCAAAACTCCTCCCTATAGGGCTCTATACCTTTTTAACATGATGTGAATGTGGCTTCTAGTGTTTATCTAATATTCCAAAGGAATATTGTGTAAGCTAACCTAATGAGGAACCTACTTAAAATTAATTTCCTGGATTTGAATTCTAGGTCTCCATAATTGGAGAAGCTGTGGCATATTATTGAAATGTCATGTTTCATTGTCAAGTACTTTTTGAGCACTAGAGGAGGACCTAAACTTGAAGATAAACCGGCCGTCATTTGTAACTAGCTGTGAGTCCCTAGCGGTACTTAAGAGGGGAATAATTTGGAATTTTAAAAAATAAATAGTGAAATTACTCAATTAAAAACAATCAATATAGATAAGGATGAAGAAATTGTTTAATATAAATCAATAAAACAATTGGATAATAATTTCATAAGCATTGTGAAGATAAATTGCAAACCAATTTATAGTGATTCGATAAGCAACCCTTGCCTACATCCACTCTTAAGACTCTTCTCAAAATTTCACCATAATCATTGTTTCAAGGTAAAGAATAACATTTGTGCAATCTTTCTCTACAAAGAGAAACTCTTTTACAATCTTCTTTTAAGATCAAGAGCAATCTCATATCACTTCAAACACTCCCAAATACAATAAGACAATGCCCCAAAAAATATTACAACTTAAAACCTCACTTTATTACTTGATAATTCCAAAAAGACTCACTCATAAAAATTTAAGACATTAATGCTCAAATTATTGAAGAATATATAGAAATCTATATAAAATACACCCAAATGCTTGTTAATTCTAAAATAAATGAGAAAACATGTATTAATAGGATTTTTGAACCTAAAAATAGTCATTAACAGCTAATTACAGAGCAATAGTCAACCAGTATAGCATATTGGTTGATCAAACTACACTGAATGCACAAATTCACTAGTTATTAAGACACCAACCAATTAGTAGGCATATTGGTTGACCAATTCATCAACCAATGTTAAAAGAACGTTTGGTATATCAAATATAAAAACTTTAACTTATATAGGTCAACCACTAACCCATATAGGTCGATCAATCCCCTTAAAACCTCATTTTAAATGGTCAAACTCAATTTGTGTAGTGTAATTATGATTTAGACACTTCCAAAAATGTTCCTTAAAGTTTTTTTAAAGATTAAGAGCTTTTACATTGGAACTAAAAGCTCCAATTCTTCTTGATGAATGAAAAGACTCATGTAATAAAGTAATATAATATTTTTATGCAAGGTGTGGCTTTTAGAACGTCAAAGTGTCTAAATGAGAGCATAAATAACATTACAAACTAAAGAATGACCTTGATGTTTCTTATTCTTCTTTTGATCTTCATTTGGTCTTTTATTTGCAATTTGCGAGCTTCATCTTTTCTTTATTAATTCAATAAACTATCTTCTTGAGTTTGTGACTACATGATGTTCTTATATTCCTTCTTATCAAAATAATAAACCCATTAGTATTACTTGTGTTTTATTATCATCAAAACATTGATTGGAATCTCCCTTGGTTCAATAGTAGAAAATCATCCAAACCCAATTTCTTCTACTATTTTTTAGCCCATTAGTGAAATTTACCACTTACGGGCACCTTCATAAAGTACATGCACTAGTGGAAAGACCAATCCATGCCCTAAGTTTAGAAGAAGGTGGGAAAACTATAAGACATATGGTGAACTATTACTCAATATTTGTTTATAGAAACAAACATTATAAGCCTCTGTAGGAGCATGATAAGTAGGCAGGGTAAGAGCATTAAGAGAAGTTGATTTGGAGAGACCAAGTAGGGGGAATGAGCAGATGAAGATAGAGTAAATAGGGAGGGTAAAAGACAAGAAAATGAGATAAATATGGAAATTCAATATAGTTACTAACTTGATTAGGCTAGGAAAGAGAGATAAGGGTAGACATTCTTAAAAAATATTAAAAAAGAAACCAGACGAATAAGTTTAAAAAAATATTACCAAAAATAATAAGTAAAGAAGTGGGAAAAGCAAAACCAAATCTAAGATATGAGAAGGTTTTAAAAAAGATGGTATGGAGAAAATAGAACTAACTAAGATAATTTAAGAGTGAAAGAACAATGATCCAAACTGAAAAAGAAAAGAATAAACTATTATTAAAGAGTGCAACAAAATAACTGAAACACAGGAACTAGGACGAGGAAGGATAAAACTTAGTTGGAGCACAAGTCCAAACTAAGAAATAGAGAGATGGATAAGATAGGTGGGTTAGAGAACTAGAAAAACCAAAGAAATAATAAGAACCTATAAAAGCAAAGTTAGAAAACTAGAGAGAAGGGGGACATGTAACCAACATAAGATGAAAGCACATTGTCATACATTTGTTAGGAATATATATCTTCTTAACTAATGCATTGATCCTTAAGTAGATTTAGTATTCTACATGTTTGATGATTTATTGCATCAATCATCATTTTAATCTCATTATATAAGTGTTTTATACTTATACCACCTTCTATATAAAAGGTGGGTCTTTTCAGTAAATATTGATTCAAACTTGAATTTATAATGATCTTTCTCATTCCTTAACCCTTTGAATCAAATTAACTTGAAAATATGACTTTGATTATCCTTCCTAGTCGATAATGCATAAAAGGTATCATTTATATATTACAATATTGACTTTCTTTTATGTATGTACAAATGATAGTTCTAGTATATCTAATGCCTAATTTAGGATCACTATTTTATTCATTCAATCCACCATTTAGAACTAACATATGGCACGTTAAGGTAGATTGGGCAAACATATCATTTCTTTAGGTTATGTCATTACTAGTAACATTTATATCCTTAAATATACTTCACTTCAACATTAATGTTTTAAGCCTTGAACTCTCATTTATCACCTAAGTAAATTGCTTAAAACTTGTCTCATATTCATTCTTACAAAGTAATAGAGGCGATTACCTATATGGGAACATATCTCACATTTTTCAGACACACTTCTTGTATCTAGAATTAAGTGTTTAACACTCATTCTAATATTTATTCTAAAACTACAAAAACTCAATTTGAAATAAAGCATTCTTATAATTCTAAAATTGAATTCTCATTTAAAATTCATTCTAAATAAATGAAGTTTAATACTCAATTAAATATGAGTTACATAAAATATTCAATAACAAATAACCTATCATTATTGATAATAAGTGTTTTGAATAGTCAAAAGGCATATTCATTTTTCTTTTTGTTATTATATCATTGATATAATTATATTTGATATCTATGTATTTGGTTTATTATTGATATTTGAGCACTCTAGGACTTCCTTTTACTGTACTTATTTATACATAACATAGTATATATGAGACCATCAATTGTAAAAAAAAAAAACAAGGAAACACTTTTATCTCTTCCTATTTTTGTAGCATCCTTAGATATTGCCTATTGCTTAAGTGCTCAACTTTAGTAATAAACGTAACAAAATAAGTTATAGTCCTCCATAAAAAATTGTTCAATTTTTCACTTAATATATATATATAGCTAATAACTGTGACAATACTCTTTTTAATGATAATCAACAATCTTAACTACAAAGATGTTTGTAAATTTAGCCTTGTTCTTCATAAATACAAACATGTAATGATCTTATCCCTTTTGAAAAAAACCCAATGGTTGTTTCATCTAGATTTCTTTATCTAGTTCTTCAACTAAAAATGCATTCTTTATATTCATTTTACATAGAACAAGATCCATTCCAACCATTAAAGCTAAAATTAGTTAAACTAATGTAAATCTTGTAACAAGTGATAATTTTTCTCATAATCAATATTTTTTGTTTTATGTATCCTATTTCCATTAGACATACTTTGTATCTTTTAAAGATGTCATCAGCCTTTCACTTAAAATTTGAGAAGTCATTTGTTCTTAGTACCTCCATATCCTTTAAGAAGATTAACTAATCCTCATAAATAGATCAAGCTCATTAAATTTCATCCTTTTTCTATTACTGTAACTTTTTAATCCTTAACAATACAATATAAGCCTTTTCACATTTCTCAGCTTATTATTTCTTATGGAACTCCCATAAAATTTTTTCTCTTTAATGTCAAAAAATAATATAAGGAGTTAATCCTCTCATAATGTGTATATAATTGAAATTTTTAAGAAATATATCTCCCTACTTTTAAATTTCTTCGACTCAAATTAAATAGTAGTAAAGAACTAATACTGGATTGTAATTTCCACTAATCAAAAACCAATTTATCATCTTTTAAATTACTCCCACTTAGATGAATTTTATTTAATTGACTATCTTATATAGAGATAAGTTTTAAACCATCATTTCTTTCTTTATAAAATCATTCCTTAAGTATGTGATATCCTACGACATAATTCAATTATTCATTTATTACCTCATTCTCCTTTGAACATATACCCTTTGCAATGTTTAGGATATCTTTTAAAGATACTCTTCTTTCATATAAGACCTAATTTCCTATATTTATTAAGGGACCATGAATATAGGTCACAAACACATTTTTTAAAAATTCAAATGTGATAAATCAAGTCATTTACCTGCCCATATTATTAGGAACCTGACAAAGTACACTTTTGGCCCTCAATAACACATCACTAATAGGTGGTAGGCAAATCAGCCTGTGCCATTATAAACTAAACTATTTCAAGAAGATTTTTGTTTCTCCTCTCTACACTATCATTACATTGATAGACTCTTAAAATAGTCAATTGTCTTTTTATTTGTTTTTTATCATATATCCTCTTGAATGGACTATATAAGTAGTCTAATCCTTAATTAGTTCTTGTAGTGTTTAGCTATTTTATCTAACTGATTCTTAACTAAAGTCACATACTTTTGGAAACAACATAATTCTTCAAATTTTAAGAAACCAAACAAATATAACTATATCAAGTATGGTATTTGATAAATGCAATGAAACAATTACTTTCATATCTTGTTTTCACATTTACTTGGTCATATATATTTTAGTAAGTTAATTACAATAGCTTAGCAACTATTTATCCTATATTAAATGGTTTTCGTGCCATTTTGTTAGCTAAACAATGTTCAAAAGTATATAATTCTACTTTAACCAGGTCTTTTAAAAGAATCTATTTGACTAATTATTTTATTCAATTTTATCCAATATTACCAAGTATAGCATGTTAAAAATTGGCATAGATATTATAAAATTCATATAATACCATAAATCCATCCAATATAAAACCATGACTATTATAATTCCAATAACATTATCCTTTCAATTACTGTGGAAATTAACATCAAATATAAAGCTAACTAAAATGTGACAAAAACAAGAATTTTTCTTCATATGAGGTCATTTTCATTTCCCATTTTAATTATCCATAGTCCTTCTTAAGATCATAAGAATTATGATGGCTTTCTATCCACTTTTCACTAGATCTACTATATCACTTCCTCTTTTTATTTTCAACTCCTTGTGAGCATAACCTACCCATATATACCTCAATAGATGGCTCAGAGTCCTTAAATTGTTCATTATGTTATAATAGGTGCCTCATAACATCCTTCATCATCTTGATATTATTATTATAGGTTAAATGTAAATTTATATGCTCTCAACTTAGAGGAAAAGATCATGTAACAACTTTCACTTGTTACATATATGACAAGGTATAACCAACATCCCTCAAATTACTAACTATATTTGACATTAGCTTTAAATGCCTTGATAATGAATGTTCCAAACTCATCTTTTCATTTATGATTTTTAAATTATTCTTATATATGTCAAAATTAATTGTGATTGACCATAATTTGGTCACTAGGGTGCTATCAAAGCTTGTTATTTGTACAAACCACATATCTTTGGAATGGTCATACTTATTAAAATCTCCACATAAAATCATCATCTATATTGTAAACAAGACAAGGACTTTTTCTTTTACATAAGTTATATGTCTCATAGTTTTCCTATATCCAGCCATATTGTCGTTTTGAGAAAATGTCATGATTTTATATAGTAAGATAAGAGCATTTTACCCTTCGAATACATATTTTATTTCATGCTCTAAATTTATAAATTTATACCATTCAAATTTTCATCTATACCCAATTATGTGACAAAATTCTTGTATGTAGTAGTCACTTTCCATAAATAGTTTCTATAATGAAACATTTGTTAGGTAACTGTTTTCATTATCAATTAATCTAATGTAACCCTCTAAATAGAAACTTTTAATTTTTTTCTCAATTACTTATGGAATAAAAGGTGACAATGTTTCCAATCTTCATCTATATAATAACCAATCAAAAATTATTCATTCTATTTAGATTTATTTCTTAACAAACATCCCAAGTATGATATAAATAACACATACAGATAAAACAATAAAGAATTGAAGTTTCATTTTTCAAAACAAATACTATCCATGAATTAACAGTTGTAATAATGGTTTTTATAAATAAGTAATGCTATGTAAGTAACAAAAATATACTACACATTGAATAGGAAAGAAAGTAACACTCTCTAACTAAACTTATAAAATTTGATGAACCCTATAAGGAATTAAATCAACAATTTCTTTAGAAGAGTCATTAAAGTTCATATTAGTTGTTAGCTCTATAATGTCCTTTAATAAGCCATTAAACCTAAAACATCTAGACACTTACCTTATCTTATGCTCTTTCAAGAAAGTATACACCGGCCAAATATATACATAGATACACTATAAGAAATATTAGTACTCTAATTAACAAATCTCCATATTAGGGCATAAGTGTTTTGCAAAGTGCTTCATATTTGCTCATATGATTAGTGAGGCCTTAATAATTAGAAAAGATGACACCTTATATCATATTGTTTATTAATATAACATGTAATATTATGTCTATTCTAGGCATTATTAGACTCTGATCCAATTGTGCCTTCATAAAATTCATATGATTTCATTGTGTTGGAGTTCAAATTAAAATTAGGTAGATTTAAGAAAAAAATGTTCAACACTTTTAAATACTAAATTGAAGTCTAGCCCACAATATGGGCATATTATTAAAGTCTAAAGCATAAAAGAGCAGGAAAAATGATTTCTTTTAAATCCTTATATTATCCCCATACTTATTCAAATCAATAAATAAAAATATAGGGACAAATTAGTAATTAATAAAGGAGACAAATCAAATAAACCAATCATTTAATGTGAAATGTCTACTAAACAAATCTTTAAACATCTAAAAATGAATTTAATTACATAAAAGATTTGATAATAATTCTACATTAGATTTATACAAGATGTAAGATGTAGAAAAATTGTTAATCGAATCGTTTTTTTGAGAAATACGAGACATCTAAGTCATACAAGTAAAGAGATTTATTCATTGATAAGAAAAAAGAAAAAACACGAATGGTAATTTATGTTTTTGACAACATAAGTCAAGGGTTTAATTCTCCAAAATTAGTTAAGCCTCAATGGGCTTATGGGTTTGGCCTACACTTAGGATGGCTTCTTGAACCATTTGGTATAGCCTAAATTTTTAATCTAAATCATAATTAATTAATTTATTTATTAACAAAGAACCAATGACCAAAAGATATAAGTTTATTCTAGTTTCAAAATAAGTTAATTTTATAAGCCAACAAACCTTATTTCATATTTAAAATAAGTTAACATATCCGTGCATCCAAACATAAGTAATTTTAGCTTTAGGTTTTATTTAATTCATTAGCCAAACACCTATCTTCATCCATTCAGAAACCATTGCCACCTTGAAAGAAAAATATACAGAGACAAGTACCTCCCCTTCTAAACAATACTAGTTGTCATCTTCTTTGCGACCATGCTAGGCGTTGCTAGTGACTACATCTGCCAAAAGAGGCATTAACAAACAAAGGCATAAGGGTTTCAATGTCATTGTCAACCTGTCATTCAACGTTTCACCTACTTAATAGTGTCTCCAATGCTGACGATAATGACTCATCGCTAATAACTGCAAATCTTCGGGAGCATATCACTTATTCCCATTACTCTGTGCCTACTATGCTCCATGAGCATCCATCCATCCAATAAATGGGACCCACAAAAATTGGATGGATGGATGTTCATGTAATCGGGTAGCACAGAGTAATGAGAATAGGTGATCTAAATCCCAAATCTTTGTGATCGTTATTGGGTCTTTAATTGTCATGTTCAGACAAAATTACATTTTCATAACAAAGTTCAAACACCTATAATCAAACTACTTATGGAACTTCCATTAAAACCATCAATTTTAAACCCAAAAAATCCAATTTTATCCAATGATGAAGATTTCAAATGATGGCTTCAGTGGCTTATTTTCTTTTAGTGTTTTTTTTCTAAATCTTCAAAGAAACATACGAATGACTAAAAATTATTGTTAAGGTAACTTACACTTTGTATAACATATAAAATTTGAAAACATAGTTCATAAAACACCACATTTAGAATGAAGCAATCAAGTAAAACACCACATCAACTTGCAGTCCCTTGGGCCACTAAGGTATGCAATAGATTCTTAATGTCGAGAATATCTTTCATCTACTCGTTAGCTATCCAGAATAAACTCTCTGCAGTGGATCGAATTCCTTATATCCATTTGGACATCAACTGTCTAATGTGCTCCATGTAGAGTGAAGCTTGCAACCATCTCTTTTTTGATTGTCCTTTCGACAATGCAATTTGGAATTATGTCACTACTTCTTGTTAATGGGTGAATCCACAAACAACCATCTTGGATATTACAGATGGACTTACTGCGCCATCACCTATCCACATTATTGTTCTGGGCGTTTGTATTTACAAGTTATGGAGAGAGTGAAATCTCTAAAGATTCAAACATCAATCCACCACGAAGGAGTGTCTAATTTTCTCAATTTTAACTGAGGTTCGGGAGATCATTCTAACAAAGAAGCTACAACAACATTGCAGCCTAACAGTATGCTCCTCTCTACGCATTTAAGGACCTATTGGAAAGTAGCTTTTCATAATGCATCTTCTTCCTTACACGGTTTACTGCTAATATGACGGGATAGGCTCTATTGTTTTAATAGTTTCAATTCTCTTATCCTAGAACTCTCTTGTAGTTGTAACTTTTATTTATTCATTCAATCAATTTTCTTTTTTAAAAAAAAAAGTAAAACACCACATTTTCATCTAGGAACCATTATAATAATAAAAATGGTGGCTTAAGCAAAACTTTGTATCATTCCCCAAAAAAAAACAAAAAATGTAGATCAATGACTAATGCAAATAGGTCTATTTTTAATTATTTGTCCAATATTTCTTTACTATACCTATTAAACCATGTCTAAGGAAAAAAAAATACTTGATCAATTAAAAGACAACACAATAAATAAAGAATTTTTATATATTTGATCTATCGTAAAAGTTATTTTGTTCCATTGAACCAACATTCAAGATAAGAATTTTAATTTAAAATATCCAAAATTTAATACAATATCTAGATTAGGATTTATTTTTCATATTTTAAAGGGAATCAAGAAATAATTCATATGTCTAGTGCCAAAGATAATAAATCCTCATAACAAGTCTTGAAGTAAGGATTTCATAAAATTAATATAAAACTAATGGATAAAAGTCATTTTATCATAATGTAAGAAAAAGATATTTAGAATTCTACATTTCAATTTATTGCCCATGAAAAAAGTAAAAGTTTTTTTAAGATTATTCGTTTTTGGTTTCAACATGTGTGTATAAGCCATTACGATTATTCATATGCTATCATTAGTTTTTTAGTTATTAATATGATATATGAATTATGGCTTTAGTTCTTATAATATAATGGCTTACAAATTCTGATATTTCCTTTATTTTATTTTCCTATTTTGTAATGTATTAATTATATATTTTTGTTAATAATTAAGTGATAAGATAAATGAAAAGATGATAGATAAATGACATTTATTACTCAATTGTTATATGGATGATGATTAAAAATCTTGTATCTTTAAGACTTAGGAAGCAATTATGAAATAATTATTGATACTAAAAAAATAAAAAAAATATATATGTAATAATTGTTTATCGAAATGTAATATTCCAAATATAGATAATGTATTAAAGAATATTAGTATTAAATTCATTGAATATGAAACATTTAAAGTAAAAATTATCAAAGTTAGAACATAAAAATCCAATATGTATAAGAAAAGTAGGAGGTTCAAAACTCTTAATATAGCATGGATGTACTTGAGAAGGATAATACATCCTAATATAAGAGGATCCTTAATGTATATATATGAATTATGAAAAATAATACCTTGTTAAATCACTTTACATTGTTACATAGTATGAACAATAACATTATATCCAAATTCAAAAGATTAGTGGCACTTCAATGATCAAAATGAGGTGGTTACTACCAAACTTGATATAAATAAAAGTCAATTTAACCATATGATTAAAAAAAAGTGTTTAAGGTAAATGTCAAACATGATAAGTGAGTTCAAAGATGTTGCCCATAAATTATCTTATTGGTCCCTAAATGGAACATAAAAGGATGGATGAATTATATATTTCAATTTTTGAATTATTTAAATTCCATGAATGAATTGCTTATTCTAATGAATGGTTATTTGATTAATAACTATAATAAAATAATTACAATAAAAATTAAAAGAAAATAAGGGAAAAAACTAAAAATTAATTTATAGCGGTTCAATCACGCAACTATTAGCCTCTAATAACATCCTAATCTCTACTTAGGCATTCCATTGTACATCTACTTTGAATGGACAAAGAGGAACCATCTATATATACAATATATTCTTTACTGCAGGTGAAGAAGTTACAATTATCTTGCTTTGCCATGATTAAATAGGAACACTTTATAAATCTTATCCAGGTCAATAATAAGCCTCATAATATTTATATACTCTAGTAGTTCTCTTTAATTGCTATACTCTAGCAACCATATACAATTCAAGAGTTCTTTTCTTTCTAACACTAATGAAATAGGGTTCAATAATATTATATAATGCATATATGAACTTAAATGCACTTTCTAATATTTTAAGAATCTTAACAACTATTTAACATGTGAAAAGTTATTTTCATAATTCAATTATGGTCTATTTATACTAAAAATCACTTCAAGTAGTCATTAAATATAAAACCTAGTCGTTAAACAAGTTAGGTTTCGTTCTCAATCCATCGAAATGTAATTTTTGTTCCTTGGCAGCTGACAGTGTGCAGCATACTTTTTATGAGTGTCCCACGATTAGACTGATCTGGAGCCATTTTTCAGCACTGTTACAAATTCACTTCTCTTTCCCACCTGATCTTTGGTTATTTATCCAGGAATGGTCCATTCTTGGATGAGGGGACAATGCTAGGAAAGTGATCATTTCGGTCATACCTTATTTCATTCTTTGGGAAATCTGGAAAATGCGCAACCTGTGTATGTATGAGAATAAATCCACCACGGCCTCCTCTTTGATTCTCTCGATTACACAGCATGTTTCCTCCATGGTGCGAGTTCATCATTTATTTCCAAAGACTCGACAGGAAATGGTTGATCTATCCAGATCTTTTAACTGTAACTTTCAATTACCTCGCAAACTGGTGATTGTGACGTTGTGTTGGAGACCCCCGGATGATTGTGACTTTGTTCTTAACACAGATGGCTCCTCGCTTAGATGCCCCGGACCTTCAAGTTTGGGATTTGTGGTACGTAATGCCACTGGTGCTTTCTTGTTTGCTGAGTGTCTATACTATCACTTGAATGTTAGCTTTGCCATGGAAATAAAGGCCATAGTTTGTGGCCTTCGGTATTGTATTACCAGCGGCTTCCGGAACATACAGGTTCAAACAGACAATTTGAGCATTGTGCAACTATTGAACTATAATTCCGACTCTTGGCCGTGGAGATATGAAACAGAACTTGCAGATATTCGTCATTTACTTTCTATCTCGACATCGTCCATTATTCATGTTTATCGGGAGGTCAATAGCTTTGCCGATTATTTAGCAAAGTTAGCATCAGGTGGTACTTCCACACAATTCGCGACGGAAACCACTTTACCTATTCCACTTCGGCAAATCTTGCGTATGGAACAACTCTTTGTTCCATACATCCGGTATAAAACATGAACCTCACATCTTATCTTTACATGGCTTTTGTATTGCATTTTACATACTTTTGTAATCCCACACCTCACTGTCTGGGATTTCTATACCCAGCGAGAAGAGTTGTTGAGCTGCATAGTACCACTCTTGCAACCTGACCACGCCGCATTTATAAATTCTCATTTGCAGCAGTTTTCTAATGGTACCGATCGAGGACTTTGGAAGCCGACGGTTACTGGCAAATTCAACCTTTCCTCAGCATACGAACTGGTACGATCTCGTAACCCTATCAGTGCCTCTCTTCACCAAGCTTGGAATAAGTTTCTGCCAAAACGGATATCAATCTTTGTGTGGCGTCTCTATAACTCCATTCTTTCTTTTCCGGAAACATTAAATAAGTTAGGTTTTGTTCTCAATCCATCGAAATGTAATTTTTGTTCCTTGGCAGCCGACAGTGTGCAGCATACTTTTTTATGAGTGTCCCACGGTTAGACTGATCTGGAGCCATTTTTCAGCACTGTTACAAATTCACTTCTCTTTCCCACCTGATCTTTGGTTATTTATCCAGGAATGGTCCATTCTTGGATGAGGGGACAATGCTAGGAAAGTGATCATTTCGGTCATACCTTATTTCATTCTTTGGGAAATCTGGAAAATGCGCAACCTGTGTATGTATGAGAATAAATCCACCACGGCCTCCTCTTTGATTCTCTCGATTACACAGCATGTTTCCTCCATGGTGCGAGTTCATCATTTATTTCCAAAGACTCGACAGGAAATGGTTGATCTATCCAGATCTTTTAACTGTAACTTTCAATTACCTCGCAAACTGGTGATTGTGACGTTGTGTTGGAGACCCCCGGATGATTGTGACTTTGTTCTTAACACAGATGGCTCCTCGCTTAGATGCCCCGGACCTTCAAGTTTGGGATTTGTGGTACGTAATGCCACTGGTGCTTTCTTGTTTGCTGAGTGTCTATACTATCACTTGAATGTTAGCTTTGCCATGGAAATAAAGGCCATAGTTTGTGGCCTTCGGTATTGTATTACCAGCGGCTTCCGGAACATACAGGTTCAAACAGACAATCTGAGCATTGTGCAGCTATTGAACCATAATTCCGACTCTTGGCCGTGGAGATATGAAACAGAACTTGCAGATATTCGTCATTTACTTTCTGTCTCGACATCGTCCATTTTTCATGTTTATCGGGAGGTCAATAGCTTTGCCGATTATTTAGCAAAGTTAGCATCGGGTGGTACTTCCACACAATTCGCGACGGAAACCACTTTACCTATTTCACTTCGAAAAATCTTGCGTATGGAACAACTCTTTGTTCCATACATCTGGTATAATGCATGAGCCTCACATCTTATCTTTACATGGCTTTTGTATTGCATTTTACATACTTTTGTAAGCCATCTTATTAATAAAATCCCCCCCCCCTTTTTTTTTTTAAAGATAGTTTCTAGGCACATTAGTTAGTCAATCACTTCCCTTTAATTAAATGGAGTCCTTTGGTTGGGATATCATCTAGCTGGACACCTAAAACTCATTGTGTAACTTTTACAAAAACCCTATTGGCTAGCCAGTAGTTCACTGACTAGCCTATCAACTAACCAATGGTCTAATCAATACCAAACCACCCATGCTATTTTTAAAAGTTTATAGGTTAGGTTATCTAACCTAAACTCTTATGTTGGTTGAAATCTTATTAAAAAAAACTTTTGAAAACACTTTAAGTCAAAAATTTTCAACATTTCAAGTTTTTCAAACGTGTTTAAACACTCTTATTTTAATAAAATCTTGATTTAAAACTATTTTAAAGTCTTAAAAAATTGAATATTAAAACATTTTCTTTGAAACCTAAGACAAATTTCATCTTAATTGTTAAAAGGTTTATGCATTATTCCTTGCATGTAAATGATCGTGTAATAACTAAGCTCCTAATTTACTTAAAGACCAAGATAAGAATACAAAAACATTATAGTGATATATTACATTTAAAACGACTTTAATTTTTCTTATTATTAGTCCACTTATCTTGAATTGTATTTAGTACTCTTATATCACTTCTATGGATGACGTTTCTCATTGAATCACTTTGTTCTTCTATTAAATATGATCTTTCATATGGTGTTTGATTCTTTGACATATTAAATTATTAGTGTCACACACAAAATGAGAACATGAATTAAGACCTCATTTGGTCTAACAATCTCTTCTATAATGAAAAAATATTGGGTGATATTGATACTTAAGTTTGTCCAATCCTTTTTACACCTTTTTAAGAAAAGGGATAACTATTTCTAAAGTGTCCAAGATTTAAATTTTTTAATTGAGTGACCAACATTTTAAAATCTTAATAGTTGAGTTAAAAATGTTAGTTATGTTACTAATATGATGATGTGCCAAATGGAAGCCTTGTTGTTCATGAACTATAGCTGTCCATCTGAAAAAGGAGTAGCCAACTATCATACCTAGTTATCCATAACCCGAACCCATTACCAAATACCCATCACCCATTTTGTTTACACCACCAATTAAACCATACTAAACAATCCTTCACCTTCCTTCTTATCCCCTTCATCTTCTCTTCTTAAATATACTATCTCCAAATCACCAATCTTAGACTCCTCAATAAGAACCAAGGTTGGCTTCTTCAAACCTCTTTCGTCTTCTCTTTTTTGTTCACAGTCACCCTTACACCACAATTTTTATTGCTAGAGTCAACTTCTCAGTCTATGCCCACTTGGCAGGAGGCTCAATTTTAGGTCTTGGGGTGTTTGTAGGTTTGATTTTAAAAGCCTTCAACCTATTCTGAAGGCAGTTATAGTGTTTATAACTATTATTATTGCTCATGAGGGAAGCCACTACTTATCTTTAGGGCATCCATATAAGTCAATTTTTTATTGGTTTTGGTCTTATCCTTGCCAAGTTTAATTTAAACATTATAGAGTATTCTATTGGATGTTTTCCATTAGAAGTATTTGTGTTATTTCCTAATAATGATCCAGCGAATGATATTCTTGTCGATAATGAAAATTTGCTCAAGAATAGAATGATATTGAATAGACCATACTGACCTTGTAAAACAACAAAGATGAGAGGAAAAGATGTGATTTCCAATCTGAGATGAACAATGAAGATGTAGGAGAATCAAGTAATGATAGGTAAAGTGAATATAGGTAAAGTGAATTTGGGTGATTTGTATTTGGTAATGGCTTTAGGTTATGGGTAGTTGGATATTATGCTTAATTGGCCACTTTTTTTCAAGTGGAAAGCTATAGGTCATGAACAATAAGCCTTCTATTAGTTATATAAGCATATTAGTAACGAAACTAACATTTTTCAACTTAACTATTAAGGATTAAAAAGGTTGGTCACTTAATTGAAAATTTTTAAAACTTAAACACTAGATTGAAAAAATCATAAAAGGTTAGGTACTTTATGAATGGTTATCCCTTAAAAAAAAACAATATTATCCATCAATTTCAAATCAGTTATACTTATATGTGGTTGCATTTAATTTATTTCAATTATGTCTATTTCTATCTTAAGATGTTCAATCCGTCTCGCATCATTTTAGGCTTAATTTTTTTAAATTTTAAGTTTTAATTATTATTAATTAAATTATAATTAAGAATTTTTATTCATAATAGAGTTTAATTAGTGACTAGCTTCTTTTAATTGGAGTCTTTACATGTTTTTTCTTATATTGGTCATATAGATTCATAAGGTCAATTTCATAAATTTTGAAGAATTTTAGGTGAGTAAAAAAATAAAAAAAAGGAATAATAAGTGCAACTAGGTAATTTCATGTAATTGAGATATTTCCTAAAGTTTTTACTTAGATGGGGAGAAACAAAAGAAAATATCAAATAAATTTCTTTCATTAATAAATAAAAATAATTAAATAAAGTTTTGGAAATAATTATGAATTATTTCGAAAAAGAAAATAAAAAACGAATATTTTGAACAAAAACAAGTGAGCTTTTGACCAAGGCATTCAAGTCCTTTCTTTACCCATTTGTAATCATAAATGACTACATTATTAGGGGCAAAAAATGAGAGAATGGTGGGTATTAAAAAAAGACAAAAAAAATTGGTAGCCACTTTGAAGGTAGCCACTTTGAAAAGAATTGTTACCTATTTAAGAGATGGAAGGTTATGTTTCTCCATTTTTTTTCTTATACCTCATAGTTATTCTT
This sequence comes from Erythroxylum foetidum, assembly GCA_026546835.1. NCBI lineage: Eukaryota > Viridiplantae > Streptophyta > Magnoliopsida > Malpighiales > Erythroxylaceae > Erythroxylum > Erythroxylum foetidum. Next base: position 25,599,524 of record JANZLF010000002.1, read on the forward strand.
CCTTCTTGATTAGTTCTCCATTTTAGCCACCACTCAATAATAATGTCTTTAGCAATTCCTAATCAATCATTGGTATTCTCTTTATTTTTTTTACCCTCTTCTCCTTTTTTTTCATTTTCATCATGTAATTTCATCAAATCATCACCTATACCCCTAAAATCAATAAAGCTTTCCATGATCCATTAACTTCTTATGAAAACTAAAAATTGTAATCATCTCTCATTTATCATTATAAAATCCTAAAAAATGGTAAGCATTATGGTAGAGGCAGAGGAAAATATGAAAAATGAAGTGGAGAATTGTATTGATAGAAGGCAATTCATATGGAGAGGACTAGGCTTCTTGCATCAGTTTAGGATAAAATTTCAACCCATGCCATTACATGGCCTATTTTTTAAGTATTTATACTCATGTTAAGAAAAAAACTATCGGCTGAACATTAGGACGACTGGAGGAGTGGGGAATAACCACTCAAGATAGATTAAGTATATTTGCTGAGAAATACTCTTCCAATAAAACCTTTATTTGAGCTAATTTATCTCCCACTTTCCAATGTTTACCTTTTTTATAGGAATAAATTTAAGGAGATTAGGAATTTTATCGGTGCTTCCCCCTTAAAAACTCACCTTTTCCTTTAGGTGAAAGTTAGGAAACTTTACAACTATAAAATCGTAATCTTCCTTTCTAGCTTTTTTAAATGTTCAATTAAACCATTTCACCAACATCTTAAGAGTTAAATTATATAAATGTTGGAACTATTAATGATCCAACACCTTAGGTAAAGTTAACGTGGCTTCCAATCATTAGAAATAAACAATGTAACAAGAGATATAGTAGGAGTTGACCATTAATAGGGCACAGGATGAATATATAGAAAACAAGGTATATCTTTGAATCTTTAGTAAATCCAATTCATATGCGATCGATACACTCAATGAAGGATGGTATAAGGCCTAAAATAGCGAAGATAGAGCTTTCTATACCTTCATTTGGATGAGAACATTATTGAAAGGGTTGTAGGTGCAGATAGACAACATCTCCTTCTTTAAAAGAAAGTTCTCTTTGCTTGGAATCTTCTTATGCCTTCATCGATAAGCAATTCCTATTCAAAGTGGAGTTTAGCAGAGCCAGAAGAATTCGAACCATAAATTACTAAGAAAAATAACATCACAATTAGATAAGAATGAGCAAGGTATATCGTGAAAATGAATAATCTCTTTGTAAAATAGATCATCTATTGACTTTGCAGTAAAAGGGTAAGATTATAGCAAAAAATGACTATATTTGTTCAATTTATTAACAACCACCAAAATAACATCATATCTTATTGATTTCGGAAGGTTGATAATGAAATCAAGAGAAATATCTTCCCATACTTATTCTTAATTAGTAAAGGTTGTAATAAACCTACTAGTGCTAGTGATTGGTATTTATTTTATTAGCAAACCATACAATTTCCTACTTTATATGAGGCCAATAGGAATAGAAAGTAGCTCTCTTTAGTGTTTTGAGAATATTAGCCATGTCCTTCAACCAAAGCATCATGGGATTCAGTGAGGATTTTCTTGATTTAAGGCTTTTGGTAAGTGTTAGAAATTGATGTTAATAGGTAAAGCGAGAGAAAGAAAACTTGTATGTTAAGGTTTCCTAGTAAGGTATTAGTTTCTTGCTTTATTTTTTTAGCTTTGTACAATATTGTGAAGTCAAAAGGGAAGAGCTTTACAAGGAGTCTTTCTTGCTCATTTATGGTGACTCATCGATTTAGCAGATGCTTAAGGCTACAATGGTTAGTTCTTACAAAAAAATGTTTGCCCAATAAATAATGCTTCCATTTTTGCAAGGCTAATAACTCTCTATTAATAGCAGATTTATAATGATTAGATAATGGGAAACATTTATTAAAGTATTCCAAAGGATGTTTTGATTGTATAAGGACAACATCCACACGTTCTACTAATGCATCACGCTTAACAGTAAATGGCTTACTGAAATTAGGTAACTTCAGAACAAGAACTAAAGTTAATACTTTTTGAGCTTCGGGAAAGTTAAATTTGCATTTTCAATCTAATGGAAAGCATTTTTCTTAATCAAATCTACTAGTGTTCTTGAAATCATTCCATGATTATCAACAAATCTACGATATTAACTCATGAGACCTATAAAACCTCTCAATTCCTTAATATTCCTTGTTATGGGACACTTTTGGATTACCTGTACTTTTTTTATATCAACACCAATTCTTTCCCTACTAACCATGTGACCCAAGAATTGAATTTAGGGTTTCCAAAATAAAAACTTCTTTGCACTGGCTTAATAGGAATGAGTTTGTAGTAGATCAAGGATCAATGTGAAATGAGAGATATGTTGCTCCATATTTAGGATATATATCAAAATGTCATCGAAAAGAGTAGAACAAATTTATAGAGGTACGGAAAAAACAAATCATTCATAATAGATTGGAAGATTAACGGGCATTAGTAAGATCAAAGGAAATAACTACAAATTTATAATGATCTGAATATGCTCGAAAGCATTCTTAAAAATATTTGTGGGTGAACTTAAATTTTATGATAACTTGAGCGAAGATTGATTTTAGAGAAAACTGTAACACCTTGAAATTCATCTATCAACTCGTCAATACATATTTTTCATACATAGTTATTTAATTAATAGCCCTATAGTGGATAGAAAAACTCTAGGTTTGATCTTTCTTCCATACCAGCAAAACTGGGCTTGTAAAGGGACTTGAATTGGGTTTAAAGAAACGTATAATAAGGATTTTTTTTACTTGTATTTAATCTCAATATTTATTGGTAAGGGTATTAGTAAGGTCGTACATTGTGAGGCGTGGATTTGGGTAACAACAAAATGATATGGGCATAGGAATGAAAAGGTGGGAGGCTAGTGGGCTCAGTAAATATGAATTCAAATTCAGTTAACAATTAATTTAAAATTAAAGGTGGAAGATTACATTAGGTTATCACCAAACTTAGAGAATACTTGAAACAAGGCCATGGGTCTTACAACTGCTGGAAAACCCTAAAGTTTATAACATTTTCCATCTATATGAAATATCGTAAACGTCATATTTCCAATTTGCTTAAATGGAGTTAAGTGAGTCATTTTAACCTTAAAAATAAATTAACACCCTTAATCACAAAAGGGTAGAAATCTTGAATAATTGGCAATTCTAGAATTGTTGTAAATACTCTTTAATAAACTCAGTCACATTGTATAATTTCCCCATTCTTGATCTAGACACCTTAAGGAGTCATTTTCTCCATGAGAATTCTTAATTTTTCTATGAGAGTTGACCTGTTGTCTGCCAATAACCAAACCTGAGTGTCGTGTAAAGTCGTTTTGGTTTCATTGTGGTGTAACTGGTCTTGCCTAAGATGGTATGTAATGATATTTCAAAAAAATTTGTTAGAGCTTTTTCTCCTTTGTCGGTTTTAATAGTTGGTTCTTCTATGGTGTCAGCTCCATCATCAATTCCAAGAGGGAGAATCCCAATTACTTGCAACAGTGGCCTAGTGCAAACTGATTCATTATATTGAAACAACAATCCTTTAGTGAGCTAATTCTATTTCTCGACATCCTAATTATGTTTTAGGTTGGACATTGGTGGCATTAAGTTAATGCTTCGTACAATTGTTGAGAATGGAGATTAGGTGTTCACTGGTCATGAGAGAGTAAAGCTCGATGAAGAGTTATGTTACATATGAGTCAAATATTACTAAGTCCCCTTGCTCATCTTGGCCTACAAACTAGGTTTAGTTTGGTCTCAAATTCTAATGCCAAACTAATGGCTCTATAAACAATTTATTGTTTATGAATTCACACATTAGCATGAAGGTGTTCTTGTATTCCATTAAAAAATGCCCAGAAGGTAATTTTCTGACTAGTTAGAGACACAAGCAGATTGTTTGGCAAATTCTTATCAATTCTCATGTATAAAACCTATTTTTGGATGGCATAGACAAACTCATCTAGGTTATGAAATTTAACAAATCTATAACTTTCCTGCAAAGCCTTCATTAGTATCACAATACAAAAGAGTTTACTTGCTATTGATCCAAGAGAATAAATCTAATGCATCCCCCTCCAAATGCATTATTGCAATATCCACCTTCCATCCATTAAGAGTTTGATATAACAAAGAATTTTTTTTCTTTGGGGATCTAACCTGGAAGATCACTACCATCAAAATTGGGAAATTCCATCTCTGTGAAAGTGTTGGATGGATTATAATGTCACCAAATGCAATCAACATCCTCTTCTTTAACCTCGAAAAAATTCAATCTTCTAGTTTTATAAGCTCCAATTGATTTCCTTAGCCTTTACTTTAGAGTTTGATTGTTGGACACTCAATTGTAGGGAGTTATCTAAGTTGTTGGATTGGTTGGAGGGTGAGGCTTGATTATTGGGATGATTATGGAGGTGCGCTAGGAAGGATTTTAAGAAAAGGAATGGTGCGTGTTAACCATTTTGGACCATTTTAGTTCTGATACCAAAATTGGTAGATGCATGGAAACAATACGAAAAATGAAGTAGAGACTTGTATTGATAAAAGGCAATACATATAGAGAGGACCAAGCTCCTTACAGTAGTTTGTAATGAAATTTAAACTTTGTTGTTACATGGCCTATTTTCTAAGTATTTATAATGTTGTTAAGAAAAACTATATGCTAAATATTAGGACAACTAGAGGAGTGGGGAATAACCACTCAAGATACATCAAGCATATGTGCCTGGAAAGACAGTCACTAAAGCTCCTATTCAGCTAATTTAACACCCATTTTCCCATATTTTCATTTTTTACCAACATAAGTTTGGATTCTATCACTCCATTTATTTAAGGAACTACCAATCACTCTTACCTCGAGTTTTTTTTGTAGCCTCAACCATTCCCCAAACCGCCACTCTTTCACTCTAACATGCTTTAGTCATTTTTGTTTACCATTATTTTTTTTCCTCCAAAGTTGATATTCTAGCATACATCAAAAAATGACTTAATCCTTAATTACTCTAAGATATATGATTCTCGTACCCCTACCTAGTTTCATAATTCCTCCTCTTTTGATTTTTGAATTTTTGAATGTTGTAGGTACATGAATGACGTATTATGATTTATGAATGTTGGTGGAGGTTAATTATATTTGATATGCAAGACCAAATTTAATGATATCAAGAGCTTTCCTTTTTCATCTGTCAAAACTTTAGAATTGGTTGATGGGTATAAATAGCATACTTGTCAAAAATAAGTTTATATTCACTCTTGATATTTCTTCAAATATCCAGTTAATTGATCTTACGAAAATGTTTTCTCCATATACTTGATCAATCATGGTACTCTGTGGATCTAGTGGGACAAAATTAGGTTTTATGCTATGTAACACGGACACGGCAAAATGAAGCCGTGTCCGCATATCAGACACCCACCTGACACACGATGGACACATGTTCGACATCTGTCCGTATGTGTCGGAATTAAAAAAATTGTCAGCTCCTACATGTCTGAAGATGGCTTGGACACAACTTAATAGAATATATGTTCTATGTTTTTTTAGAGGAGCTTATAAAGTACCAAATATGTATGAATTATCAAGATGTTAGAAGTCTTGAAACAGATCAATCAATATATATCATTTTGAATTTTGAATTTTTTTTCTTAATTCTAAATTTTATTTATATATATAGATAGATAGATATACCACCAAATTTTAGAAGTTGGTGTGTTCCAGTGTCCATGTCCATGTCCATGTCTGTGTTGTATCACTTGCTCGTGTCCGTGTCCGTGATTCGTAGGTTTTATGTCAATAACAATAAAGGATTAAATTAAGTTTTCTTCTATAAAGTATTGTATTGTTATATGGAATGTTAAACTATATAAATATCATTTATGTTGTCATAAAGTGGTCACACGGTCACTTATTTTGATAAAGATAATGTGCAGAGGTTAGGTTTTAGGTCCTTTGTCTGCTAATTTCTGATAGCTTTCTATATATTTTGTTTGCTTTAGAAGATAATATAGATTACAACAAGGTAGCTTTTTCTTTCCCTATTAAGCTTGTTGTTGAAATATTAATGTGTTTCCATGCATATGACAGTGATTAATCTTACTATTTTTCCAACACATTCATAATTCTCTTATAAATATGGAAAAGTTAGGCTTGAGAGAGAAAAAAAGTATCTATGTTAGATATTCTAAATACTCAAAAGGTATGTGTTCATATGTGAATAAGATAATGATAGGGTAAATAAATTTAAATCATGAGATGTCACATTCTTAGAGATCGAATTCTTAAATAAGGTGAGATAAGAAATGGTTTATCTTTATCTAAGACTCACAATTATATTGATCCTATTATATTTAGGGGACGATTGGTTCATATAGGGGAATGGTAATAGGAATGGAAATGAACTAGTTTCTTGGTTTAAGTAAAACTAGAAGTTAAAGTTCTAATTAAAATAGCATGTTAGTGTTATAGCTTAAGTAGTATTAGTATCTTAGAGTTCCAAACGATGTAGTATTAATAGTTAGTTTTTTGTAGTATTAATAGTTAGTTTTTTAATTGAAGTATGAATGATATGTAACCCTTTGTTAAGGGAGATGAATTTCATCAATAGGATACATAGGATTTTGAGATTTCCTTGGAGTATTCCAAATAGAGATAGTGTTTTTCATCGTTTATTCTTCATTAAATTAATTCAAAATATATCAAAGTTTACTTTATGGCATTCCAACATTTCTTAGATTATTCCAAATCAAAACAACTCCAAATTGCTCCAAACTTGTCTAAACTCATTCCTTTTTGCTCCAAGTGAGTGAAAAGACCTAGAACAAAATATAAGCAACTTAATTACCAAAATAAATAAAAATTCTCAAATAAACAAAAATAATGCATTAAATATAAGACTAAAAATATGACTAAAATACTACTTATCAATAATTCTAGAAACCTCAATTATAGTAGTAAACCTGACATGCTAAGATACAACTCATTTATCACTTATAGATATTTGCCTAAGTTCTTTCTTCATTTGAATGAAATGGTAAAGTGATAAGAAAATCAATTATAAATCTTATAATAAAATGTATAGTATAAGGAATCTAATAAAAAGAATTATACTTGTTTTCTAAACTTTTACCTAGCTACTTTATAAACATAATTGTCGGTGCTAATTTCATTTACATCATAAAAAATTTCTAATAGAGTATCAACATTTCTTAGAAGACTCAATATACTAATTAAATTCAAAGATATTATCCTCATTTCAGAAGAAAAATAAAAATTTATAATAGGTTATATCTCCCAGTTATCCAACCACCACATAAGCTTGAACATCCATAAGTTATGCAAGTTTTTTTTTCACTTAACAAGGTTACTCAAAAGATTACTGCTATAGTTATCAATTGAAAGAATTTTAAATAGTAGACCATTAGAAGCAATAGCTTCCATCATATGTTAATAATAGTAAAATTGGACAACATTAAATGACATATATGCACCATATCACCATCTAACTTTTGTCATTTTTTTGAATTATGAATTGCTTTGGGTTGTAATGCACTATGGAGAAGGTTAAGCCCTACAATATATTTATGGAGCAAAAATGTTAGGCAATTATCTTCTTCTCTTCCTCCCGTTAGTTATCATTGCATCAACCCATTATTCTCGAGTTAGGACACTACCTTTAGTATTATTAATAGTATCATCGTTACTCTCAAATGAACTATTACTACCAATTTCGTATTTAATTACCATTCTTGTTTCTTTTTCATACTTATATTCTTCAAGTAAATTTTTATCTTCCATTTGGCATTATGACTTTTTGTGTATAGTTTCATATCACTTTTAATCTCAGCTAAATATTTTTGAAACTAGTGATTTGCCTATCTTGTAATTATTTTTCAAGATACAAGCATATAATAAGGTTTCTTATATTAGGAACCAAATTTGCATGAACCTAAGTTAAGTTATCGAATCTTTATAAAGAGGTTGGAGTACTTGAACTTCCTTCAATTTAGTTATAAAAATGAGTGTAGAACTATGTAAAAAAGAAAACAATAATGTCATATCAAATTAAAGTTTGTCCAATTATTCATACAATTCTCTCTATACAAAATTCTTGGTACAAACAAGTGCCATTGGAATTAATTACTTTCCTTTCTTTTCATAAAGAATGTAAGGTACATCAAAATTAAAAAAAAATCCATTAATTTTGCTTAAAGATGAAGCATTAAGCCAAATTTAGGAGATCGAATTTCAATACTTTCTAAATTCTTCAATTGCATCGTTGATAACTTGCTTGATAATTAAATGTTTCATTTTTAAACAAAGTCTAATTTGACCGAATTTAAGTTAAATTCAAACTTAATTAAAAAAATGAGATTTGAGTCAAGACAGTCAAATCAGCTCTAACTCGGGCCTAACCCGCTAAAAATCAGCCTGAACTTGAATTATGGTTACGCTTCGAGACATGTTTAAACCTATTAAAATTTATAAGCTTTGGATCGGATCTAATATGTTATCAAGCTTATACATCACTCATTTAGCCACTCTATTATTGAATTCCAATTAATTTGGTAAAGTAATTTGGAATCTTAATGGGCCAAGCAAGGCTCGACCATGAGTTAGGGTGACTTATGGCTCGATAGGTCAAAACAGTTCAACTCATGCAGGCTGGATTAGCTCGACTCATCTTATATATTTTTTCAAAAAAATGTAAAAAATGACAACCTGTACCAGTCTGACTAATCCAACTTATCTTATATTTAAAAAAAAATGTAAAAAAACGACATCATTTTTTAGTATAGTCGGGCCATAGGCAAGTCAAGCCAACCACTTTTGATTCATGGCCCGCTTGTAGCTGATCAAAATTAACATCCCTAAAATTAATCGGCACCTTTTTAATATCTGACCATAGGGCATAAATTTGAAAAAGAAAAAGAAAAAGGAAATAAAAAAATAGCAGCCTATAAAAACAAAAAGGTCAACCGGCCACTTTCGTCGTAATTAAAGGCCTGTAACGACACCCCGAGTCCTAATTCTTGGCCAATAGCCAAACTGTGTAACTTGCTAGAACTCGAACACCTTTCTAGGGTTCAAACTCACTGGGCGCTGTTAAATTATCTGAATTTTGAACTAAAACCCTAATTCACTACAATTAAAGCTTCAACTTCGTTACCAATTTCAAATTATTCGCATCTGGAAAAAAAATTCTAGCGTGAAGCCGAACCCTAGGATTCGTATTGTAAAGTATTCATAGTTGAATTTGAGTTCATTTCAATGGAGGACGATCAGGAGTATGATCAGAATATGAACGATGAGGAAGAAGACGGTGAGGAGGATATTACACAGGAGGATGCTTGGGCTGTCATCTCCGCCTACTTCGAAGAGAAGGGTTTGGTGCGACAACAGCTTGATTCCTTCGACGAGTTCATCCAAAACACAATGCAGGAAATCGTCGACGAATCGGCTGACATCGAGATTCGACCTGAGAGTCAACACAATCCGGGTCACCAGTCTGATGTTGCCGAGGTACTATCCAGTTTCCTTTTACGGATTAAATTTTTTTCGTTTTCTAGACAATGAGATGTGGAGGTTCTTCAGTGTTGCCCGTGAAAATGGAATTTGGCGTTTGTGCGAACTGGAATACCATGGATTTTATAGTTGATTCGTAACGTTCTAATTAATTTTGCTCCTGGTAGTTTCCAATATGGTTTAAGTACTTCTCTAGTAGTTGGCTTTTGACGTTCAAGCTCATTTGAGGCCGGAGAACTGGAATCCAATGATAGACTTTTGCTTTGATTAATGACTAGATAGTTGGATTTAATTGTACTTTTTGTGGTTAGCTGCTAATAGTTGACGCAATTGTCTTCGCCTGCAGACTGTCTATAAGATCACCTTTGGTCAGATTTACTTGAGTAAACCAATGATGACGGAGTCTGATGGAGAAAATGCTACTTTGTTCCCTAAAGCTTCAAGGTTGAGGAACCTAACATACTCAGCTCCTTTGTATGTTGATGTTACCAAGAGGGTTATAAGGAAAGGTCATGATGGTGAAGAAATCACTGAAACCCAGGATTTCACCAAAGTTTTTATAGGGAAGGTGTGATATGAATCTTTCACTGGAAACTTATGATTGTACTGCTTTCTGGCTTCTTTTGAAATTGTTATCTTGTATTTACAGGTCCCGATAATGCTTCGGTCAAGTTATTGCACACTATTCCAGAATTCCGAGAAAGATTTAACAGAACTTGGGGAGTGTCCCTATGATCAGGGTGGGTATTTTATCATAAATGGAAGTGAAAAGGTTTTAATTGCTCAAGAGAAGATGAGTACCAATCATGTCTATGTTTTCAAGAAGAGGCAGCCAAACAAATATGCCTTTGTGGCAGAAGTTCGTTCCATGGCAGAATCTCAGAACCGGCCACCCAGTACCATGTTTGTCCGGATGCTTTCTCGAACCAGTGCCAAAGGGGTAATAGGAGCCACTGTTCCATAAGGGCTTCCTGTTTAGTTCTCCTTATCTTCTCATGGAAGAAATGAATACTATTCCGTATATGTATCTCATTCTGCATGTACATGATTTATGTTACTGCAGGGCTCTTCAGGACAGTATATTCGTGCTACTCTACCATATATTCGAACTGAGATTCCAATTATTATTGTGTTTCGGGCTTTGGGATTTGTTGCTGATAAGGACATATTAGAGCACATATGCTATGACTTTTCTGATACCCAAATGATGGAGTTGCTCCGGCCCTCTCTTGAAGAGGCATTTGTTATTCAAAATCAACAGGTGCCACCTGTGTTTCTGTGGTAGATTATGATTGGAGATGCTTTTATATTTGTTTTATTGGTGATGAACATTATGGTAGGATGAGAATACTCTATCATTAAATTGGACACTTATTTTTGCTCAACCTTTCGCATACGTTCAATGCACATTGCAGCTTCTCTATTCTTACCTTCTTGTCATTCATATTAATTGAGGATAGTCTGCTAGCGACTAGTTCAACTTCTGTGTTATGTAATGGCTTCCTTCAATTTAGGTCAGGGTTTCAGTAAGCATGTTGGACTACTAAATGGAACTTATCCCAATTTTTCTCGGAATGATCTTCACGTCTTGTTCTCTAATATGTAGTGTTCTTTCTTTCTACCTTAGTAATTGATCCTTACCGTCGAACTTATAATTTACTGCAGGTTGCACTAGATTATATTGGCAAGCGTGGAGCAACTGTTGGTGTAACTAGAGAGAAGAGGATTAAGTATGTGCTTTCTGGCAAAATGTTCTGGATCTGCAAGATTTTTTTACTTTTTAATTACCAGGGTCTCATCATGGATTTTCTTGGCACAATATCTTAGGTATGCCAAAGAGATTCTTCAAAAGGAAATGCTTCCCCATGTTGGTGTTGGAGAATATTGCGAGACCAAAAAAGCTTACTATTTTGGGTATGTATAGATTCTATTAGATGTTGAAACAATACCTCTTCCACTAACATATTCTTTTCTCATCAGGTATATTATTCACCGACTTCTTCTTTGTGCACTTGGCCGTCGAGCTGAAGATGATAGGGATCATTATGGCAATAAGAGGCTTGACCTTGCTGGCCCTCTACTTGGAGGCCTGTTTAGAATGGTTTGTGCTATATTGGACAGTACTTGATATTGCTACACCAACTATATGACTTAACTTTTTTGTTATGGTGGTTACAGTTATTCAGAAAGTTAACTAGGGATGTCAGGTCTTATGTGCAGAAGGTATTTGCCCCAAAAAGCCTTTTTTTTTTTTTAATTTACAATAGCATGAGTTAGTTTTTCCATTGTTTTGTTTATCGACATTTTCCATGGATGGCAGTGTGTTGACAATGGGAAGGATGTTAACCTGCAATTTGCCATTAAAGCAAAAACCATTACCAGTGGCCTTAAATACTCACTTGCGACTGGGAATTGGGGCCAAGCAAATGCAGCTGGGACTAGAGCTGGAGTGTCACAGGTTTAAATCAATATCATCATTATTATTATTATAGTACCGTGGTAGTAACCCTCATCTCTATTAAATTTCCTGTTGCAGGTCTTAAATCGTTTAACATATGCCTCTACCTTGTCACACTTGCGAAGATTAAATTCTCCAATTGGCCGTGAAGGTATGTTTAAGCATGATACCGTCGTAAGTTTTTTCTTTCATTGTGTTGTCTGTTAAATAATTGTCCAATTCTTAATCAGGGAAGTTGGCTAAACCAAGGCAATTGCACAATTCACAATGGGGGATGATGTGTCCAGCCGAAACACCTGAAGGACAAGTAGATATTCTGTCTTGTTTGTTGTCTAACATCTTTAAGTCTGATGACAATATTCTTTGATCTAATGGAATCATTTTGGTCTAACATTAGGCATGTGGACTGGTGAAAAATCTTGCATTAATGGTCTATATAACTGTTGGCTCGGCAGCATATCCCATTTTGGAGTTCTTGGAAGAATGGGGTACTGAGAATTTTGAGGTGCATATCTTGGAACTTTCAGCAAACTGGTGATGATATTTGTTTTCTCACGTGGTTTGATATTTCCCTTTACTTGCAGGAAATATCACCAGCAGTTATTCCCCAAGCTACAAAGATATTTGTGAACGGTTGCTGGGTGGGTATTCATCGTAATCCTGATATGTTGGTGAAGACATTGAGAAAGCTGAGGAGACGCGTGAGTATCCAATTTTATGACATTTTTCAGATTTTGGCAAGTATATAGAAGTTCATTTGATGAGACTCACACGTGTGCATTTTTTGCAACCATTTGCTTTCTGTTATGTTCCAAAGTGGACTTTAGATCTAAGCTGTTTGTTGTCCATCTTGTTTTGTATGTCAAACAAACCATTAAACAGAGACAAATTAAATAAGTATGCGAGTGGTTTGTGACTAGAAAGACTTTTGCTCTTTGCTAATGAGCTATAAACATCCTTATGGTAATTATTTTTCCTTTAATTTCTAAATTTAACAAGATCAATCTGGAAGACACCAATAAATTTTTATAATTCTGGATTTTGTCGCACCTTGAACCAATTACGAATTGGTGGTTATTCAATTTCTCAAAGAAGTATCAAGCACAGGTCTAAGAGCTAAATGCTATTGAAACCTAACAGTGACAAAGACTTCCAGTTATTTACTTAGTAAGTACTGAGCTCAAGTGGGTTATTCCAGTTTTCATTTGACCGTTATATATTGAGATCTTACTAGTTGAGTATGTTACAACATTTTGGCCCTTCTGCACTGTAAAACGTATGGTTAAGTCTGATGTTATCGATCTTCATCTGCACAGGTTGATGTCAATACTGAAGTTGGGGTTGTTAGAGATATCCGATTAAAGGAGTTGCGAATCTACACTGACTATGGTCGTTGCAGTCGGCCTTTGTTTATCGTGGAGAATCAAAGACTTCTTATTAAGAAGAAGGACATTTTTGCTCTGCAGCAGAGGGTGAGCCAATAGATTTTTGTGTTTTTGGCAACCTTTTGTTTCCAATGGGAGATCATGACCATTCTTTTCTCATAGGAATCACCGGAAGATGGTGGCTGGCATGATCTTGTGGCTAAGGGATTCATCGAGTATATTGATACAGAAGAAGAAGAGACTACTATGATATCCATGACTATTCATGTAAGAAATAGTATTTAATCCAACCTTTATAGCTTTATTGGTGGGCTGTGATAAATGGCTTTATGATGGTTGCTAAATTTGTTCCAGGATTTGGTGCAAGCAAGGGTCAATCCGAAGGAAGCCTATTCTGATACTTATACACACTGTGAGATTCACCCATCATTGATTTTAGGTGTTTGTGCTTCAATTATTCCATTTCCCGATCACAACCAGGTAAATTTGTTATTTTCAGGAGTTTTGCTTCTTGTTTTATTTGCTTTCATTGAATTCAACTTCTTTGTCATTGGTTTATGTAGTCCCCTCGTAACACATATCAATCAGCTATGGGAAAGCAAGCCATGGGAATATACGTTACCAACTACCAATTCCGAATGGTCTGTTTCTGACACTTAACTCTATTGTGCTCTGATCTTCATTTTGTGCAACTTCTTAATTCAATTTAATTGTTTTATACAGGATACACTGGCTTATGTTCTTTACTATCCCCAAAAACCCCTTGTTACCACAAGAGCCATGGAGCACCTTCACTTTAGGCAGCTTCCTGCTGGCATTGTAACTACTTCATCTTCAATATCTTTTTTGGTTTTACTTTTAAAATAACATTTGTAATTTCTCTGTTGCTCTTCATTTTTGCCTCAGAATGCTATTGTTGCTATTGCATGCTACTCTGGGTACAACCAAGAAGATTCTGTCATTATGAACCAATCATCCATTGATAGAGGGTTCTTTAGGTCTCTTTTCTTTCGTTCATATAGGTGAGCATGATGCTGTTTTGGTCCATGCCACACTCCGTTTTCATCAATATAATAACAATCCTTGCAACCTTTATAGGGATGAGGAGAAAAAGATGGGTACACTTGTCAAGGAGGATTTTGGGCGTCCAGACAGGGCTAATACTATGGTGATAACTTGTATCGATTTGGTTTATGTTTGTTACCTTAGTAAATGTTAAGCATTCAACTCTGAACTTGTTTTACAGGGCATGCGTCATGGCTCTTATGATAAACTGGATGATGATGGTCTTGCACCTCCTGTCAGTATATCCACTTTGTTTTGATCACCTTCTTTTTCTTCTATTTTTCTTGGGTCAGCATTATAAATCAACATTGGTGGTACATTCTGAAAGTACATTTCATATTGTTAGGGTACAAGAGTATCAGGTGAAGATGTTATCATTGGAAAGACCACTCCTATTGCTCAGGAAGAAGCTCAGGGTCAGGCTGCGCGGTATACAAGGCGTGACCATAGCATAAGCTTACGTCACAGTGAAACAGGGATAGTGGATCAAGTAAGATGGCTTGCATTGAGTTTGCCTTTCTGACAATTATTGACCGGAGCTCATCGGTTGTGATATTCACTAGTGATATTACAACAGTATCAGATAAACTCTGTTCTACTTGTGTGTGTGAGAGAAAAAATAAATCATGACTAATTATTGGAGTTTCTGGGAACATATCTTCTCTTCCTTACAATTTTGGGTCCTTGTAGGTTCTGCTGACAACCAATGCGGATGGGTTAAGGTTTGTGAAAGTCAGAGTAAGATCTGTTCGGATCCCGCAGATTGGAGATAAATTCAGCAGTAGGCATGGTCAAAAGGGAACTGTAGGCATGACTTACACTCAAGAAGACATGCCCTGGACTATGGAAGGCATTACTCCTGATATCATTGTAAATCCACATGCTATTCCTTCTCGAATGACTATTGGCCAGCTTATTGAATGTATTATGGGGAAGGTTGCCGCCCACATGGGAAAAGAAGGAGATGCAACTCCATTTACTGATGTCACTGTAAGTTGTAAAATGTTTCTGGGTTCTGAAATTTTATCATTCAATCGTCTCTTTTTTGATGTTCTACTAGTTACTAGACTGACTATATGTTTATGAGATATTTAGTAGTTGTGGCCCATAGGAATAACATGCCATATTTTTAATATCAACATCATGGATGTTGGTTTCTAATTGTCTTTTGGTGTTGTTTTAGGTGGATAATATCAGCAAAGCTCTTCACAAATGTGGGTATCAAATGCGAGGGTTTGAGACCATGTATAATGGTCACACAGGCCGACGGCTCACAGCTATGATTTTCCTTGGGCCCACGTACTATCAAAGACTAAAACACATGGTGGATGACAAGATACATTCACGAGGAAGGGGTCCTGTGCAGATCCTCACAAGGCAACCTGCTGAAGGGCGGTCACGCGATGGAGGCCTCCGCTTTGGTGAAATGGAAAGAGATTGCATGATAGCTCATGGTGCTGCACACTTTCTCAAGGAGAGGCTGTTTGACCAAAGTGATGCATACAGGGTTCATGTCTGTGAGCGCTGTGGTTTGATAGCTATTGCAAATCTGAAGAAGAATTCTTTTGAATGTAGAGGTTGCAAGAACAAAACCGACATTGTCCAGGTTAACTTTTGTTTTCTTCATTTATTTTTGGTGTTGCAGTACTTATTGCCTTGGATACAGTTGCAATTGAGGTATATTTTTGCAATTGAGGCCATTCAATGAAAATGTAGGTTCATATTCCTTATGCATGTAAGCTGCTCTTTCAAGAGCTTATGGCCATGGCCATAGCACCGAGAATGCTCACCAAAGACATCAAGTCAGCCAAAGACCAGAAGAGGAAAGGAGCCTAGACAAACCTTCTTATGAGTGCCCATTTCACTTCCCAGTTACCTGTATACTGAGGCATTCATGGTATTTTGGTAACGGTCTCTACACAACAAGCCGAGCACAAAGAACCCAGGCAATTTCTGACACTGTATTTGTAAGTTTAATAGTGTTGATTAGTGTTATTTGTGCGGAAAATCATCAAGATAGGATTCAACGTCCATTTACCGATTGAGAAATGAGATATGAGATAATTTGTTGTATCTTTGGTGTCTTAGATGTCTGTATAATGTAATAATATGAGCTTAGAGTTTAGTTACTATCTGAAAGAGTAAAAGCCTATGATACCGATTGTGGATCTAATATTGTTTTCAGCGATGATTTTAAAACCGGATCGGAGCCGACATGATTTCTGGTCCGGTTTATGTTTATAATCCAAAAAACTGGCGGATTAGTCGGTTGCAATAAAAGTGATAATCTGTTAAAGCATGAGGGGTTTCACTTCACTTTTGCACACCAACTCGTGTACCTCCGGCATCTTTTAATCATTATTAATGCAAATGAAGACTGGTACAAAAATTAAGATTTTTAACGGAATTATTTCAAACATCTTTTAAATTTTAATTAAGTATATTTTTCTTTCTATCACACAGTTCAACTAAGAAGTTATATTTTTCAAATTTTGTATTATTTATTAATCTCTTTATATTTTGATTAGAAATTTTGTTTTAACTTGTCATTGTTAAAATATATTTTTATTTTTATTTTTAAAAATACTAAATTTATTTAATTTCACTAATAAATTGTATTTCTCTAAATTTAAGTTCTTTGTTTATTTCTTTAATTGAAAATTTTAAATTATTATTGTTAAAATGAATTATTATTTAAATTGAATTATTAAATAGTATATATAATTAATTTTGCTTAAAATAATTTTAAAATATGTTTAATTAAACGATACAAAAGTATGTTTAAAGGATATCAAAAAAAGTTAAGAGTCATTTCTATTGACTTCTTTTGGACATACTTTAACTTTTATGAGTCTTTAAATAAATGATAATATGGAAATACAATTTTATTTTTTAAAATTTTATGTTAGATTCAATCTTAGTTTAAATTATTAGTTTATTATATATATTAATGGGCATTATTAGTTCGTTTTTATTTCAATAAAATATTTTATTTTATAATACATTTTTATTTATTCTTATAATTTTAACTTCTTATTTATATACTGATTTTATAAAGATTTAATACCGATATTTAATCTTTAAATCTTAAACCTTCT
>JANZLF010000002.1:25653943-25673150 GCA_026546835.1 Erythroxylum foetidum
TGCCAAAAGATCATGCAAGATGCGATCCTATGGAATAATTCTAGGAAAGCAAATTAAATTTAATTCAAAAGAGAATTTAAAACAGAGGAAGGTCATTTAATTTAGATCATTAACTCGCATGAAAAACATTCATAAATGGCCATCGTCTCTTTAGGATAGAAACTTGAATATAGTCATGACTTAAAGAAACTAAATGAGATCAAAGGAAAAATGTAAATGCGAGATATAGCCTAGGGTATAGCATACAATGTCTACTCAAGAACTCATAAGTCATAGGATCAATTTGTTAAACGAGATGTCATATACTCCTAACAGATATGTGACAATGTACTCTCGTCGTATGCGAGTCACAATGGTTATTGAACGAGTATGAGTACTGCAGAGTTTTGTTTTAAACCCATCATGTGTGAGTGGGAGATGATGTCGTTTGACACCCATGATGGGTCAAATGGTCATCTACCATGAGTAACTACCATAGGTAGTTATTCACAGATGAAATATAAATGGACAAAGGCAACGGTTTGAAGAGACTGAGTGTGTGTTTGGTCTGTTCGACACTGGGGCTTGGAAAACTTCAGGAGAGGAGAACTCTGCTTCTTTAATCGGTGGAATCATAACAGAAATTCAAGTATGAGATTTCTATTTTTTTTATGCATATACAAATGATCCTATGGTATATGATCTGTTCATATATTTTCTTACATTCTTCCACATCAATCTAAATCAAAAAATTTGTGGCTACAAATGTTTGCTTATTTATTAAGAAATCTAAGGTCAAACTTTTCAAGCCAAACATTTAATACTCAAATCATATGCAATATTTTTGGCAGACTACTTTGTAGGCAACTTGGTTTTTGGTGCAAGGCAAAAGCAGTAGAATTTAAGCATTATAAATACATCTTAAGCCCCTCTCTTTTTATGCATGCAAAGCTTAGACACTTAGCAACATTTGCAAATTTATTTTCACCAATATTAGCTCCAATTTGTATTCACTTTTATTCTATGAGAGAGTTTTATTTTGTGAAATTATACACAAAAATTTATACCCTCATTGTACTTAGAAGATTTAATTTGTACTCTTCACTATTATAGCGAATTTTTCACTCATCTTTATCTGTAGAAGTAGCCAAAGTTGGGTAAACCGTGTAAATCCCTATATCTCACAATTTACTACTATTCTTGCCCAAATGTGTTTTACTTCTCACTCATCTTGATCTAGATCTCCTATTGCGTTATACCATAACAATTATTAATTATAAAATTAGTTACTCTTTTATAAAAAATAATAATTTATTTATTTTAATATAGTATCCAATATTTATACTAAAAAATGATAGTTTTTTTATTAAAATATTAAATAAATTATAAAAATAATATGCATTTATTAGAATTTAAAAAATAAATTGTATACTTAAAAATAAATTTAATTCTATAAAAATATTTATTCATTACATAATCATCTTGATTAATTTTGGGTTGAAAATCAAATTTAAATAAATTATTAAAATAAAGTTATACTTTGAAAGTATTTCATTTTGAAATAATTTTAAAAGTAAAATAAAATATTTATTATCAGTTAATTAAATTACAATGAATATAAATTTTGTTACTGTTAAATATTAAATAATTAGATAATATTTATTAAATTAATAAAAAATAAATAAAAACCTAATTTTATTGTTAAAGCAAGATTCAAATTGTTCATTTAGAAAATTGAAATAATATTATGGAAGCTCAGAAAGGGAACAGGGTAAAGCCAAAACAAAGTGGGAGAGGTAGAGGTTACATGGTATTAGATAGCAAGAAAAATACAAAAGCCCAAAAAGCATTTTAAGTCTTAAAATGTGAGTAGTTAGTAGATTACAAAATGTTATGTTTTAGCCTTTAGGACAAAGCAATATGTTGACTGATCGGAATCTCGCTTGCCTTCATTAACATTGCTTCGCTAATCTAAGTCATAGTATTACTCCATAAAATATGTTCCTCCAACTTGACTCTTTCAATCTATATCACATCAACCAAGCAAATAAAGGTCAATTTAAATAACATACTTCTCATTGTAATGTGTTCATACCACAATATATTGGTTAGCTTATGTCAGGCTATAGTAGAGGAGTACATGAAAAGCAAATACTAGATAGTTTCATCTTCATTATAGCATAGGCCACATCTTTTATCTGAATTACTAAATCTAATCCTACTCTTGATCCTTAGCTTCTCCAATATAACTAACCATAAGATGAAGGAAATTTTTAAGATGTTAATCCTGTCATACTAGATTATACCAGTGCACTTTCTGTTCAGGTAGAAAATAGTTTTGTAGCCAAGATTGGTTTGTAAATATTTTAGATCTGTGTCCGAGACAAATTTAGGTATTAGCTTTATCCTAATTAAGAACTAGAGCTGAGAGCCTTTCCCTTATTTAAGAGAATCTCCTGCTAGCATGATTGGTCAGTTCCAATAAATTTCATCTATGACAACTTTCACTCCAGAATTATCAAAATAGTAAGCTCTCTAGATATTATAATTATGTAATAGAAAGAGATGGTCAAACTCATATCAAATATCAATATCAAACCAAAACTAAGCATTCCTTTCATTACCTATAATACATTTAAAATTCTTATGGACCATATTTCTAGACTATAGTTTTTTTTCTTGAGAGTTCATAAGGTGTTAATTTTAAATGTAGTGTGTAACATGAGCCTTAGTTACACACCCAAGATCGAACGTGAAAAGGGAAGAAACGAAGAGAACACAAAAATACCTAATTTCGCTTCCATAACTTCAATTGAGCTTTTAGTAGCCGAAACGATCCCGTTTTCTCGACAACTTTTACGTAAGTTGATCATTGGGATGTCGTTAACGTCTTTCTACAACTTTCTTAATACGTGAGCTTCTTGACGGGTCAGAGAATCCAAATGTTCACAAATTGCTTAATTAACTATAGAAGACATATATATATATATATATATATATTAGGGTCCATTTTTTTCGTCAAACTTTAGCCCATTAACTCATATTATTTATTGGGCTACTTTATTATCTTTAACTTAATCAAATTTGATTCATTTAACTTTGAATTTATTAAAATCGTGAAAATATAGTTAATTGTTTTACAATTTTGGAAATTTTCTAAAACACACACACACACACATATATACTCATACTAATTAGGGTCCATTTTCTACGTCGAACTTTAGCTTATTAACTCAAATCATTTATTTATTGGGCTACTTTATTATCTTTAACTGAATCAAATTTGATTCATTTAACCTGAATTTATTAAAATCATGAAAATTTAGTTAATTGTTGCATAATATTTGGAAAATTTATAATATATATATACTCATATTGATTAGGGTCCATTTTTTTCGTCGAACTTCAGCTCATTAACTCAGATCATTTATTGGGCTACTTTATTATATTTAAAGTATGACAATATGTATGACTGAGAGAAAAATGATGATCATCTTTATCCATAAAACATATTATCATAATACATGAAAAACATACAAATGTATAAGGAGCAAACAAAGTGATCCCTAACTAACAATATTTAAGTACTTCAATACACATATACTATATACATGTCTCTCAAAACAATATGAGTGAAGTCCTTTAGTCAAAGGATCAACAAGCATATCCTAGGTCCTCAAATGCTCCACCTCAATGTCACCTTTCAGGATTAACTCCTTTATGGTTAGATACTTGACCTCCAAATGCTTAGATTTTGTGGTGTTTTTATTGCCATGACTAAATAACACATCAAAAATATTATCACAATACAATCGAACAAGTCTAGCCACTGAGTCAACCACAGAAAATTTAGAAATTAAGTTCCTGAGCCAAGCTGCCTATGAAGTAGCCCCATAGTATGCCACAAACTCTACATGTATAGTCGAGGAAGTCACCAGGTTTTGGTTGACACTTTTCCACAATACTGCACCATCTACTAACATAAAAATATATCATGATGTGAACTTTTTGTCATCCAGACACATAACAAAATTTGAATCTGTATACCCTATAAGTTTTAAATTGTTGACCCTTTTGTATGTCAACATATAATCCTTAGTTCCCTTAAGCATCCCAACACTTGTTTGAGTGCATACCAATGGTTCATACCTAGATTAGCTAGATACCCACCCAATAATCCAATAACAAATACAATGTCTGGTTTAATGCATACTTGGGCATACATTAGGCTACCATCAGCATTAGAATATGAGACATTCCTCATAACCTCTCTCTCTCTAGATCATTCTTTAAACACTGTGCCAAAGATAATCTCTCTCTATGAAAGATATGTGTTGCAGTAGGTTTACAATTAGTATTAAACCTTTGTAGCACTCACTCAATGTATATACTCTGTGAGAGGCCTAATGAGTGTCGAGACCTTTCTCGATGAATCTGAGCACCTTGGACGAAAGATGCTTCTCTAAAGGTCCTCCATGCCAAAATGCTTGGCAAAAAGTTAATTAACCTCATGTAACATGGTCAAGTCATTTGATGAGACCAAGATATCATCTAAATACAAAAGTAGAAAGATAACTTTGCTCTCGTTTACCTTATAATACAAGCATCGTTTAACTTTATCTTCTACAAAGCCAAAAGAGGTAACAATCTCGTCAAACTTAAGGTACCACTATCTAAAAGCTTGTTTCAAACCATATATTGATTTTCTCGGTTTACAAAACTTGTCAGGCTTTTTTTGATCCTGAAATCTCTTAGATTGCTCTATATAGACTGCTCAATTTTACCCTGAGAGTCCTTTTCGGTCTTAAAAATTTACTTACAACTAATAGTTTGCAATTTTGAAGCAAATCAACAAGCTCTCATACCTTATTATGCTTAATAGATTATATCTCATATTTTATTGCATCCCACCACAAGTCTATATGGGTTTCAGAAACAGCTTCTGAAAAATTAACTAGATCAATAACATGTCCAATGTTATAGTCTCATTTTTCCAAATAGACTATGTAATCAGACGAGGTTGCAAGTCTTCGCACTCTAGTGGATCTTCTTAACTGAACTGATTCTTGTACCTCAGGAACCTCAGTTTGTATAGTTATGGATTCCTGTTCTTGTACTGATACAGTAACAAGACCATGATCTTTGATTCTGACTATACAAGTGATGGATACAAAATAACTATAGTATCCGTCCTACTATCAACTGAAGGGTGAGAAATGCCACCCTCATCATAGACATCATATTTTAGAAACTTAGTTATTTTTGATTCAACAATTCTTGAACCTTCTTCTCTATGGTAAAATATGTAGCCCTTAGCACGGTTAGGATATCCAACAAAATAACAATGAGTAGAATGATAATGCAATTTATTTTCATAAGGATTATATATAAATGTACCTCAACAGGGTAGCCCCAAACTCGAATGTGGGCAAGGTTGGGCTTCCAACCTTTCTAGAGTTCAAATGGTGCTTCAATATCAATTTGCTTAGGACTCTGTTAAGTATATATAAGGCAGTCTTTATGGCTTCATCCCAAAGGTAATCAGGTAGGCTAGTACTACTCTACATTGACCTCATCATGTCCTTTAGAGTGTGATTACACCTTTTGGCGACACCATTTTGCTCAGGACTACTTGGCATAGTGTACTAGCCTATAATTTCACTTGATTCCACATATCTTACAAACGAACCCTTTTCTTATCTCGAAACTCCCATGCCATAATATTCTCCTCCATGATCAGATCTGACAATCTTAATAGATCTTCCTAATTGATTCTCTACCTTCACCTTAAGGATCTTAAATTTCTCAAGAATTTCATAATTTTTTTAAGTAAGAACACATAACTATAACAGGAATAATCATTTATAAAAGTTAGAAGATATCTAGAATTACACAATTGTGGCTATATAAGGTCCATAAATATTTGTATGTCTGAGATCTAATAAGCCAAAAGCACGAGTTGATCCCTTTTTCTTTATTTTTAGACAATTTACCCCTACAATAGTTGACACATGTTTCTAGATCATCAAAATCTAAAGTTGGAAGAATGTTTTCCTTAATCAATCTCTCAACTCTATCTTTAGAAATGTGGCTCAACCTTTTATGTCACAACATGTATAACTTATCCTTTATCAGGGGTTTCCTTTTAGTAACCTATTCAGCAATATATGAAGAAACATACATCTCATGAGTGGTAAGACACATTTTATACAATCCATATAACAAGAAGGCATTACCAACATGTTTCGTATTGAAAGACAACTGTACAACAGAAGTATCAATAACAAAACTATATCCTTCTTTATCCAAAATCAATATAGAGATCAAGTTTCACCTTAAAGAGGGTATATAAAATGTTTCATGTAAAAAAAGATCAAACCATGTATTATGGTTCAAACACACATCCCCTACAAACATTACAAAAACTTTTTCATTATTTTCAACCATCAATTTTTCCTCCTCTTTATTTGGCTTTCTCTTGCGTATAAATCCTTAACAGTTCCTATTTTCCTTCCAGGACTTATATTTCTAGAAACTGGACTTTTTTTGTCCATTCTTCTTACAAAAGAAGCATCTCATAGTGTTAACATCCACAGGACCTTTGGCAATACTAGATTGATCGATATTCATACTAGGAGAAAGTTTAGATTTCTTACCTTTAAACCTCTTAGGCTTTACCCTTTCTTGTCCCTTGGTTGCTCGTAAGGTCGTATGAGCAGTATTCTTTAACTTCTCCTCTTCAACAATGCATCGGGAAATCAAAGAATTAAGTCCCAATCCTCTTCTTGCAAATTGTATGTAGTAACCTGAATACCAAACTCTGGAGGAAGTGTATTCAGAGCTTGGTGTACAATACATGCATCAGCAGTGATGATGTTCAATGCCTTTAATGTACTCTGGAGATGTACAATTATGATAATGTACTCCCTCACTCTCCCTTCTCCAATGTACCTCATGGATAATCATTCTTTTATCAAGGTACTTATCCTTGCATTGGAAGATACCATGTACCTATGGGAGACATTGTTTAGAAAGTCTTTGCCTATTTTAGTTTTTCATATGATATTGATCTCTTAATGGTCAGATAGGACATCCTGTTTGATCTCTACTAGGCTGCAAATGCTGCTTTAGCATCTAAACTGCATGATGTGGGTGTAGGTAGCCTGTCCCTCACTATGGTCATATTGATGTTTGTTATTTCCTAAGCAAACTCACACCAGTTAAGGTTTCAATCATGACACTATTATTGTTTATATAAAAGTAACTGCAAAATTGACATGGTAATGTTCAGCACAAATGTAGGAGAACAGTGATACTCAAAGCCATAAATAGTAAATATACCAAGAATCTCATCATACATATTATGAGACACCTGTGAGATGAATATATAACACATGAAAATAAGACCTCCACATAAAAGCGATCATAGTATACACCATTAACTCTTATGATCCTATCACTTGTGGATGAATAAATCACTTAAACAATGGCTTCCTCCATCCAATGCCTTTATGCACATCTCAAAATATCATATAAGATCAACACCTGTAGGAAAAATAGCCAAACATAAGACCAGGGACATCCCCAAACATACAATCAAAATAATTCAATTACTAACTTGAAAGTGGACTACATTCTTATTAGTACCTAAACAGATCCACAAACATAAGGGATATATCTTTATATTATCCTCACATTCTATATGAGTATATAATATGTGATAATGTACCATCAATAAAAACAAAATTCATATGCACATTTTCATTATCACATATCAGTGCTTAAAACATCATTTATTCACAGAATTTGAAAATTAATGAGAAAAACAATCTCAATCTGAGTGACTATCATGCAATACCAAACAATAATCGTACCATATGAGATACTAAAACTTCATGCACTTCTCACATTTGAAGTTCGAAGCATGAGAAAACATTAAAAATTCCTTTAATATCCTTTAGTTGATTTTTTTCAAGTTAAACCTTATCTATTACCAATGTAATAAATCCATAAAAATTAAAAAACTCACTTTCTAAATTCACTGAACTTGAAAAATGACCCAAAACGATCTAAGATATCATTTGTAAATTCTAAAAATTTTGAGTTTTTTTGTCCTCTAATATGCTGATGTCAGCATCTATTGTAGCGCTGACGCCGGCAACACGATAGCAGTGTGTTAACATTGTGCATGACTAATAGTTGTGCATTAGTGCGTGTTTTTCTAAGTATTTGGCATGTGTTTCTTGCAAAATAGGTTAGTATTATTTTGATTTAGGACTTGTTTTGTGTGTTTTTGTTTAGTTCGATCTTCATGGTTGTTCTTTTGTGTTTGATGTTAGTTTAGGGTAAGAATTGATCATTTTAGTATAGAAATGGAGGGTGGACACCTCTATGATTAAGCTAGGAACCAAAAGAAGAGAAGAGAAGTGGAGCTGCTGAAGAACAAGAACCCACGATCGTGGGAAAGGGCATGTTTCCCACGATCGTGGGAAATCTATGGAGAAAGTTTTTGTTATATTAACCCACAATCGTGGGAATCACAAGGATAATTCCCACAATTGTGGGATGCTTAGCCCAAGGAGTCACGCAAGTTTCACTTATTTTTTTTATGATTTTATGATATATAATATCACAAATCCCTAGGGCTGAAGGGTGTCATGGAAACTAGCCTCCGGGAGCTAAAAGACAGATTGAGAGCTTAGAGATAAGTGGAGAATCACGATTTTCATTCCCAATTGAGCAAAGAGTATTCTGTCATCCAGATTTTCCAGATTCGGGAAAAAAAAGAGGAGAAACTTGCCCCGTCTAGTTCTTATTTCTATTTTTTTCAGCATTTTTATCATGAATTGTTTGGTTGATGTGGATGTTAATGACATTATGATTGGCTAAAATAATTTTCTAAGGTTTGTTGTTTGAACTATTTGTGAACCTTCAGTTGTTGATTCAATAATACAATTGTTTGTGTTATTTATTGAGCTCAAACATTGCAACAATTCGAGAGAGTGAGCTTGGTGATCTGTGTTAAATGTAAAACGAGAGTTGACATTTAATAGACCTATAAATAACAAGTTATCGATTTATTAGGAAGAAATTTCAATAGATTACTGCCTATAGAATAGTTCATATCTAGTTGAATGTCTAGGAAAAGCTTTGCATATCGAGAGATCCCAAAGTTAATCTTAATTTATTTAACTAATGACATTTAGTTGCACCTTGAGAGAGGGTAGCTAAAATTTTAGGAAATCTCGGGCCAAGCATAAATTGAATCAATTAACCAGAGGGGAGCAAATAGAGATAATGACAAGTCATAATTCTTAATCTTGATTTTCTCCAAGTTTAAGTTTACGATTTTGGTTTAGTTTGCATTGTTTCCTTTTAATTTTAGTTTGTCATTATTTTACTTATCTTTTTAAATTTGATTGAATTAGTTTTTTAAACAAAAATAACCTAAATTAAGTGGTTCCTAAGCACAATCCTTGTGAGATCGATATCCGCTTTTTACTACACGACCCGTATACTTGTGATTTTGAGCGTAAAACTAGTAGTTTGGTTTACATTCAATAAGTTTTTGGCATTGTTGTCTAGGATTGTTTGTTTAGCATCTTATTTAGTTTGGGTTACTTTGATTTAAGAATTTTTTTAATACTTTTCCTTGTCTCTTTGTAGGTGCATGAACACAAGTAACACACGAAGGAATACTGAATTTTATGACAGAGTTATTAGATATCACAAGGCACGAATGAGATTTGAGAAGAGCGAAGTGACAAGATATTACACAAAGAAATATGGTGGAAGAAGGAAAACAAAGAGGGGCCAAAATGACATTGATAGACTTTATGAGGTCAAGATTCATTCCTCAAGGAATTGCGAGAGTTGAAGAAGATTTTGGAGAAGGTAGTGAGCACCTCAAGAAAGGATTGGGCATTGAAGCTATATGACACCTTATGGGCTTACAAGACAGCTTTTAAAACACCCATAGGAATTACTCTATATAGACCTATGTATGGCAAGGCGTGTCATTTACTTTTAGAGTTGGAGCATTGGGCTTATTAGGCCGTTAGGAAGTTGAAAATGGATTAGAAGCTAGCAGGTAAGAAGAGATTGTTACAACTTGACGAATTGGAAGAGTTGAGTTTGATGTTTATGAAAATGCCAAGTTGTACAAGGAAAGGAAAAAGAAATGGCATGATGCTCACATCAAGAAGAAGGAGTTCAAGAGTGGGGACTTAGTGCTTTTGTTCAATTCATGACTTCGATTATTTCCTAGAAAGCTCAAGTCAAGATGGAGTGAACTCTTCAAGGTTATTCAAATGTTTCCCTATGGAGCTTTGGAATTGGAAAATGACAAAGGTGAAGCATTCAAGGTCAATGGACATAGATGCAAGCCATACTATGGAGGGACATACTCACAAGAAAGGGAAGTCATCTCTTTCCTTTCTTCTACTCCTTCATGAATGCATGGGGAATGGTCAAGCTAATGACTTTAACTTAGCATGTTTACCTTTCTTTTACTTGTCTTTGTTTACTTGTTTGTTTGATTTGTTTGGTTTTGATTATGTTTGGTTTGAATTTTGTTTGAGTTTTAACTTGTTTTCTTTTAAAATTTCTTATTGGTTAGTTGACTTTGATGTGTTGGTAGGTTGATTGAATGTTAGGAATGCATGCTAAGCTTAGAAGAAAGCTAAGAAGTTAGAAAAGTTGGATAATCCACGATCGTGGGAATTGAGTTATTTCCCACGAACGTGGGAAGCCTCTTCAGAAACTTTCTGGAGCCTTAACCCATGATCGTGGGAATAGGCATATTTCCTACGAGCATGGGAAGGATTTCCATAAATCTTCTGAAACCCTAACCCACAATCGTGGAAATCACAAGGATTTCCACCATCGTGGGATCCTTTAATAGAAGATTTTTAAAAACTCTTCTTTTCTTTCTTGTTTCTTCACTTTCTCACTCTCTCTCTCTCTATACCCGACTCTCACTAACCCCAGCTTCGAAAATCTTTCATCTTTCTCCCAAACCTTGGTAATTTTTTCGTTTTTCCATCATTAATCACTTCTTTTACACATTTCACATTACCCATTCAAGAATATAAGGATTTGGTGAGTTTTTTCTTTCTCTCTCTAAAACATGCCCTCCTATTTTTTGCCTATTTTTTCAGATTTTCCTTCTTTAACGACTCCAAAGAAGCTTGTCACCCAGCAACCAATCAACCAATCGCGCCTTCAAGTCTCCGGAGAAGGTAAAATCGATATGGCAGCAATTTTCGTGCCCTATTCCTAGTTTTTTTCGAAAGAAGAAGGTATGAGATTTGGGGATTTTAAAGATAGAGAATTATTGCCTCCTAGATACTTTGATTTTGAATTGTTAGAAACTCTAGGTTTGAGGCATAACATTGAACAATTAGTTGCGAATATTGATTGGGGTCATCTAATTCGTTGTGATGTACAGATATACCCAATGATTGCAGTATAATTTTTCAACACTGTTCGCTATAATCCTAAATTCGACACATTCTACTTTAGAATAGGTGGTCATGCATATAAGCTTGATTATACTGTCATTCGTGCACTTTTTGACTTGTCTAAAGCGAAAGTTTTAGATGACCCTGATGAATTTTTGTGGATGATTATTGGAAAAGCCTTACGGGTGAAAACTCTTATAATTCTAGGAATGCACCTAACGCTTTAATTTGAAGCACTGAGCACTTACTACTTCATGAATTTATGTGCTTAATTGTTTTTAATAAAACTGAAAGCAATAGATGTTTGGCTAAAGAACTTTTCTTTCTTTGGTGCATGGATCGCAAAGTTAAAGTAAATACCTCGTATCGCATTTTTAGGTCTATTGTGAGTTGCATTAATAAGACAAACTCATATTTTGGTATGGCATACATTGTTACTGTTTTGACTTCGTTTTACAATCTTGATGTGGATAGTGTGCGCACTGCTAACCCTGATGTGTTTGATGTATCGTATTTAAGACGCTTTAAAATTTTGTAGCTTTATTTTATATAGAGCTCTGAAATCCTTAGACGCATATTGGTATTAAGAACAGGAAGGGCAAGAACACAGTCATATCTTAACTATCCACCTCTCAGGCACCCCCGGAGCCCCAAGAAGAAGCAATCGAATAGGAACCAATAGTAGTAGCAGATGTTGATAGCTTTCAGCAAGTTCTTAACCAAATGGTCGCAAATCATCAACAAATAATGCTACAAAACAATAAACTTGGCAATCAAATGTGACAAGTACACAAGAAGCAGCGGTACATCAAGAAGAAATTTCTTAAGTTTATCCAGGTGAAGAAATTTGAAGTCCCCTCTCCTACACCCTCACCATCGCAATCTCCATGAGTCTTCTTACCCTTCATTTTTTATATTGTTTTATTTACTTTGTTACGTGTGTTACTTATTTGCATGATTGATGTTGTGTTTGATGTTTTGATTTCCTTTTATGGTTGCCTTGTCATATTGAGGACAATGTGTTGTCTAAGTATGGGGAGGTGAAATTTGCTTTGTCAATTGCATTGTTCTAGTTTGTTTTATTTACTGTTTGCAATGTGTTAATTAGGATGCATGATTTAGGCATATTTTGTTATTGTTTTGAGTTAAGCAATAAAACCACATTTGAATCATTTTGATATGTCTTGACATGAGATTCTGTCATGCTAGTTAGAATGAGATTAAATGCATGCTTAAACTCGAATTAGGCTACTTAAGTAGAGAGTGAATCACGTTGAGTGATAAAAAGTAGTTGGTTGCATAAGTTTACTCAAAATTTGACACTTGAGCAATGAGGTAGTGAAGAGACATATAGTGAACTTTCATTTTAGCCAATGTGAGGATTGAGCCTATATGACTCTATTTATAGTCATTTTATTTCTTTGATTGTGCGATGCTTCCTTAGGTTACTATCTTCAAAACTTACTTTGAATCGGTTTGAGTCTACTGGATGCATGCTTAATAAAGCTTATTAACACCCTTTTTTGTGATAACCCTTAGCTTAAATGACATGCCTTTTTATTATCCCTTGCTACTGCCATTGAGCCTTAACCATTTTATTTCTTGAAAACACCCCATATTTTAAAACCCGAAACCCCATTAGCCTACCCATTCACAAGCTTAGTAGAGTATTAAGTGATGCATTAATTTGGGAATTTTGCTACAATTTTTTCCCGAGATGGGTTGAGTGATACTTCTACTTTTGGATTATATTGTATTTAGTTGCTATTTTGTTTATTTTTTTCTTCAATTAGTGTTAAAAAACAAAAGAAAAAAGAAAAGAAAAAGGAAGAACGTTTTGGTAGCATCAATAAGTGTATAGTAGTAATTTATTTTCATTTGTATCTCAGAAATATGTTTTGTTATCCCTTTGTTCACTTATTACTTTATGAATGTTTGTGTTAAACCCTTTACCCTTCTTGACCCACATTATAACTCAAAATAAGTCCTTTTGATCTATTTATGCATGTAATCATTGTAGAGGAGAATTGGTGTATTAGCAAGCCTATGAAAGTGTAGTTTCTTATAGGGAGCTTAAACAAAACACTAACCATCAAACACTTAGGAGAAATGAGTGAAATTGTGAGGAAGATTCATTATGCGTTTATACTTATCTTTAAGTGATGGTTCCATAAATTGAGTTTGCTTATATACACTAATGAAAAATAGTCATGATATGTATAATAGCTTGACATTTAAGTTGACCAAACTTTGAGAGATTGCATGCTTTGATCTTTGTGAAAATGAAGTGATAGAATCGATTGGTTGTGTTTTGATTTTGCTTGAGGTCAAACAAAGATTTAAGTGTAAGTGTGGGGAAGTTGATAATTGTGCATTAGTGTGTGTTTTTCTAAGTATTTTGCATGTGTTTCTTGCATAATAGGTTAGCATTATAGTGTTTTAGGACTTGTTTTATGTGTTTTTGTTTAGTTTAATCTTCATGGTTGTTCCTTTGTGTTTTATGTTAGTTTAGGGTAAGAATTGATCATTTTTGTGTAGAAATAGAGGATGGACACCTTTGTGATTGAGCTAAAGACTAAGAGAATAGAAGAGAAGCAGAGTTGTTGAAGAGCAAGAACCTATGACCGTGAGAAAGGGCATGTTTCCCATGATCATAGGAAATCTATGGAGAAAGTTTCTGTCACATTAACCCACGATCATGGGAATCGCAAGGATAATTCCCACATTTGTGAGATGCTTAACCCGAGGAGTCACGCTGGTTTCACTTTTTTTTTAGGATTTTATGATATATATAATGTCACAAATCCCTAAGGCTGAAGGGTGTTGTGGATACTGGCCTTTGGAAGCTAAAAAACAGATTGAGAGCCTAGAAATAGGTAAATAATCAAGGTTTTCATTCTTAATTGAACAAAGAGCAATATAATGGCCTCTGGAAGCTAAAAAACAGATTTAGAGCCTAGATATAGATAGAGAATCAAGGTTTTCATTCCCAATTGAACAAAGAGCAATATAGTTCTTATTTCGATTTTTTTCTCTTCTAGCATGTTTATCATGGATTGTTTGGTTGTTGGGGATGTTAATGACATTATGATTGGCTAAAATAATTTTTTAAGGTTTGTTGTTTGAACTATTTGTGAACCTTCAGTTGTTGATTCAATAATACAATTGTTTGTGTTATTTATTGAGCTCAAACATTGCAACAATTCGAGAGAGTGAGCTTGGTGATCTGTGTTAAATGTAAAACGAGAGTTGACATTTAATAGACCTATAAATAACAAGTTATCGATTTATTAGGAAGAAATTTCAATAGATTACTGCCTATAGAATAGTTCATATCTAGTTGAATGTCTAGGAAAAGCTTTGCATATCGAGAGATCCCAAAGTTAATCTTAATTTATTTAACTAATGACATTTAGTTGCACCTTGAGAGAGGGTAGCTAAAATTTTAGGAAATCTTGGGCCAAGCATAAATTGAATCAATTAACCAGAGGGGAGCAAATAGAGATAATGACAAGTAATAATTCTTAATCTTGATTTTCTCCAAGTTTAAGTTTACGATTTTGGTTTAGGTTGCATTGTTTCCTTTTACTTTTAGTTTGTCATTATTTTACTTATCTTTTTAAATTTGATTGAATCGGTTTCTTAACCCAAAAAAAAACCTAAATTAAGTGATACCTAAGTATAATCCTTGTGGGATCAATATTTGCTTTTTACAAGTTACCATCCATATACTTGCAGTTTGAGCATAAAACTATTAGTTTGGTTTACATTCAACAAGTTTTGGTGCCATTAACATTATGCATGCGGAGGATGGCAATTGCATTGCACGCACCTACCACGACGCATCTCCAGTTTGGTATGGCGCATGAGATGCACCCGCCTCACTTGCACAAACGTACGCCCAACCTTTATGGTGCATGTGGTGCACATGTCATAAGCGTAGATGGGCCTACCGATGCTGGCGCATATGCCACATGTGCCAAACGATTTTCTCTCCCTTCACTGAAAAATGGAAATTTCTAGTGAGTTTTAGGTACGATTTTCACACTTTGAAACTTGTTTTAACTCGTTTTTCAATGCTATACTCAATTCACCTCAATTCAAGCATGAATACGCAATTAAACACACAAAAATGGGTTGATTTCTCCTATATCCTTATGGAGAAAATTCGAAAAATTTGCATTTATGTTCAGTCAATCATGTAACTACTCTGATACCAAGTGTAGTGCATAACACGAGCATTAGTTACACACACAGGATCGAACAAGAAAGGGAAGAAACAAAGACAACAAGAAAAATACTAATTTTGTTTTCATAACTTCAATCGAGTTTTTCGAACCCATAATTTCAATCGAGCTTTTCAAACCCAAAACGATCCCTTTTTCTTGACAATCATTACAAAAGTTGATCACCAAGATGTCATTAACATCTTTCTACAACTTTCTTAATACGTGAACCTCTTGACGGGTCAGAGGATTCGAATGTTCACAATTTGCTTAAACACTTGTAGATCTTAACCTCATATATATAGCTTCTATATTGAACTTCTCCATCACAAGCCTAATATAGATCTTTGTTACACTTATTAAGGTCCATTTTCTTCGTCGAACTTTAACCCATTAACCCAAATCTTTTATTGAACTACATTATTATCTTTAATCGGATCAAATTCGATTCCCTTAGCTGTGAATTTATTAAAACCGTGAAAATGTAATTAACTGTTGTCCAATATTTCAGAAAATTTCTAACATTAAACTGAACATTCTATTTTGATGATCGTTGTGGATGAGTAATAAGTTAGTTTGCACAAGTAGCCATTGGCATTTAGAATGACAACTCTTCCTTGTGTCGACTATTAGAGAATTACTCTGTGAGACGAGCCTAACACTCCCACCTTTGCACACTCTTGGTCAGCTGTTAAACCGTGGCCCCGTAGATATATGGCTTCAGAAAATAATAAATGTTAAGTAACACCCAATGAACAAGATAGGTTCATCAGCCCAAAAAGATCATGAATTTCTTCCACTAGTAAGAGTCACATGCAAACCATGAAGCAAGATAACAACAGTTATTGAGAAAGAGATGCAAAAGAGACGAGATGTAGAAGGAAACGTATACAGGTTTCTTTTCTTGTAGAGAAACGGTGGTATAGGGATTTTACATGACTGTAAGCACGCAGCATATTTCTGTTGATGCAATCTTCAATCATCTGGAGGGAAGTCCTCATCCGAGGCATTTTCAAGAAAGCAACCAACCGTTTTCCTCAAAATGCTAAAAGTTTTATCATCCTGTGTTTTAACAACACAAGTAAATAAAAATATGATTTCGAACTTGGGAGTCAGTTTAATAATTAAGTTTACCTGCTTTCTCTTGCTCAATGACTCCTTCAAATTAGCAATTCTATCAGCGTATGCTTTCTCATGCTCAGATATCATGCTTTTCTCTTTTTTCCCTGGCCCCCAAAAGATTAACGCAATTATTTTCACCACAGTAAAATAAGGGTCTAGTTGTACAGCACTCACTTAATTGTTCATAACGCATCAACATTCTTTCCTTGTCTTCTTCGAATTTGCCAAAAATATCTGTTGATGGATGTACAATTAAGATTATAATCATCAAACAGCACTCACATCAAAATTCAAATGGAGTAGAAGTTGACATCAATCTAAAAGGGCAATGTATGAATAATGGCATAGTTCCCATTCTTGAGTATTTCTAGTAAAAAGAGTTTTTATTTTTAATGAACCTCTAAGAAATAAGAATACAGATTCCACGCTTGAAATGGTTAAATGGGCGTCAACATAACTATTGACAGCTGTAGCCATTGAAAGTTAAATTTCTACAGGTGCTCCAATAGGCAAATGAGACTCGACAGCTAACCACTCCAAAAGTATGATAAAAGAGTAAATGACCAGATTTATTGAAGACCACTTAAATGATCATAGTTGAGCATTAACAATAAAAGTTGTAAATCATAGGACATGAGGCTGAGCAAAAGCACCTTTTAGGCCCACGAGATGAGCTTCTTTGTCCTCGCAAAACTTCTCATATTTCTCTTTAAGCTTAGCGGTCTCGTTCTTTAAACAATTTTCACACTGCACTAACAAAAAGGGTTCACCAATTTGTTGTTTAAAATTGAAATAAATATTTAATCCATTAAGCACCCGATTATGTTCGACTTTCACATGCTTCTCTACAAACCTCCTTTGAGCTCTTTAAAAGCGCCTTGGCAAAACTTTGCCTGGCAATTAAAAGTAACAGAAACGTAATGACCAGATAATATGGGAAAAACTATGCAAGAACATCTATCTAGTTACTAGTTTACCTTTCCTTCTCTATTTTTGACTTCAAATCAGCAATCATTAACTTTATCTCAGACGCTACACTGCCACCAAATTGCAATTTCTTGCCATAAGATAATAATTCATATTTATATACAAATTTGAATTTCCTGTGGAACCTTAACAAAATCATTTCAGATCGCATCAATATATGCACTCAAGAGTTTACACACCCATCGGTAAAAAAATCAAAGCCTAGGGAAACGCAGTCTTTGAAAATCCATCAAGTCTCGCAAAATGACACTAAATCAACTGAGAACTGAATCACAGGAGTCAGATCTGATCAGAACCAAGTCAGCTCACCTAAAAATCGTTTCCTCGTTCTTCTTTTGACCGTTCTTCTGCGCTCTCTCTCTGATCTGGTGCAGCGCCGACATTATCCCCTTGATATCACTGCAATATCATCTCGCTGTTCACTTAACGTACGGGAAAAGATGAGAAATGTCACTATGATCAGAAGAAGAACCTGGAGAGATCGACATCGATATCTACACCGTCTTGGATACAGAATTTGGATTCCGAATTCCCGATCACCAACTCGGCGATCCGTTTCTTGGAGCTTCTTCTGGGCGGGGACATTGAAGGTCAAGTGTTTTTGGCGCGCTTTTTCAACTACGAATGTTCCTGATATTCAAATTTTTGGTTGAGCTATTTTAATATGATGGTAATGATCTTGTGCAGCGTATACTAGATAGTAGATACTAATTCTTCCAGTTGAGCAAATAGAGGATTGCCACGCGGCAACAGGATCACTTCCCTTCACTAGCTGCAAGGAGAGCCGAAATCACATGTAGTGTAGTTTATGCAAGCTTAATCATAAGTCAGGACATACAAAAGTCTAGTCAAAATTGTAAGCTGTAAATAATGTCATTGCTTTCTCCACCTACTCTCTTACGGTCTCTCAGTTCAGTTCTATATTTTGCAGACGTATCACACGCTTTCCACGCTCTCACCTGTTCCTTACGGCTTATTTTTCCTTTTACCCTCTCACGTTTTCACTTTCGGTTAATGGATAGTGCATTTTTTTAACTCTAGAATTTCATCCTTTTCAATAAAATAATGATTACCATTTTTTACTGCCAAATACTTGTCAATACATATCCTACCAAACTAAAATTAATATAAAATAAAGAGTCGAATATATCGGATTTAAATACCGACTAGTACTAGCCAATATTTAAAATATCAACCAAATGCAGATCAGTATCGAAAATTTTAAAAAATAAGTGAATCTTTTTGCAAAATTTTCAAAAATTTGAAAATCTTTCTCTCTTCCTCCTATCTCTTCTTCTCCCTTTTTTTTCAAATTCTTTTAATTAGTTATTTTATTTATTTCAACTTTTATAATTGTTATGAATTTTTAATTTTTGTTTTTAAACTAATAATAAATATTTTTATTACTAATAATAATTATAAATTAAATAA
>JANZLF010000002.1:25694305-25709886 GCA_026546835.1 Erythroxylum foetidum
TCTCATTCAAATTCAATTTTCGAGCCTATTTAACCTAATTATCACACATACCTAATCATCTCCAAATTTCATTTTACGATCTCCAATGTCTCATTTCTCATGCCAATTAAATTTCTCACAGCCCAATTAACCCAAATCAATTTTCAATTCAAATTATCCATATCTAGTCGGAACATGTCATATATGCATGTACGTACAAATGCCAATTATACAATATGCATGCTCATGTACAAATACGAATGCAATGAACTGTACACATCCCATCGGTGACGGGATGTTACAAGAGTTCTTCCAATTGAGCTAGTTAAGTAGCTTAAACCATTAGTGGTTTAATATTTGAGAGGTATGTCATGAATACATATCCATAAAAGGGTGTTTGTCTATATGATTGATTCAAATTTTACACTAGGTATCAAAACTTGGATGAGGAAAGACTTGTTATGACATGTTAAGGATCATACTTAATGAGTTCAGCCACATTTTATGTGGAGGTAAATTGGAAAAATATGTCTTAATTATTCACCATGATGTCAAAAAGGACGGACTGCTTCTAGTTGCTAGTTACCCAAGTTTTTATGATAAGGAAAGGAACTCTGTTACCCAAAAAGAATACATCAAGAGTAGACTTTCATTTCTATATACCAATATGGAGAATGGAGACGGAGGTGACATAATATGGTGTTTAGAGTTGATGCTAGGTGGAAAATGGGAGAGTTTGGCTTTAGAGTTCAAATTACCAGCAACTTAAACCCAAAATCGTCTAGCATTTAGAGAAGCATAAGGAATTCAAGATGGAGCAGAGATGATGGGTACATGATGGTTATTATATGGAGGCAGAGGGTTAGGGCTAGGCAATAAAGGAGAGTTTAGTGTAACAGGTGATAAAGGGACTGGAGGAGATTGAATTTTTTTCTAGAGGTAGGAAGTGTTTTAAAGATGGCATATTGGTTCGACTGTTGGGTAAAGAAAAGAACTACTAGGTAAGAGGACTTCTAGAACAGAATGTAGATGAAGATCAATTGAAGTTGAAGAAGTGCAAGAGAGCACATCAATGGGAAAAGAGAAGGGAAGGAAAAATTGAAGAAATAAAGGAGGCAACCACAACTAATAGTAGCAAACTTGTACAACAAAAACTTGGAAAAGAGAGGAAGAACTCATGCTATGACAGTAGAAGCCGAAGTGCATCAGCAAGGAAAAGGGGGTGTAGTCGTGAAAAAGGTTAGCAGGATGGTGAGGAAGCTCTATGATGGTTTACATTCCAGGAATGGTAAGGAAGCTCCATTTAGGTGTTGTAAGCCATTGGCAACAATTTTTTTTCTTCACTTTTTTCCATTTGAAGTATACACCAAATGCATAAGCATTTTTCCACCAATGAAATATTAAGATGGGAATTCAAGTTTTCCTATGGTAACGGAAGGTACCTAGGAAATTCATCTTGATCAAATCTATAGCTAATAGCCCAAAGAGGCAAAATAAAGGGAAAAAAATCAAATTAGTAAATATTTCAGTGTAATCACTCAAAAAGAACTAAAAAATTCTTAGTTCATGCTTTAAGACTACCCATTATAGTCCTATAGTACTTATATAACAAAACAAAAAGTTCTTGAACTTTACTCTCCTTATTTATCAACTATTGTATCATATATTCTATAATAAGGACAATAATAAATATCTTGTTATTTTTAATATTCATAAACATTTATGACAATTTAGTAAATCTAGATAAGAGATGATGGTACTTTTAATGTTAGTAGTGACTTTTAACTGATAAACTAGAACTGATAGGATAAAGGATGTCATTGAGATCTAGAAGTTGATTATAAATCATAGTCTTCTTTTACCTTAGGATCATAAAGATCCTCAATTGTGTAGATGAAAATATTATATTAAAAAGCTTACCCAAAAAGATGCATTCATATTTTGGCTCTGAAACTTGTTTATTCTGAATTCCAGTAGACTTCACAGAAGAGAAAATAACACAAAACGGACATCTTTACTCAATAGTATATAAGATTTTGAAGAGACATAAAAAGGACGTAGTGGTGGCAATCAACGACAAAACATAACTATAGCCTGAACTTTAAAAAGTAACAATAAAATTTCCAAAATTTCAAATTTTTTTATGACGTTAGTCTTACAATTATCTATGCTGATGTGGCACAACCACATGTCGATGCCTCTCACTATTTGGACACCTAAACTAGTTTAGGAGAAGATTGTCTGATTAGTAAAATGATGTCCTTTTGCTTTGATAGTAAAATGATGTCATTTCAAATAAAATCAAATAATCCTCCCTTCTTTCTCTCTCTTCTCTATCTCTTCTCTGTTTATCAATGCTTAAAACTCTTACTTTGAAATCCCCAATTTGTAACCTAAAATCTCCCAAATTTTTTAACATTCATAAGAGAGTGAATTAGTGCATTGGTTCTACTTTTATCGCAAAGTTATTTGCTCCATTAAACCAACAAGTGTACTTTGTGATTTCATGCATAGGTGCTTCATAAGAGAGTGATTTCATCGTCAAGTAAAAACTGAAGATTTCATCGTCGAATTTCCTGTGGCACTGACTAGGGTACGATTGATTCTCTCTCTTTCTATTGTTCTTTCCACTTTGATTTGGTTTTTGTATGAAATGGTGTGTTGTTGTAGTAGGGTTCAAACTAGATTGTGTTAGGGTTCCAAAAGCATAAATCCTAACACAATCTAAATTGTTGTATTAGGGTTTCAAATTAGATTTGTGCTTCTAGAAATTGACTTGTATTGTGCTAGGGTATTAGGGTTTCAAATTGAATTGTGCTAGGGTACGAATTGTTTGTGATTGAAAAGGAGGATTTACTTGTATGTGTATATAGCAAATTGAACAATGAAAACCTCGAATACTCCTTACATATGAAAATATGGGTGTATTATTCTGATGCAATCATAGTAACCTATTTCTATGCATTGTTTGTTGATGGCATAGAAGTGAATCATGTTAGTTGTTGCTTCTTTATTTCTTCATGTAATATTTATCATTTTGCATTAAGTCACAGCTTACCTTTACAGAAGTTGGTCAATTTTGAATTTCATTATGGTAGAGTGTTGTAAAGGTAAGAAAATAAATATATTGGGGGTAAGATTAAAAGCAAAAAGAATATAGGTATTGATGAACTAAGCATGTTAGTTCTAAAAGGGATTTTTGAAGATAAAAGACATAGAGTAATCTCTATGTTTTACAAATTTCCACATGAGCCCATTAGAAGTTTAATGGAGTTAGGCTTAAAGCATGATAAGAACATATTGGATATGCTGAAAAAAATGGAAGAATTGAATTGTCAGAATGTTCAAATATACTATGATCATGGTTATGAGAATCCTACGACAGATGGCAAGGAGTCAAATTCTGATGATTAATTGAAGCAATATGAGGGGTAGTTCCAAGTTGAATAGTAGCAAGATGAGGACTTCATTGTTATATAGGATAATGATTCTGATGATGATTTCGTTAATAAGGAGTTCTTTGGAATTGATGATGAATAATATGTTAATGCCGGATCAAATGAGAGGAGGTGTGCGAAGACTTCACACAGTGGGTTTGAATTCGACAATGTTGTCGATGATGTTGGTGGAAGTAAAAACAATTTCAATGAAGTTGGTGATCATTCGAACGATACTAGAAGAGCAGAAAGAATTTCGCATCATGTGAATAGTGATTATGATGACAATGATGATGAAATTCAATCAACAGTTCCTAATGATGATTAAGCATCGATACCAAAGAAGAAATACGTTAGTTTTAATTCAAAAGTTGAAATGACAGATTTTAAGTTTGAAATTGGAATAAGGTTCAAGGACGAGAAGTAGTTGAGGGAAGCTATAAGGAAATATGTAATTACAAATGGGTGTAATGTTTTAATGGCAAGATTTGGTGTATGAATGGATGAGGTTTATGATGCACATTGTCCTTCTCATGTGTATGCTAACTGGATTGGAAATGAGAAAAAAATTTGTTGTGAAGAGAGTCGAAAACACTCATACCTATAGTAAAGTGCAAAGGAATAAGCAAGTTAGTTGGAAATGGATTGTGAATGAATTCATACACAATTTTATGAGGAACCCAATTGGCCTATCAGTGAAATGATGGATGATCTTTAATCAAAATATGCACCAAAGGTAACTAAAATTCAATATTATAGGGCTAAGTGGGAAGTAATTACTATGCTTCAGGGATCACTGGAAGGTCATTATGGGAAGTTAAGGTCTTATAGACATAAGTTAATACGAGCTAATAAAGATGG
Source organism: Erythroxylum foetidum (assembly GCA_026546835.1). Lineage (NCBI taxonomy): Eukaryota > Viridiplantae > Streptophyta > Magnoliopsida > Malpighiales > Erythroxylaceae > Erythroxylum > Erythroxylum foetidum. The sequence continues at coordinate 25,698,583 of JANZLF010000002.1, forward strand.
AAATTTTATTATTGAATGTGATTATAATGAACAATCCAAAAGACCATTGTTCAAAAAAATTTATGTGGGTTTCAAAGCTTTAAAGTATAGTTCATCGATGAATGCAGGAAGATTATTAGGTTAGATTGACGTTTTCTAAAGAATTGCTTTGGTGGTGCATTATTATCTATTGTTAGTCATGATGTAAACAATAAGATATTTCCTATATGTTGGGCTATAGTTAAGGGAGAAAACTACCAATCATGGAATTGGTTTTTGAGCATTCTTGCTAAATATCTCCATGTAAGTGGAAATTCATGGACTTTCGTAAGCGATTAGCAGAAGGTAAACTTTAAATATCTATATATCTTATGTTCATTTGTTTACATGATCAACACTTAATTAATTTATGTAACTATTTGTTTTACAGGGTTTAGTGGAAGCATTAAGAACTTGTTTCCAGAAGTTGATCATAGAAATGTGTCCATCATATGTATGCAAACTGGTCTAGTGTTCATAAAGGGCACATGCATAGGACTTTATTTTGGAAAGTGGTGAATTGCACAATATGAGTTGAGTTCGATGAGTTAATTGAGGAGTTGAAGAGTTTGCTAGTGAAGGCTTATGAGGATTTGACAAGTAGGAATCCAGAGACATTTGTGAAGGTCTTTGTGAGCATAAGATCGAAATGTGAAATTGTACATAACAATATTTAAGAGATGTTTAATGGATTCATTTGTGAAGCTCGTACCAAAAGCTTGATCAGTATGTTATAAGACATTTAAGTTTCTTTAATGACTCGAATATATGAAAAAAGGGATATGATGATCAAATACACATATGATATTTGTCTTAGAGTGAGGAAGAAAATAGAGGTAGTACAATTGGATGCAAGACATTGTTGCTCAGGATAAATGGGGAATTGAAATTTGAAACAAGTATCTTTGCAGATAAGTACATCGTTGACTTGCAAGCATGAACTTGTCAATGTAGACTATGAGATTTTATCGGGATTCCAAGTAAACATGTTGTGGCTTGTATATCTTATCAGAGGGAGGATATCGATGCTTATGTGAATCAATGTTATAAGCATGATTCTAATTTAAAGACTTATTAGTTTGCTATCAAACCCATGGTGGTCCTAAGTTTTGGCCAAAGACTAAAAATCTTCAGCTAATATTATCTCTATTGATTAAGAAGATGCTTGGAAGATCGAAAATTGCAAGAAAAAGGGATTACACTGAAGAACCTCACAATCCCAACAAATTGACCAAGGTTGGAGTAGTTATGAAATGTCATCATTTCCATGAAATTGGCCACAATATAAGAGGATGCAAAAATAAGAATCAACCTCCAAGCTAACTTGAAATTGTTAAGGTAGATATTTTAGTTATGTAACAATATGTTATTATTCATTAAGTATTATTAACTTTATGTTTATCTTCAATGTGTATAATGTAGTGAAAAAGAGAAAGGCCACCAAAAATCAGTATCTACTTAACCCTCTTCATCCAATATTTGTAGCAATCAAGTAAGTAGGTTGACACAATCAGTATCTACAGGATCAATTACTACATCTTCTATATTATGAAAAGAGATGGGAATGGTTAGTTAAGATATAAAATTTAAGTTTTTTTAACTTATATAACATTATAATTCTTTTTGTTTTAATAGGCAAGTAGAGGATATGGAATAACATTTGGGGAAGTTTTTGGGAATACCTACTTACAGTAAGTCATTTAAATTCATGTTTATACTACGTATATGTACTTAGAAGAGAGATGATAATATTTACATAATTGGTTGTTTATACTTCACATATAGGTGAGGGTCAATGTTAAGTGTTACAACCTCTCAATACTAACACAGCAATAACATAAGCATCCCAAAGTACACCTACTAATATAAAACTAAAGGCTAAAAGAACTGCTACTAGGAAATCATCAAAGTCGGTGAGTATTGCTTCAATACCTAATTCAATGTTAGCACTTTTACTCGCTATGTTTTTGTTTTTTAGGTATATAACTATTTTGCTTTCAACCTCTTACATTAGAAGGCTTTAAAAAGAACTAATTAGCATAAAAAATGAATGAGAAATGATCTAGCTCTTTCCAATCTCGACTTAAAGTTGGATCGAGTTGAATGTCAACTACACCTTGGAGACTTTCACTACCAATTTTGGTGTGAGAAATATGAAAATGTGTAACAATGAAAAAGAGCATAAGGAAAATTGCTTGCTAAAGTTCAAACATATATATGTATTGATCCTGAATCATTAGACAATTGACATAATCGAAATAAGGTTTGATGACTTTTGTGATAGATCTAAACATATATATATATATATATATATAAACAAGAATGTAATAATATTTAATTATTCATTGTTTTTATTTTTGATGATGTATTTCTCTTGATTTCTCGCAGAGTCTTGCTTCAGTTATGGATGGTTTAATGTATTTACTAGTTTCTTTTGGCCCTCAGTGGCTATTGAATTAAGTTGTTGAATGATTATGGTCTAGTTTTTGGATGACATTTGGATGAAAAGCTTTTCTTGCTCTTTTCATCTGTATGCCTTTATTGATGTTGGATCGAAAACAAATTCATGCTAGATTTAGCTAAACGGTAGATTTCAAAATCTTTTTTCGAAATGAAAACACAGCGGAAGCATGATAACCAAAAAAACATGTTTAATCCATACATGATACAGTATTAGAAAAATAAATAACATAAAACCATGATGGAAATTTTACCAACTCATTTGCTACAACTTTGACTCCTCGCTATTGTATCCTCTCCTTACTATTGTATCCTCAACCAATCCGATCTACCACTTGTTCTCCTTAGACAACTTGGTTAATAAGATTCTTTGGTGGGAAAGGAGAAGAAATATTGTTAAGGTTTTCCTTTTATGATCAACTTGTTGAAAGAACAAAAATGAGACACTCTCATTCCTAATTTCGGCTAGCTCATGAAAGAAAGGAGAGGGGAGTCGTAAAAACCAACCAATGCACCACTTCTTTCTTCTAATCAAAATGAAAGAGAGGGCAATAAATGAGACATTCTCATTTGTTTAATATGGCTAGATGAAAATATAAAAACCAAAACAAGACATTCTCATTTTCAGTTATATGTTGAAAGAAAAGATAGAGGGCACCAAATGCACTATTTCCTTCTTTTAATCAAATTGAAAGAGAGACTGATAAATTAGACATTCTTATTTTTGGTTATATAATGAAAGAAAGGAGAGAGAGAGCAACAAATGCACTAATTCCTTCTTTAATCAAAATAATGCTAAAAGGTTCATATGTTTTTCTATATGCCAACATTAAATGACAACCATTAAACCATTTAATGAGGATACCATTAAACCATTTAATAATGATGAAGCATGATAAAAAAACCCACCTTATATTTATTAATTCAATGTTAAATGTGCAACTGTCCATTTAGCTATATAAAATAAAAAATTTACATCATTGTAAATTTCAGTTTTGCTCTCCTTTTTTATCTCTACAAATATTGTTTCAATTTAATGAATCTAATTAATCAAATCAAACCAAAAACTAGCCTAATATTAACTATTCATCTTTGGGCTTCTAATTAACAATTAATTAGTGTAAGCCCAACATTTAATAATAGTCTTAAAACTCAATTTAATTAACCCTTAATTAAAGTGTTCCGATCTTATTATTCTGAATCTAATTCGGTCATTTCTTTTTTTGTTTTCTTCCCAGTAACCTCTGTTTATTTTTCTTAACCTCTGTTTATTTTTCTTACTTTGCTTGATAACCTTTCTTAGAAGCCAAGTGGAGAATCTAATTGGACTTCTATAATTCAAGCTCCAATAAGCTCGGAATTAATTTAATCTCATTATAATTAATTCCAACTTATTAACCAAAAGTCATTCCATTAAATAAAATTAGTTGAACTCTTGAATTACTAAATATTATGAGAACACTTGTTTCAAATTAAATATCTGATTGGAAACTCTATTATGAACCATGTTATAGCCATCCGCAAAATAAAGGATAAAATTATCGTTTTGCCTTTAATTGGTTTTTCCTTCTAGATCTCCCGCTTCACTCTATATGGTGATTAACATACATGATCTCATCTTAGTGTTAAGACTTGATGGGTAGCTAGTCCATCAAACTACTAGCGCCAGTTTAATCATCAATCTCTGTAAAATATCTAGAAATGATGATATCACTATAAACTTTTTATTTGAGTGAATGTTCCCTGATACATGTTTCAATTAATAATTCCAACATGTAAACATTAGATTGATACTCTGTAAAAATCCATTTCGATCATATAAAAATTATAACAAAACATATATGAGTTCACTACTCATTAAGATTGTGATTCTTAATAAAAGAATGCTAAAGTTTATGTTTTAAGATTAAAGAAACGACTTACTTTATTCTTTAAAAACATACATGATTCTATATTCAGTTAATAGTGCCATTATCGATAGTCAACTACTATCATGATATGAACTCATCATTTCCTTGAAGTAAACTCCTTTACTTACATGGAGATAAATCGCAACATTACAATCTAAATCATAATCAAGCGACTAACTTGATTATTCAACTGTGAATCAGCTAATTTAGATTATAAAAATATACATGTTTCCCATACTTCTCCATGTATGTATGTATATTACTTACAAAAAAATCTTGGTACCTTATGACTAGTTATATAATGCTTATACAAATAAAACCAAACTCTTTTGTTTTATTAATAATAAATAATTTCATTACAAAAATAACTAAAAGTACATATAAATACAATTGTTTATCAGGGCACCGTATTTACATAACCCTAACAATCTCCCACTTACCCTAAAGGAAGTTTGACATATCCCTTATTCCCATCCCTTCTAGGTGACCCTCAAAACTCTTTTGAGACATCGTCTTTGTAAATGGATCATCAAGGTATTTCTCTATAGGAATCTTTACCACATTCACATCAACACATTATATTATCTCTCTTATGAGATTATACTTCTTTAAATGTGTTTGGCAGCTTTATGGTTTTGAAGTTCTTTAGAATTAACCACTGCCCCACTATTATCACAATAAAGTGTAATGACCTTTCTGCCTCAGGAACTACCTCCAAATCATTTAGGAACTTACGGAGCTAGATTGCTTCTTTTGCTGCTTCATAAACAGAAACCTACTCAGCCTTCATAGATGAATCGGCAATACAAGATTGCTTGACACTCCTCCAGACTATAGCTCCACCTTCTAAAATAATATAGACCCAGAAGTTGATTTCCTTGAATCAACATTTGATTCAAAATTGGAATCTGTATATCCTATTGGAATAAGGTAACTTCCAGAGTAAACAAACATTAAGTTCTTCATCCTACGAACATACTTCAGTATCCACTTAACCACAGTCCAATGCTCAATTCCTAGATTAGACTGGATTTTATTTACCAGTCCCACTGTGTAACAGATATCCAGTCTAGTTCAAAGCATATAATACATTTAACTTCCAATTGTCGAACCATATGGAATGTTATGCATGCATTTGACCTTCTCCTAGGTCTTAGGTGCTTACTTCTTTGAAATTTTGATTCCATGTCTAGTAGGTGTGAAACCCCTCTTAGAATCTTGCATCGCAACCTTATTGAGCATGTTCTCAATGTAGGTTAATTGAGACAAGACTATCTATTTGTTCTTACGATCCCTTATAAACTTAATCCCTAAAACATAACTAGCCTCTCCTAATCCTTCATTGAGAACTATTCATTCAACCATCCTTTGATCGTAGATAACATTTCTACATCATTCCCAATGAGTAGAATGCCATCTATATACATAATTAAGAAAATAACCTTTCCTTCTTGTATCCTTTTTATAGATATAAGGCTCGTATGGGTTTTGTATAAACCCATAGGTTTTGATAGACTTATCAAACCTAATGTTCTAAGACTTAGATGTTTACTTAAGTCCATATATGGAGCTCTGCAATTTGCATACCTTATGTTTATTACCTGGCTCAATGAATCCTTCAGGTTATGCCATATAAATGGTCTACTCAAGATCCCATTAAAAAATGCGGTCTTGATGTCCATTTGCCATATTTCATAATTAAAATAGGCTGCTATGGCCAAAAGAATTATGATGGACTTAAGCATGACAACTGGAGAAAAAGTCTTCTTATAGTCTATACCCTCTTTTTAAGTATAGCTTTTAGCTACCAATCTAGCTTTAAAAGTTTCTACCTTTCCATTTGATCCTCTTTTCCTTTTGAAGATCCACTTACACCCTATGGCTTTTATGTCTTGTGGTAGATCTATAAGGATTTAGACTTCATTGGTGTACATGGAATCTATTTATGATTTTATCACCTTGAGCCATTTTTTTTGCATCAACATCATTAATAGCCTGTGTAGAAGTAATGAGATCCATTTCTTCTTGGTCTAAGATGGCAATTATGCCTTCTCCTAGACCTAAACCTAGTAGGGAATAACTAAATAAGATACATAATGAAAACTATCTCTAAACATTCACATATTCAAAAGTAATCTAAATATTATGAATCACCTAACATAATGTAACATAGTAGAACATAATATATAATTGCTCCAGAGCAAATCTCACCAGTATCAGAATTCAAACACAATGTATTTTAGAATTGAATATAATTTATTAATATAAAATATTTCTCATATTGAAGCAGATCATTTAAGTCCCATATCAGAATGTACAAATGTCAAAATAGGGTATAAACCCTTTAGATCAGAACATGATTTGAACCAAAATAGATTTTGTTTATATCAAAACTAAACATATATCAGAATACAAAATAAGTTAGATTGCTAATCCGTTTTATAGAAGTGGGTAATGGAACTCATATAAGAGATACCGTGATCGGGATCATAGAACAAGAGAGATTTATGTCTCAATAACATGAGATACCGAAGTGTTAATAATAGAAGACACCAAAGTGTCTGTAACAGGAGATACCGAAGTGTCAACAATAGGAGACATTGAAGTATCATAGGGGCAGCTGCAGACCCTTCTAGGCATGCCTATTTACTCACAACTGGGACTTAACAATTTTAAAACAAAATAGGTTCATTTCAGAATTCTCATGTGAGGAAAATATTGTAAAATATTCAACTTTGTTCAACTTGATATAATCATAAATTCCAAACAAACTAACATGTCATACAATATCCAAACTCTCATTCATTCATATAACATCTCTAAAATTTTGTACCTAAAAATTTGGTAAACAAAAATTCATTATTAATGATTTCAGATGACAATGAAACTTGGCAGAGAGGAAGGGCAATGTGAGAGGAGTTTGTGGTCCAAATTTCAAGTCAATCGGAGGTTTGCAGAAGAAGTTATGATCAAAAGAGTGAAGGATGTTCAAAGCTATCAAATAGCAGAATACATTCATTCCAATTGATCCTTCTATGTCATGATCGTGCTTGTGCACGATCGTACAGCCCCATTATGACCCCTTAGAGTCGCGATCGTGCTTGTGCATGATCATGCACTACCTTTTATTCCAACTTCTTCCAACTCTTCCCAAAACAGACTTTCAGGTCAATTTTACATGCTCATTTTGACAATGAAAATAAAGGATTTAGGCCAAAATATTCTAAAAATTGTTTCTTTATATCATAAGTTTCTAATGACACTAAATTTATGCAAATTGATTTAGTATTTTGAAAGTTATACTTAAAAAAACTATGGAATATCTTCAAATAATGATAGAATCCAGAAACTCAACTCCAAGCCAAATTTTGACACTCTTAGTGACAAAAATCAAATTCGACTCCTTCATGACAGTTGTAGATATATGTATCTAATTTAATCTGAATCTAAATTCATCCCATTTGGATACCTATAGGTTAATATATGTCCAAAATATTGATACCTGTCTAGTGGAACTACTCTTTCTAACCAGTATCCAACATGTATCTAACTTCAATTCTTTCTTAATTTAGTACACATTTAATCCGTTTCAAACATCAAACAATTCATGTTATAATAGGATACCAAGTTTATAATTCCCTTACCTTACTAAACTTCAAATTCAACTTCAAAAACTCAGCTAAACTAAGCTTCCAAACAACCAACACATACCTAAGTTTAATGTGCAACTTTCAGCATCAATAAGGTAATAATACATAGAATCACAAGACCTACTTCTTAATGAAATAACTTACAAAGTTTCCAAAGGTTGATAACCCAAAGCTCCAAAAAAATTATAAAACTTGAGAGAAAATAGGAGGGGTTTCAGTGGAGAGAATGCAAGCATAAATAAAGACTGTAGAAATTCCCAATGAGTTGAAGTGAATCAACACTTTTTTTGCAAGGCGTCGTGATTTACTATAGCCACATGTACAACCTGAAGGTATGCTACATTCCTTAAATAAAGCCATCAACATGTCATCATATATGGCTGCCAAATGTCAGCATTCAGTTAGGTCATTTGTTAATGTATTAGCTAAGCCAAATGTCACTAATTCCTAGGCTTAGTCATTCTAATTTCCATATACCAACTTAACTTGTCACTTGATAATTTTCCTAGACCAGATGTACATTTAATTACCTTAATTTTATAATGGCTTCAATTAATTTCAATTCACCAACTATGGTCCATCAATACCAAAATTCAAGTCATATGCCTTTCACTTTCAAATCGTAGCACAATTTTAACTCATATCATACATGTACTTTCATAAATATGTAATATTTTATCTAGGGTATATTTTGGGGCCTTACATGTTCTCCTTGGACAACTTGGTTAACAAGATCCTTTGGTAGGAAAGGAGAAGAAATATTGTTGAAGTTTTCCTTTTATGATCAACTTGATGAAAGAACCAAAATGAGACACTCTCATTCCTAATTTCGGCTAACTCATGAAAAAAAGAGAGGGGAGTCGTAAAAACCAACCAATGCACCACTTCTTTCTTCTAATCAAAATGGAAGAGAGGGCAATAAATGAGACATTCTCATTTGTTTAATATGACTAGATGAATTGTAACATCCCATCACCAATGGGAAGGGTAAATTGGTCATTTGGGATGGTCTAGGAGTTTAGAATACATATTTTGATATGCTCATACATTTGGCCTCTATATATATAGAGGAATTATATATTTTGCACATGCACATATTGTACATGCATTCATGATATTTCCCGGCTTATATGTTTAAATGTGATTTGTTTTGTGAATTATGGGATATTTGTGTTTGAAAATCTAAATTGGAATTCTTTAGGAGTGTTTTTTAGTTGTTAGTGACTCCTAGAAATTTTTCTGAAAATTGTGGGAGAAAATGTCCGGACCGGAGAATTTTCTAAGTGACGGACTGATTGACTTTATAGTACTGGAATAATTGTTCAATGGCAATGGAAAAATTAGAAACATGATTTTAGGAATGAAAATGTTGAACCATTGGAATTTGGGGACAACTTGGACTAGAAATGAATTTGAAAAGAGAAAAAACTTTAAGTATGTTTGAGGAAAAGTCTAGTGGCAAGTGTCTTAGGTTTAAAGGTTACAAATAACCTAAGTATCTTGAGTTTTCCGACACACTCTTTGGGAAGATACAAAAATCACTTGAAAAACAAAACATTTCCTCCATTTAGGGCATTTCTTCTCCTTCCTTCGTTGGTTCATGATTCACCCTCTCTACAAGACCATTTGTTGTCCACTTGCTTGCTTCTTCTTCCTTGTATAAGACCAACTAAAAACTTGTGATGATGAAGATTTGTGAGAGTTTAAGAGATGGTCGTTGGAATTGGTGAAAGATAGAGAGTTAGGGGAGTTTTTGAAGATTTGAAGAGTTGAAAGCTTGTGTAGGTAAGGAAATTACTTATATGTTCTTCATTTAAGAGTTAGAAGCATTTATGGTCTTAATTGTGAAAGATTGTGGTAGTTTAGAATGAGTTATGGCTGAAAGTTGGAAAGGAGAAGATGAAAATAAATGTCAAAGAAGAAGAGTCTGGATCACACGTCGCAGATGCAGCGAGAAATAATGTTCTCGCCGCGACGTACGTTGCCGCAGCAAGCGTCTGTTGGCCGCGGCGAACCCTTGTTTTTCTAAACTGATATATGTTAGTATTTCGGACATAACTGATAATGTAGACCTCCAAATGAAGTGATTTTTGATTCATTGTAAAATAGAGATAGAGGTCTACAATTGATGTGAAGAAAGAAAGTTTGAATTCAGGTGTTTAAGATCTCAAATCTTGAATGAAAGTTAAGTTTAGATTTCTATTTCAACCTAAGGATAATTTCATGAGATTTGGAGTATAATTTTAGGGCTTTTGAAACAAATTCAATGTTTTTGGGGTTCTAGAAACGTAGTACAATGGGTGAATTTGATCTAGTTCGAAATGACAATTGGTTTTGAGGTTTTTCTTGAAAATGTTTTAGTGTTGTATGATATGGTAAATTAGGCAGAATCTTTGAAATGAAACTTGTGGAGTTTCCATGATCTTTTACTGATATCAAATATGTCATATTTGGACAATTGGGTGAAAAGTTAGGTTTTGTCATAGAAAAAAGGGAATTATGGAATATTGCCGGGAATGTCACAAACATGCATTGTACACTTTTGAATTTCTACATTTACATTATTGAATCTTTCTGAATGTGCATTTGGTAATGTGTGATTATTTTGACTATTATAGAGGCACAGTTGGAACATCATTCTACGGACATTGCTGGGACTTCCAGGCAGTAGCTCGGAAGTTATAAGTGAGTAACCTAGATGGTTCCTCAATCTTTAATTGTTTAAAGTTCTGCACTTATAACTCTGTGGAGAATAATGGTGGGCTTGTGTAGATTGTTTATGACTGAAATTTCAGACCGAAGGCCCGAGGGATTGGGAGTTATGACATAGAAGTGTAATCGTCTGAAAATGTGAAATCTTCGTGTTTGCAATGTGTTAAATTGTGACTGTGAGTTTAATGTGAATAATTGTGAACTACTTGTTTAATTGTGATAAATTGGGTTTAATTGAAATGTAATATTGCACAATTGCTATAAATGAATTCCATGCATGAATGCATGATCAGTAATAACAGTTGTGACCGGAGCAACCATCAAGAGCTACAAGCTCAATAGTTAATGTGCCCGTAACGGGACAGTTCAGAGCTACAAGCTTAACGTTCAATGCACTCGAAAAGGGACAGTTCAGAGCCTCAGACTCACCGATTAATGCGCCCATATTGGGATAGTTCAGGCGCTCGGTCACAACACCGAAATAAAATGGAAAAAAATGACATGTACTCATTTCATATGCATTTGATTGAATTGTGGATTGGGAAAAAGGTTAA
>JANZLF010000002.1:25713446-25723992 GCA_026546835.1 Erythroxylum foetidum
TAGGATAAATGCAGCCGTTATGCTGCCGAATTTTCGTTAGAAAATAAATTGGAAAAGAAGAAAAATAAGATTTAGATAAAGGAAATTGTATGATTTGCATGAGTTTGAGTAAAAATGGTTATAAGAAAAAGAAAAAGAAAAAAAATTGCTACCGGATTTCGTATGTTTCATCTAGGTTTCCAACGCGATCGTTTTTGTCTTTGTATTTTATTCACGGATGTCGGCATTTCATTCAGTTCAATTACTTTGTTTATTTGGTTTGTTTCCATACGTATCTGATTTGATTTCGCCTTATGTTCCGTTCTTTCGATTTCCGATTTGCTTTCACTTTGTTATCTGATTTGTTATTCGTATTCCGCTTGTAACCGTTCCGATTCGCTTCTTTCGATTCTGTATTCGATTTGCTTCCGCTTTCGTTTTGTTTGTCGTTATCAAATTCAATTTATCCAATTTGAATTCGCCTCGTTCTTCGTATCTGTTTCCGCTTTTTCGGTTGGGATCCGGTTTCCGGATCGGGTCCCAACAATGCAAATGTAACTATAATTAATAGATGGAATTGTAGTTACTTCTACAATATAAAACCTTGTAAAAATTGTAGTTTCCTTAACAATATGTAAAGCTTACAATTGAATATTAAAGTCATAGGTGATTGAATAAAAGATAAAAAGAGTCACAATAAACATAATAATTACATTTGCTCTTCTAACTATTACAATGTTTCTTTTTTTGTACTTACATCTGATGACTTAGCTATGAAATCTTATGGGACCTCCAAAATAAAGATATAAACGAAAATATTAGGACTTATGACAAATTTTCATTATGCACATAAATTTTACACATACTTATTTCTTGCGAACAACAATATATCATCCGAATAAGACTCTTACCGCAATGCACATAATTTGTTTGACATATTTTATGACAAAACAAACTTTCATCTCCTTTACAAATACCAAGTACCTACAAGAGACCTCCAATTTGAATATTGATTAACATTAATTTATACGGTTGGCATTACTACAAACAATAATTGAATTATTTACTTTCTTATTAACGCATTTATAAAAATATTGACCAATGTTAGGCTTAGCATTTGAAATTTGTAACTTCATCAAAGCATTACAATTGGGGCAATTAATATTCAACATCTATATTATATATAGAAATATCAATATTAATTATATTTGAATCCAAATAAATTATCACATATAATAAATAATATATATTACATTTATTTTACCACTGAACTTTATGCTTTCTCTTCACAAAATTGAGAATATATCCTTCCAGCTTCTGCTACACTATTGAAAGAACAACAAATAACATCCTTGAATCCACTAACAACAACTTGACATTCTTCCTATATGAAATATATTCTAGGTGCATAACCAACGAAAGCTATATATACTTTATTTCTACCCATAAATGGTTATCCTGTTACAATTTCATGATACAAATATTTAATTACTACCTTAAATGCAACACTACTAAAATGTTAGCATAATATCCCCAATATTAAGATTTAGATAAACTACCATTGCATTTACAAAATGAAAGAGAGGAAGCTTCTTCCCTGTAAATTGGGATGAAGTATCACATAATTGAATATTTATGTTATGGACTATATAATGTCATATTTTTCAGTAATTACCAAGATGTATATATTATGCATACAACATAAAACAAAGTATGAATTGACCACCATGCGTTCAGTTACTCTAGTTTTTTTTATTTGATTTTCATTTTATACTGAAAACCAAGTGTATGAGTAGTAAAAGTTTTTACCATTCAATTTGCTATGTACATATACAAGTCAATCCTCCTTTTCAATAACAAACAAATCGTATCCTTGCACGATCCAATTTGAAACCCTAGTACCCTAGCATAATACAAGTCAATTTTATGGAAGCACAAATACAAATTGAAACCCTATTATAACAAATTGGAATTGTGCTTTCGGAACCCTAGCATAATACAAGTCACTTTCCTAGAAGTATAAATCCAATTTGAAACCCTAGTATAACAAATTGGATTTGCGCTTTCGGAACCGTAGCATAATACAAGTCAATTTTCTAGAAGCATAAATCCAATTTGAAATCTTAGTACAACAAATTGGATTTATGCTTTGGGAACCCTAGCACAATCTAGTTTGAAACCCTAGTATAACATTATAACATTTCATACAAAAAGCGAATCGGAGTGGAAAGAACAATAAAGAGATAGAGGATCAATCATACCCTAGTCAGCACCACAGGAAGTCTGACGACTAAATCCTCATTTTTTACCTGCCGACGAAATCACTCTCTTATGAAGCACCCACGTACGAAATCACATAAAACGCTTGCTGGTTTGATGGAGCTAATAACTTTGGGATAAGAGAAGCACCAACGTACGAATTCACTATCTTATGAATGTTGGGGGATTCGAGAGATTTTAGTTTACAGATTAGGGATTTCAGAGTAAGAGTTTTAAGTGTTGATCGACAGAGAAGAGATGGAGAAGATAGGGAGAAGGGAGGGACATCTAATTTTAGTTGAAACGACATCGTTTTATTATCAAAGCTAAATGAGGTCATTTTGCTAATTAGACAATCTTCTCTTAAACCAGCTGAGGTGTCTAATTAGTGAGAAGTGTCAACATGTTGCTTTGCCATGTCAGCACAGATAACGGTGAGACTAATGTTGGGATACAATTAAAACAAATTGAAAATTTGGATATTTTATTTCTACTTTTTAAAGTTTAAGTTATAATTGAAGAAAGTTTGAGCTTTTTTAGTAATTAACCTTTGATTATTGTATGCTATTAGTTTTATTGTTTATATTCTTATATGCTTTAGTCTAACGGTATCTAAATTAGACTTATTTTTACTCATCTTAATTATAGGATTTATACTTAATCTAAATCATATAAAAAGAAAAATATCTTAAATGATTTCAAACCCATAAAATAAAATTGTTTTGTTAAATTATTAAATATTGTAAACAGATATTGTTTATGTAGATGCATGCTTACTAGTACGAGAGTTGGAAATTTCAAGTGATTTTCAACATTAGAGGATAAAACCAAATTTAACAAACGTTATATTTTAATATTTAAAAAATTAATCAGAATTATATCATTATTTTAATACTATTTTACACTTTAACATTATAAAATTGTACTTATTACACTTTAAATTAGAATATAAAAGTGGTAACAAAATTAATGGTACTAGCTTATTTAAAAAAAATTAAAATATTAAAGTGCAAAATATAAATTAATTAATATCTAAATAAATTATTTTTAATATCACGTTAGTATATACGAAGTCTAAATTATTAAATTGTAATCTTATATAAATCAAATTGATAATTAGTGTACAATGAAAATTGACTAAAACTTAATTATTAAAATATAATTAATATTATTTTAAAAACTTAGATTATCATTGTAAAAAACGTTAGTGTGTAATTTAGAAATTTTGATCTAAAAAATAGACATGAGATAGTGTCCAAGTCGGCAAGAAATACGGGCATGGCAGACACTAGACCTTTCTAAAGGAAAGTAGGTCAGAAATATCGGCCCCTCTTTACCTGTGCCGTATTTCTTTTGTGCTTTTCGTCTCACGTCACAAGAACTAATCGGGTCGGCAGAATATACTAAGTCTAAAGGATGAAACCAAAAACATGATTAGCATTGATTTAATCTTATTTAGGCATGTAATTTGAAGACATTGCTAGCCATTTTGATATTTTTGTGATTGAATTTAGTTTTTACTTGTCCAATTGATTTTAGTTTAAAAGGTTATGTCCTTGATTACATTTTTTCCTTAATCAAATGGTGTTCTAATAAGTTTGTGTACATATGGTGTTCTTACGATCGAATTTATTGTATGAGATTTGCTTAGTATAAAGTATCTGATTGGCATGATTTACAGATAATTGTGTTAATCCAGAGATTTATTTAGTATCTATCTAAAAGATGAGTTTGAATCTTCTGTCTAATTTTATGGTGTCATATTTTGTTCTATAAATTTTAGTTATTTATTTATATGAATCCAGCATAAATCTCGATAAATAAATACGAAGTTTGTATAAATAAATAATTAAAATTTATAAAACAAATGTCTTCAAAAGGTAACAAATACAGAAAGTTAATTGAGCTAACGTATTACGTAATATATAAATTGGAAGTCTAAAATATCCTCTCGTTGGGGCACATCAAAAGAGAAAATCTTACGATTCCTGTTGGCCAAGGGAGACTTTCGACTTCTCGTACAGGATTGGGGAGGAATAACTTGTTTTTGCACTGCCTTTGAGCTCTTTAAGAAACGCGATGATGGAGGTGGAGGATGAGGTCGGCACAGGAAGCTGCAAGTTATCTCCAAGAACCAAAACGCAAACACCTGCTCCGTTTTTGTCCAAGACGTATGATCTTTTGGAAGAAGGCGAAGGTGAAGGTGAAGGAAAGAGAGTTGCTTCGTGGAATGCGGAGGGAAATGGAATCGTGATACGGTCACCCCCCGAGTTCGCGGACCACATTCTGCCTCGATACTTCAAGCACAACAACTTCTCTAGCTTCATTCGCCAACTTAACACCTATGTGAGTGCTCTAGGAACTCTAAGCTTTCATGATGTTAACTGAAACTTGAGTATTTATATTTGTTGATGTTTTGGCAAATCTGTACTTATCAATTCAAAATAGGGATTCAAGAAAACATCCTCCAAGAGATGGGAATTCAAGCATGAGAAGTTTCAAAAGGGCAAGAGGCACATGTTAGCAGACATCACCAGAAAGAAATGTGGCCCAAGTGTATTCCCTGCATACCTCAAGCCTTCTAGTTACCGAGAGAGTGCAAGTTCTGCTGTTGAAGAAAACATCCTTTCACCACTCATGGAAGAGAACAAAAGTCTCAGGAGAGAGAAACTGGAATTAGAAATGCAAATAGCCCATTTCAAAACAATAGAAAATCGGCTGTTGGATTTTCTTGCTCAGACGAGATTAAAAGACTGTGTCAAGGAGCAGGAAATTAGTATTGCCAACAGAAATTTCACAGTTTGGTAACTGGGAATAAAATTTTAAATCAATTGTATTTGTTTCAGAAATTGAAGGTATAAACGTCTGATAATGTTAACAGAAACCATTTTCTGTAATAAATTTTTAACTTTTGTTTACCCTGTTGGTTCACATCTAACCCTGATAAATCCCAATTCCCTGGCTTTTCTTACGCTTGGATTTGGATTTGTCAATCTTTTAACAATCTTAGAAGTTATTTTGGCTAAATGAGTTGCTATGATCTACATCTCAGCGGAATTTTAACTGGGTATTGTTGCTATGGTTTGAGTCATTATGAACTTGACAACATAGAGAAGATAGTAGGCACAGAGAATCCGTCTTTACCACAGATTTGTCGGCAGGAAATTAAGGGGATCTGGGGTTAGGGATTCAGTGATAGAACAGAGGTTTTCCAAGGCAATTTTGGTAAGTATCACAATCAACAAGTTTAGAAAGGGAAGGGAAAGAAGCTTGTCACCGCTATAGTTGGGATTTTGTAATTCTCAGTTGTTATTGGATTTATAAAGACATAGAATCCTTCAGAATATCAAACGATTGCACTTTCGAAAAAATTAGTCGCCATATTCTCATGGTCATGGGTCCTTACCTGTTTGTCTATACTTTCCAAAGTAAGGTTGGACGTTCGTGCATTGAAGAATCAATGCAGTTCTACTTATCAAAGGCTGACAATAGTGCATTTTGTGCGCGTAATTGAACAATCATAACAAGACTAGTATTTAATGGTATGTAACAAGTTACTGCCATTGTTATACCCTCTTCTTGTACGTGGCTCGTTCAAACATATTAGAAGAATTAGCTTCTACTGTTGTGAAATGCGGGGAAAATTTTACCAATAACAATAAATTCACTTTTAGTATTGTTATTTAGGTTAATAGAGTATGAACGATTGTATCAAAAATTATACTAGATAAATTCCTAGAAAAATTAGAAGAATTACAAACGGTCTCATTTAAAATCCAATCTCTTAGACAGAATTTTCCTAGACATGTAATTTAATAGTTAAATAATTTACTACAACCATACTCAACAATAACTATTAAATAGAAAAATAAAGAGCACTACAATTTAACAAGGTTCAATCAATTATGCTTACTTCCTCAAACATTACTAAATTAATATTTCATTATTTTCAAAAAATAATACAGGTAAAATATTACAAAAAGAGAGAATTTTTGCCTTAAAGAAAGATAGACAATTTTAGGATGCATCTAAGGAGGGGAGAATCCTTTTATAACTTTAGGAACCTCCACCATTCTCACAAATTTTTAACATGGGATTAATTGTGGGATGAGCCACAATTGTTAACAACTCAACAAATCTCCACCTTAGCAAATTCCACTTTTTCAAATCTTTCACAAAACTCATCTTTAATAATGTTTTCAAATGCACTTCAAAGCACCCATCTTCAATTTTAAGCAATATTGATCAAGTCCAAAGAATGTTGGAACTTGATCGCAGTCACAACCTTTGTCAACATATCAACAAAATTCTCAGTGGTATTAATATTTTGGATTATTACTCCACCTTCTTCCAAAATCTCTCGTACAAAGTAATAACGAATATTAATGTGCTTCGTCCTTGCATGGTAAACTTGGATGTTTGCTAAAAGGATAATACTCTGACTATCACAATGCACTTTGATGTGCTTTTGTCGAACCCTAAATCACCAAGCAATTCTTGAAGTCAAATTGCCTCCTTCACAACCTCTGTAGCTACCATATACTTTGCCTCTATAGTCAACAAAACAATAGTTGACTATAAGGTAAACCTCCAACTGACTGGAACGCAAAAGGAAACACAAATCCAATAGTTTATCGACGTGAGTCTAAATCACCAGCATAGTTAGAATCACAATATCCAACTGCAGATTGATCGTCTTGCTTATCCCAGTGAAATACGAAACCAACATCTATAATGTTCAGAATGTACCGTAGAATCAATTTCATAGCTTGCTAATGCTCCTTTCTAAGATCATGAATATACCTACTCACAACTCCAACTACCTGTGAAATGTCAGGCCTTGTACATACCATAGTATACATTAAGCTACCAACAATATTTGCATAAGGTACTTTTGACATGTGTTCCCATTCTGCATCGTTCTTTGGGGATAAAGATGCATTGAGCTTGAAATAAGGAGCAAGCGGAGTACTGACAGACTTTTATTCAAGTCAAAATATTTTAGTACCTTTCTCAGATACTATTTTTGAGTCAAACAAAGTCTCCCTAATTCGTTATCTTTGCTTATCTCTATGCCAAGAATCTTCTTAGCTTCACCTAGATCCTTCATTTCAAACACTCGATTTAACTTAATCTTCAATCTCTCAATTTCTCTTAGTTTATTTCAAACTATCAACATATTGTCAACATACAGGAGAAGATGGATGTAGGATTCATCTTGTAGTTTACGAAAATACACACAGTGATCGTATTTGCTTCTTGTGTACTTTTGTCATATCATAAACTTATCAAATGAGTGGTACTACTACTTTGGATATTGCTTCAATTCGTACAACGATTTTTCAAGTTTACACATCATATTCTCTTTTCCAACAACTTTAAAACCTTCCAGCCAAGTAATATTTATTTCCTCCTCTAAGTCTCCACATTAAAACATAGTTTTTACATCTAGTTGAATCAGTTCCATATCCAACTGTGCTACCAAAGCCAACAAATTTTGAATGGATGCATGTTTTAAAATTAGAGAAAAAATTTCATTATAATCAATTCCTTCCATATGAGCATAGCCTTTGGCTACTAGCCTTGCTTTGTAGTGAACATTATTCTTGTCAGGAAATCCATCTTTCTTTACATATAACAATTTGCATCCAATTGTCTTCTTTTCCTTTAGAAGACAAGCTAGCTTCCACATCTGATTCTTATGAGGGGAATGTATTTCTTCATTTATCGTTATCCTCCATTATCTTCTTCTGAACTTTGGACTACTTCCTTATAAGTGGTAGGAATGTCGTCAATTTCAATTAGAGATACATAAGCCACCATATTAACGTAACAAGTAGGTACTTGAATGTTCCTTTTTAGCTTTCTCAATGCAATTTGTAATTGTTGTTGTGGAGGTTCTTGAGTTGGAACCTCTTCTTTATCTAGCTTCTTTTTTACCATGGGAGTTTTTGCATTTGCGTTATCATTTTCTAGGATAACAATTCTTCCTTCAAACTCTACCTATTTTACAATACCATTTGTCTGCTCAATAATTTCAATTATTACCTTTCTTAACATGGTAGATTCATCAAAGGTAGCATCCCTGCTGAAAATTATTTTATTTGATTTTGGGCACCTAAGATGATATCCTTTCACATCAGAGGTGATCCCTATGAAAATTATTTTCTTTGTCGGTGGATCCAACTTTGACTCCTTAACATGATAGTATACAGTGGAACCAAACGCATGTAAGGAATCATAATCTGTAACAGATTTTCTAAACCATTTTTCCAAAGATGTTTACCACTAATAGCAGTTAATGGAAAGAGATTGATGACATGACATGTATATGTAATAGTCTTAGCCTAAAATTCTCTGCCCAACCTAGCATTAGACAACATACACCAACTTTCTCTAGTATTGTACAGTTCATATATTTTGTCACCCCATTTTGTTATGGTGTCTCCTTGACTGTGAAGTGACTAACAATACCTTCATCTTTGCAAACTTTTAAAAATGGATCACTATTGTATTCCCCACCATTATCTATATAGAGATGCTTGATCCTTCTACCTGTTTAAGTTTCCACCATCTTCTTCCATTTGAGGAAAACTCTCAATACTTCATCCTTAGTCTTCATAGTATACACCTATATTCTTCAAGAAAAATGATCAACAAAGGTCACATAATAGTGTTTTCCTCACAAAGAAGCAATTTTGGAAGGTCCCCACACATCAGAGTGATCATAATCCAAAATACCCATCGTATCATGGATTGCATTGTTGAATTTCATTCTTGTCTACTTCCCTTTGACATAATGCTTATAGAAGTCTAATTTGTAGGGCCGAACTCCTTTCAACAATCCTTGATTTACTAATATCTTCAAGGATTTTGTTGCCTACTGTCCCAATCGCATATTCCACAACCTCGTTGCTTCTAGATCTTGATCATCATTAGAAGCTACTATTGTTGTTCTAATAACTACATTACCTTAGTAATAATACATGTTATTTTTTCTTTGAATTCGTCTCATTACCATAAGTGCACCAAATATGACTTTCATTACTCCATTTGTTACATTTATAGTGTAGCCATTTGATTCTAGGACTCTCAAATAAATGAGATTTTTCATCAAACTTGGCACGTATCTGACATCTACCAGAGTCATGATTGTTCCATTGTGATTCCTCAAGAAAATTGAACCAATGTTATTTAGGATTGTCATTTGTTATGTAAACAACTATATCTTCTAGCTCTTTAAAATCAAAGAACCAATCTCGATTAGGACACATACGATGGCTACAACTTAAATCTAGTAGCCATGGACTAAAAGGGCTTATTGAGTCCTTAACAGCCTCATAAGCGGAGCCACAATCTTCACAATAATTAAACAAGCATTTTAAAATTTATTATCTAGAATAATAGCACAAACTTCCTTTCCTTTTTTACTATTTGATAATTTATGACTTGAAAAGGGTTTACTTGTCACTAAATTTTGAAGTAGTTGCTTATGTTTATAAACACTTTTCAAAGTAAAAAATATAATTGCAAACTTAGTAGCAATGGGACGAATGATCTCAACCTTATCTTCTTATTTTCTTAAACAAGGAAAAAATGTGACATGATTATACACAAAAATTGTGATTTTAGATATGCGTGAAGCAAAACTAGAAATATGACCCATATCACCAATATATTTTAAAATAAGATTTATATAATGAGCAGTGCATGGAGACCAATAAATATGCACATACTTTGATTGTAATAAGTACTCAGTTGATACATGTTTAGCTGCATTATCTATAACAAAATGCACAACATTCTTTGGTCCAACCCACTAGACAATTTCAAAGAATAATTTAGATAAAGCATTAGCACTTTTTACCATTTCAAAAGCATCAACAGACTTGATAAAAGTTGTTCCAATATTACAATAAACCAAGAAATTAATCAAGGTTCTTTATCTTTGATCAATCTTCTCATTTGTCATAATAGTGCATCATGTTAATTCCCAACTAGATTTATATATATCCACAATTAACTAACATTTCCTTTCTAAATCTTGAGGCAAAGGCACACGCAACTCATAATAAGAGGGCACCTTAAATACGGGACCTATTCATGTTATAGCATCAATTGCTTCTTGAAAATATGGTGAATTTAAAGCATTTAAAGGAATACATGAATGATAAAACCATCTAGCCCATGCTCTTTTACATCTCAAAATAACATCCTTATCAACCATCAAGCTTTTTAGACTAGGTTGAGAACCAGGAGTAGTTCTTGGAGAAAAATATGAATCTATGTCAATAGTAGCTTTTCTTTT
>JANZLF010000002.1:25724743-25738361 GCA_026546835.1 Erythroxylum foetidum
TTAAAAAATAATTAGGTATACTATTGTCAGGGAAAAAGTATACAACTTAAATAATTATCATTATCAATTGTAATAAAAAAGATGAACAAAATGGATACACAAAAGACCAAAAAATGTTACTCACTTATTAAACTTTGCTTCAAAAATTGCTTTACTTTAAATAGCCTAACTGAAATATTGCTAGTTTTCAATTTTGGTGATTTAGATCCAAAAATTGAATAGTTGAAAGAGTATATATAACTCAACTATCAAATTAGAAATTGATACGAAATAGAGTTCTAAATATTATAGAAATTGATATGAAATAGAGTTCTAAATGTTACAGAAATTGATATGAAATTGATTTCTAAATGTTACAAAAATTAATACAAAATATAGTTCTAAATGTTACAGAAATTAACATGAAATAGAGTTCTAAATGTTACAGAAATTGATATGAAATTGTGTTCTAAATGTTACAAAAATTAATATGAAATAGAGTTCTAAATGTTACAAAACTTATCATTACCAGAAATTGATATGAAATAGAGTTTTAAGTATTATAAAAATTGATATGAAATAGAGTTCTCAATGTTACAAAACTTATTACTACCATAAATTGATATGAAATAGAGTTCTAAATATTACAGAAATTAATATGAAATAGAATTCTAAATGTTACAAAAATTGAAACCTTATGAAAATCTGTAGTTTTATACAATGATAGACCAGTTGGACCAATTTGACAAAAAATCGGATGGATGGTTCAAATTATTTACTTCCAGTTTCAATGGAATTTGTCGTTGATGAAGAAATCACTCAAGACAAGCAAAGTTTCCTATCATCTCTTCCACAAATAACTAGGGAAGTTTTGCATGTAAGTTAACTTTGCCCGTTCTTTTAACATTGGATAAAATAATGAAGTTTATGAGTAGTTAATGATTTGCTCAGAATGTTTAGATATTTTTTCCTTCAATCCGTATTTTATTTCGTGATCATTAATTTTCCATTCATGAATTCTTCGACATTAAATTTCTCCTCAGTATGCTAGCAATTAATAGCAGATCAAGAGAAAACAATGTGGTGATGAGAACTAGTCAAGCCACACAGAAGCCTCAGAGATGATCCTTACATAATATATATTTCAACCTATAGATGAATTCAATATCGGGTAAAGCGCTAGGTATTTGTGCCCATCTACCTGCCATACACATAAAACCGTGAACGAAACAACTTCTTCTTTTTAGTTTCTGATTTTTCAATAGGTCAAGTTTCAAGTATCAAGGATTTTAAAACCGAACCGAACTATCCAGTTTGATTGGAAAGGTTTGAACCAGCCTGTTTTATATATAGAGATTATTAGATGAAACCGAACCGGACCATTGATCGGTTCAAACTTTTCGGTCAGACTGGACAGTCCAATCTGATTTTTAAAACCTTGATTTCTTTTATTGCGGGCAAACTAAAGTTGTTCGTTCAGAGATGATGCAATTGTTTTGCAAAGCTTTCTTAAATCCGTGTCAAGATAGTAAAGAATCCAAACTAGCAATAACTATTGATTGTTGTTCATCATTGATAGAAGTATACACAACTTCTTCACGAATGAATTCATTAACTCCATTCAACCATTGTAAAGTTACTTGAGGCTATGTTTAGTTGGAGGTTTATTAATGAAATATAATAGAATGTAATATTATTTTATCGTTTAAAACGAGGGTTTCTAATGGAATATACTGAAATGTGATAAAAGATGAGAGTTTTATATTAAATTTCATTTCGTCATAAATAGTAAAAAATGAAAAAATTTTGATTTGAAGGGTTTAGGATGGAATATAAAATGATAAACAACTTTGTACTATATTACATTATAAACCCTTCATCCAAATAATATTTCACTATATTGTATTATGAACCCTTTCATTCCTCCTAAACAACAATTTTCTAATATTACATTTTTACATTCAACCAAACATAGCCTAAGAGCAGAGAATATTGTACGAGTTTTGGGTCCAGTTTGTTGTTATTCTTATGTCTAATTAATAATATAAGATTCATTTATAATATTAAAATATGTTAGTATGTATTTTTAAAACAAAAATTAAATAAAATTTATATTTTAATTTAAATTTTATTATTATAGGTTTTTTGGAAAATTATAATATTATGGTTGTTTTTAACGTCACTAAATATTAAATTTTAAGTCAAAAATACGACTTTTCCTAAATTAAAGAACTTCAATAATGTCTTCCATCTTTGTCAGTATACTTTTGTTATGACAATCCCTTATTAAACGAGCAAAAGTTTGTACAATTTAGTTTTCATTACAAAATAATTTAAATCAAAATTAAAAGAAAGTTAATAATCCCTACACTTTCCTCTATAATCTAAGTTGAGATATACTTTCACTGAAAAGGAGATAGTTTCAGTTTTACATCAAAAGAAATATTTTTTTTAAAGGAGAGTAAGGGTTGGTTAACCTAAATAATATTTCGTAATCATAATATTCTTAAGTTTAATTGAAAACTAAAGTCTATTCCAAAATCAAAATCGTAATCCCGTGCTTGAAAACGAAATAACAACCTTTTGCAGTTTGAGATCTGCATTGGAACTTCTCCATAAATGCTTGGGTTGCTTCCTCTGCAAAAGGTCTTTAGAACTGGCAATTAACCTATTTTTGCAGGCATCACACTTGAGAGATTTTTTATCAAATAGTTCCAACTTCCATAGCCTTGAACAATTGCCTGTTTCTGGTAGAACCTCACCATGTGGTGAACTTGTGTTAAGTGTAAGTAACTCTGGTTTAGATAGTTTTCCAATTGGATCTAAGGTCCGAGGTGATGAGTGGCGACAATTTCCTATGAACTAGGAGTTTCTTCAATCAGGTTTCCATTAGAAAGGACAAGAACTGTAAGATGGTTGAAGGAAAACAACTGTGGATTGATTTTTAATTAAATTTAAGATTAAGTAACATTATTTAAGTATACTCATTTTATTAATAAAAGATGTTACATTTGTACTACGTCAGTACTACTGATGTAGCATATAATGATCAGAGAGTTGACTCTGTACACATTTCTATTTATTTAAAGTTTATTTTGAGTGTTTTAAAAACTGTAGACTTTATTTTAAACACTTTAGAATGATATGATTCAACATGTGTTTTAGTAAAAAGACACTCATATAACGGATGCATAAGAATATTGCATTAAGCACCCTCGACAAGACTGCTACAATCAATACTACATCATCCTAGTGCAATATAAGTGTAGGACACATGACCACCAAGCAGAAAGGTTCATGGGATGTGTTCCCTCGTCATTAACACTACTATCCATGGATTCCGCAACCCTCAACCAACAACCAAAATTGACCGCTAAATTCTAATCAAAAGTGGGCGTTCATTCTAATAACCACGTAAGTAGTAACCCAACAAAAAACAATCAAAACCATATAAATGCAGAGGCTGATGAGTAGAAAGTGCCCTACTATGCAAACTAAAGGGTTTATGCATCCGCAGACACTACAGGCATGACACAGAATTAAGGTCTGTCTGGAATTACTTGAAACAATATGTGATCCTATCCAGAGAGGGTAGATTTCAGGTCTTCATTGCTGTGGAGATCCTTTACAGTCTCGGAACCTCCTATCAGCTCCCCTTTGTAGTAAAGCTGAGGGTAGGAACAACACCTTTCTCAGCCAAAACCCTTCTAAGCTCTCCACTTTTCTGCATCTCGAGCACAATATCTGATCCGCCAATGAGCTCACGCTTAATATATAATTGAGGATAGCTAGACCAGTTAGAATAAACTTTAAGGCCTTGACGGACTTCATCATCAGAAAGAATGTCAAAACTCTGGAAGTTGACCTTTTCTTCTCGAAGGATTTCAACAACCTTCCCACTGAAACCACACTTTGGTTCATCAGGTTTTCCCTTCATAAACAACATAACTGGGCTAGAATTGATCAGGCCTTCCAGTCGAGAAGTCAGGCTTACACTTAATCCAGTGGATTCTGAGATGCCACCCTTTGCACTTCCACCTAAACTTTCTTTCGATAAATTAGAAACAATAGAATCAATTCCATGATCCCTGAATATTTCTTTTAATTCACCACTCTCATGCATTGCAATTACTATATCAGTTCCACCAATAAGCTCTCCTTTGCAATAAAGCTGCGGATATGTTGGCCAGTTGGAGAACACCTTCAAACCTTCACGAACCTCATTGTCTGATAATATATCAAAAGTTTCAAATTTAACATTTTCACCATTCAGAATATCAACAACTTTCCGGCTAAAACCACATCTAGGTGCTTCAGGATTCCCCTTCATAAATAGCATGAGAGGATGAGAGTCAATCAGCTGCCTCAATCGTTTACTTAAAGCATCACCGGGACCGGATTTCACTTGGTTTGCAAGTTGGGAAGAACCGTTGTCTTTAGCAAACTCTTTGACCGTCTCAAGGACAGTGGGCCCAGCAGCCATACCAAGGCTGGCTGGAACCGCAGGTTCTCCAGGGTTAACTGACCCAGCAACTTTAGCAACTTTGTTGGCCAAACTCGAAGGATCCGCACCTTCCAGTTTATCAATTTCCTTGCCATCCTGATGAAGAAACACCATCAAGCTGTTTCATCTATATTTTAAAAAGAAAATCGAGTAAAAAGCAATCTCGCCAAGGTTAAATCAAAATTCGCCCTTATAAGGATCATAACTGTTTGAACATGATTAAAACATAATAAAAATAACAGTTAAAACGTCTACAACCAATTGTTCTACTCATTCCCGCAAGTATTCCTCTGTAATGTTATTCCTGTCTCTGGTTGATTAGTCTCTTTGTTCCTCATCACATAGTCGGAGTTTACATTTCTTTAGGACATTTTCGTTTACCAAAATTGAATTCTTGGTAACACAATCGCAGCAGTTTAAAAAAATATAATTCAACTAATAGCCAACATCACAAAACTCAAAGATAGAGAGAAAAAGTGAAATTGGAGAAGGTGGAAAGATTTAAGATAGGACAACCTTGAAGAAAAGGAAAAAAGGCACAGCAGAAACAGAAAAAGCCTCAGAAATCTCCGGTTGGTCTTCAGCCTCAACCTGCAAAACCAAAATCACCCATGAAACCAACAAGAACAGAAAAAGAAGAAAAACTTAATGATGCAAACAGAGAGGGAGAAAGAGAAAGGACCCTAAGGAAGTGGGCATGAGGGAAATCAGTGGAGAGGTGGGAAAAGAGTTGGTCCATGTGCTTAGAGGCCTCACACCATGCGGCCCAGAAGTGAAGGAAAACAGGTGCGGCGGTAGAGAGCAGGTTATCAAGCTCCGCCTTCGACTTCACGTCCTTGACGAACCCACCCATGTTGGCTTTGGCTTCCACCGGAGAGAAACACACAAATCAATCTCTGTGCGCGTGTGTGTGTGTAATAAAATGAAAGGCTTTAGGAATGAAAACCTAGATAGTTAAATAGACATTTTTTTGTGAATAATATTATCATTGGCATAGGCTGCTTGCTGGGCCCGTGAATTGTAAGTGAAGAGTCAAAAAACAACCATGGACTTCTTGTGTGTTCACCTTTTCATATTGGCCCTTTAGGTTTTTACTGATTAGTCAACAGCTCAACTCCTCATGCCTTTAAATTTTGATGAAGATTACCAGATTTAATAGTCATCATTTACATTTGATATATTACATACGTTTATATATAAAGCAATTTAGATTTCGTGCTTGCTTGCTTCCTAGTTTCTACTAACAATCACTTGTAACTCTTCATCTAATAAACAAAACTCAGCATCATCAACCTCACATTCATTTTAAAAGGAAAAGTTGAACAGAATGGCTACAGTAATCACTTTCAACAATGAGACATGCTTTCCCTTATGGTGATGCAGCTTAAGTACAAATCTTTGCAACAAAAATTCCAACAAACAAGTGGAATTTCAACAATTTATACATTAGTTTTTTAGCAAATTTATGAGTCAGGATCCTCTTCAGGCACAGAAATTGTTCGTATTTGAGTTGCAACCCAGGATTCCTAGATGGACTGAAATCCTCAAGGGCGGGCTTTGGAAGAATCAATGAAACACATCTAAAAGACCCCATTCTTACAATTATCTTGCTAGGATAGGGGCACCACAAGCAGCAGGAGCATGCTTTCCCTCTTTATAAACGAGGTTCCCTCTGACAAAAGTTGCCAAAACCTTCCCAGAAAGCTTGGATCCGAAGTAGGCTGAGATGCTCTGTGAATGAAATTAAGAAGTCGGTGTTTCAAATGGCTCAGAACTAATTAGGTGGCATGCAATATAAGATAAAATAACTTCATTGATGTTCTCAATGAAATGCTCTTTAGGTGTATTAGAAACATGAGACGGAGAAGTCAGTTTGCATACAGGATGTTTCACGTATACAGGAAGATCATCATTGATCTCAAATTCTACACTTGGCTCCCATATAGCGATATCTGCATGTTTTCCAACTGCAATAGCTCCCTACAAAATGCAGTACAGAATCAGTTGACATGTCTTTTGAGAATGACGATAAGTGGTAAATCTGCATCACCTTCAACTCTTGTCCAGCAAGCTTCGCTGGCCTCTCACTCCACCACATTGCCAACCGTTCAAAAGTTGCTCCATAGTTCCTCCCATACGACCAAGTCACAGGAAGGATGAACTGCACATATTATGATTTTTAGTCCTAAAAAGTAGGAAAAAGCAGCAAAATGGAACTGACTCTTCATTGTTTTATCACCACACAAATAAAGAAACAACTTAATTCTTTTGATATCTTATTCTTTGGGAATATATGCTCCCAAATTTTATTACCATAAAATTCCAATAAAGTCAATAATCACAAAGAACAGCTGAGATATGATAGAACAGCTGAGAGATGATAGGATATGTTCACAAGTAATGCATGGAAATGGATTTCAGGCCTAAACTACTAAATAGGCAGTGAATCTAGAATTATCTAGTAACTAATGATATACTCATCCTTAACTAATGATACACTCATCCTAGTGAACAAAATGCATATGCAGAGCGGCTGAAAATCTTCAACCAATGACTGATTCAACAGCACAACCCATTAGGTAAATAATGAGGCTTTCTTTAGCACTTGACAAATTAATGAGATTATCAATGGCCACGTTCAATGAAAGGTCCCAAGCCACTTTAAATACTGAATGGAGGATCATACCCGAAAAAATTTCACATATTTGAAACAGTTACTAGGTTGATATGAATGACGAATCAGTAACCTGCAAAGATGATATACCACCCCAAGCCCTGAGGAAATCACCCTCACTAAGGAGTTTGAGCTCAGGCACAGTTGGTGAATGATCAGAACTTAGCATGTCAATGTCTCCATCCTGAAATATAATTTTGAAGTAAAGCAACTAAGAATCATGAAAGTTGAACAGAAATTTTTGTGGATCCTTGAATTTTTAGCTACCAGAAGAGCCTTCCATAGCATTTCTTTATTGGCCGCATCACGGATGGGTGGAGCACATTTAAAACGAGTATCCCCATCTTGAATCTCTTCTGCTGAAAAGGCCAGGTAATGAGGACACGTCTCAACAGTTACACTGTCCCCATCATTTTTGGCACTCTGTGCATAACATGGCAAAGAGTTCAAACCAATTTTCCTTGACTAAGAAGGTCCTTTCATACAACACAAGGAAAATTTAAAAGATAAAGGTTAAGCCTATGCAAATACAACTCCTTGATTTCCAGTTTTACATACTATGGTATGCACTAATCCAATAAATGTTACGAAGAGTAACAATCTATTTGAAAATATGAATGTAAAGTAAATAACAGACCTGACAGAGAAAAAAGAGTATGAAATGGTAATATTCAAAATAACCTTCTCAAGCTGGAAACTGATGGAATAAAAAGTAAGCAGATGAAAGAAGTTACCCGCAAAAGCTGCAAGGAAGAACCTGCATCAGACAAATGAACAATATGAAGATGAGCTCCTTCTGCTGAAGCACCAGTTCTTGTGTCTTTAGATACAGTTAAGAGCTCACTAATAGCTGCCTCCTCCCTGGTTAAGAAATCAAGTATCACCCTCTCTTTAGCACTAAAAGAAAAAGATGAAGCTAATTAAGCATTTATAATAAGCTTATAGATGAAGGGCGCCGCAAATTTGCCTCTGGTGAGATGTGAAAAGGGATCAGGAAACTGGAAGTATATGAGTTAACTACCGTTGATTGATTTAATCTAAGAATTACTCAGATGTTCCTGCCATAAACAATCTACATGTTTTGTATTTCCTTAAATGGTAAAGGATTCATCAGATATAAACTACGCTCAAGTCATTGAAATAGCACATGTTGTAATCAATCACATTAATAGTACTTTGCACCATCTTCAGATACATACCCAACAGAATTGAGGTTTGTTTAGATCAACAGGAAATGTATATATCAATGAGTTTTAACTAGTTACTCGGACACTAGCCCACATGGCCATAACAATATTTTACCATGATGGTGGCCTTGTCTTAAGATAGGTGGAGTAAGATCGGGGGTTATCTGCACCATCTTCTGAGTAGATTCCAGAATCTTGCTGAATCTCTGCGTGAACAAGTAAAGGTCTTCTATATTTTGCCAGAACAGCTAGTCCCTCCTGCAGAAGCATATGATAATAACCTTATCAAAAGACCTCTTTTAAGTGTTAGAGGTACTTCTTTAGACAGATGCAACATTTGAACTAAGAACAAAATAGAAAATAGAAAGAACAGTTAAGAGATCACAGATATGATAAGGTAATATATTAAATAAGTGATGCTGGAGGATGCTTAAGGGCTAAACCTTGATATGGCTGGCATTGGTCATAGGGAAGTCGTTGATTCCCGAAGGACACATAAAAGACTACAAAACAATAAAAAAGAAGTTGGAATGAAACAATCAGATAATCAAGACCAAGAGAAATCAGCTAAAATAACTTTTCTTCGCAAAATGTAAATAGACATCAGCAAATATTGATGCAGGTGTATCGAAACTGCAAAAGATGGAAATAGTCTATCGATAGTTTATGGTACAAATTGATAACAAAATAAATTCATAAGAAAGCACTCACATCTTGGTTCACATTTAAGAAATAGTTTACAACAATCTTGACGAATAGATTTCTTGTAGGAATATATGTTAAAAATACTACCAAATAGCATACGAAGATCATTGACACATCCTTTTAAGATGATTACCTTCAATCCAAGAGCACCTGCATTTAGAAGAGCTTCAAGAGAGCTTCTGTTGAATGCATTTTCAGGAACTAGCCCTCCCCAAAAACCTGTTTATATCAAAGTTCAGACGTATATCCTTAGAAAATTGGCATAAGTGCAGCACCAAAAGAGCAGATTGTCTCAAGAGCATACCAACATCAACATAGATATTATTTGCTGCAGCCTCAATCTATTCATGTATGTCAAACAAAACAAAAACCAGCAGTTAGTCAAGTAATCTCATTTCCAACAAGCAAAAGATAGTGAATTGGAAAAAAATCTTCATCAAAGCACAAAAAAGGTCCAAGTGCATGAAAGAAACATGTTTAAGCTTTGTAAGATCTTTTGAACCAGATGCAGTAATGCTACTCACAGTAACGGATTCTTAGATGAGCCTCCTCACCTTGAGCCTTAGAGTTTGAGCAGAAACAGTCGAGGGGAAACTGTTTAGAGGCATATCAATCAATGTGGTGACACCACCTACAGGTATATAGTAAAATGGAGTGAACACAATAACATCAAAACGAAGTGTAAAAGGGATTGTACAGAGCTTAAACGTTTAGTACTTAAAAAGGACAAGAAAAAAATGCAGCATGGATCTATATTAGCATCCCTTGTCTCATCTGAAATCAGAGTGCATTGTTAAATCACAATGAAACATAACTTCTTCTCATGAAAGATTATCACTTGAGGACTTTTCTCCTTTATCAATTAGATGTGCATTCAAGTGCCAACAGCCATAAGAAATTACCAGCAGCAGCTGCTTTAGTGCCTGAAGGAAATCCCTCCCAATCAGTTCTTCCAGGATCATCAAGATGCGCATGCCTGCCATGGTTATGTGATATCATATTTCTCGATTATGTTTCAACAGTGGGAACTATAAGTACAGAAATAAAATTTCAGTTAAAAATTTTCATCTTACACATCAATCAAACCAGGCATAAGAACAGCTTCTTTATAATCAAGTATTTGATCTGCCTTGGAATTTCCATGAAAATCTTCTCCCTTAATTATGGCTACGATGTACCCATTCTTTACCTCAACTGTTAAGTAGCAAGAGTTTATCTAAGTAAAGGTTACAGCACAGCATAACAAAACAGCAATACCAACAAGATCAAGTAGGAATCTAGCCGTGGTGGCACTATCAGATGTTACCATTTGATTGATTGTGTATTTAGAAAGAGAAAAGGGACTTCTGTGCAATCTTAATAGCTAAATACACACCTTTGCAGTCAAATATCTGTTTGTACATCTGAAAACAAGTGAAACTAAAACAAACCTGCACCAGATATGATCCCTTGTCGTGTCACAATCCTCTTGCTGGTTAAGAAGTAGTGGCTGTGACGAAGAAGGCTGCAGTCTGTGTGAGGAAGCTGCAAAGAAGGGCATTATGCTAACCTGAAATTCATTCGCGCTTAATGATTAAGCATATATGAAGCCATCAATTTGCTCTGTTCCAGGTCCCACAAAAAATAATTGCTAAAAGGTTACAGAAACCCACTAATCCAAATTGACAATCCGTTTCACACAGTTGCAGTGCATTCATGTCACATAATAAGTTATCAACAACAACAAGAGGAGATCATAAAAAGGCTGAACACTACAAAAGCCAAAGAGAGAAATAGCTCCCATTATCAGCTGCAAGGATCGGAACCTACAAAACGGAAACCTACCCACAAGACAACTACCGAACTTACGGTTGACTCCCAATCCCCAGCAGTGTTATCATGCAAAAAAACAAAACACACACACACACACACATACGCACAAGCATATTAATAGCAACATGCACTCACCTTGGAGGAGTTGTGAACATAGATGTAAAAGATAAAGGAGGCAAGAAGAACAAGCAGAGGTAGCAGACGCCATTGAACAGGGTCCATTACCTTCCCAACTCAACACTAATAACAGCTTTCTCTCAATCTGTTCAATTCCTTGTCAGTTTCCGATTACACTCCAATCACAGCCTCGCGAAGTTGTTCTGCCGCACCACTTCCCTCTGAATTATTAAAAGCGATTAGTTTTTACTTTGCAACACTATAGAGGATAACACTAACAGCACCCAATCTTAGGACGCCACGTATACGTACAAGACAGTAGAAAAGGCTGATCATCTCTCATAATTTTTCTACTAACACCTGTCATCGTTTGTGCATCTGCGTATCGGGTTGCAAATCGTAAGTTGATGAAGATGGAGCAAGACAAATGTCGTATTGTAAGTTCATTAGTGATAAATAAAACCAAGACGTATCAGGGAGTATAAAGCATGGGATCTGATCGTTTTCCTTTTAGTTCCATTTGTGACGCATTTTCTTTACCGTGCTTCATCAGTTCGTCTTCCTATTGTCTCTGCGAGAGGCTTAACAAATTGATCTTGTAGGTTTTTGTTTCAATCCTTTAATTCCTCTTGGGAGTACAAGTTGTGTTGAGGAATCTAAGTCCAATGACGATAAGAAGGCCTGTATGCTTTTTTTTTATTATTAAAGGGTAAATACATGAAATTTATAACATTAGTCTAGAGAAGCAGAGCCCCGATTGATCCTCTAGGAGGATACAGTGGCACCCTATAGGTGTAGAATCTAAAACAGTAAGACCGACATCCGAAGGGATTGCATGGGTAGCTAGCCAGTCCGCACATCTGTTGCTCTCTTGATAAACGTGACGATGAATAACAGACCAAATATGCACAAGCAGTTCGTGGATACCCGTGACAATGGGGTGGGAAGCCTAGGAACGGTTCACCATTGAAGAAATGAGATGGTACGCTGCCAACGAATCCAACTCTAATTCTACTCGGTGAAAGCCCCGATCCCAAGCGAGCGATAGCCCGGTGTAAACGTCCCAAAGCTCTGCAGTCAACGGCTCACACCACCCAAGATTCTAAGCAAAACCTTCTAGCCAGTTGCCACCCCAGTCGCGTAGAAGGCCACCTGCAACAGCAGAGCGTTGGGAGTGATTACAAGCTCCTTTTGTGTTGAGCTTAACTCAACCCGGGGGTGGTGTGCGCCACCCAATGAGTTGCTGGTGACGAGGAGGGGGCCTGGGCCTGCCCGGATCTAACTCTCGGTGGATTGGTGGAGCTGATCTGCAAAAGAGAAAATGAGAATGTTAGGAGACAGAGGTCATGTGAAATGCACATCAAAGAGAGATTTATTCCTCCAAATCCAGATGAACCAACATGTAGTGCCAAAAATGACTGCCCAATTGTGTCCCCTATGATGGAGGAGGTTGGCCAGTAGCCACTGTTGAAGCGGCATCGTGTAGAAGTCTGGAGTGGAGCGAGCCAGGGGCATGGTGTCCCACACTTGGCGAGCGCGAGGGCAGTCTCGAACAGCATGAAGAGAAGTTTCGACTGCGGGATCGTGAGGGCACGAGCTGTCGGTAGTCAGGTGTCGGCAAACTCAGGAGTGATTGGTGAGTAAACGCTCCTTAGCCAGTAACCAGAAGAAGGCTCGGATGCGTTGAGGACCGGGTCACTGCCAGATGGTAGACCAAAGTGAATTGGGCGAAAGCTCGGCATGCCCATGAGCATAGTATAGGTCGACGTGATAGTGAAAAGGCCAGTGTCAGAATACCCCCATATTAATCGGTCTCGCTCAAGATAGGGTCTAGGTGGGAAGGTGCCCGCAATTTGGTGACAAATAGACGTGGGAAGATAAGAGCGTAACACGTCCCAATTCTAAGTGCCTGTGGTCTCCACAAATTGATGAGTGATGTGGTTCCGAAAACGTTCTGGGAGAGGTTGGGTGGTGTGAGAGAGAAGCAGCCCGAGTCCACCTAACCAGGGGTCGAGCCAGAAATGAGTCTGAGTGCCATCGCCAAGTCGCCACTTTAATCCTTGTTGCACGATGTGCCAGGTAGCCTTGATGCTGCGCCAGACCATAGAGCCTCCTGTGGTCACAATGGAGTTGGGGAGAGTGGTGGCATCGAGATGGTATTTAGCATAAAGAACTTGGACCCAAAGTGCGGTAGGCTTATCTATCAAAGACCAGCGGAATTTCGCTAAGAATGTGTCATTTATCTCCTGAATTTTTCGAATATCCAGGCCCCCAGGTCTTTCGGTTTGCAAACCTCGTCCCAGGACACCAGATGTATTTTGGCCTGATCGCGAGATGAACCCCACAAAAAGGATCGCATAATCGCTTCCAAGTCGTCACAAAGGCCTGTATGCTTTCGTACTTCTAAACAGAAGTTCCTTGTTACTAAGTGACATTGGTTTGTTCTCTTCTTATTGGTTTTAGAGTGACCAGTAACAAGTCCAAACGAAGGATGAAATAAGTGGAAGGAAAATCTTTTAATTTGAGTAGAACACAATATCTTTTAATTTGAATAGAACATAATATATTTTGCAGCCTCTGAAAATTTAAGTTCATAGGTATGAAATAGGTTCTTAAAAAGCACTTCTAAACCTAGCAATC
>JANZLF010000002.1:25754196-25764465 GCA_026546835.1 Erythroxylum foetidum
TTTAATGGTTTTTTCTTTAACCAATCTCAGCATAGTATTAGGTGGGAAGTTATTCGAGCCATCCAAGATTTTTTCCAATAAGGGAAACTACTTAAAGAGATTAACTCTACTTTTATTTATCTAATTCCTAAGAAAGATCATACTTTCACAGTAGTTGATTATAGACTAATCTCTTACTATAACATGATCTATAAGGTGATTGCAAATATCATGGCTAATAGGCTTAGAGAGGTACTCCCTCACATTATCATCCCAAACTAAAGTGCTTTCATTAAGAACCGTTATATAGGGGATAATATCTTGTTGACTCAAGAAATTTTCAAGAATCACCACCTTTTTAATAACCATAACAGATGTGCTTTCAAAGTAGATATACAAAAAAACCTATGACTCGATTCAATGGGACTTTCTCCTGAATGTGTTAGAAGTTGTAGGTTTTCCTCTTAAGTTCATTAAATGGATCAAAAAGTGTATAACCTCACCTTCTTATTCTATCTTGATTAATGAGTCCCCCTCAAAATTTTTTAGAGGGAAGTCACGCCTAAGATAAGGAGATTCTATATCTCCATTTCTCTTTATTATCTGTATGGAGGTACTCTCAAGAAGCCGGAATGTTTGTATAGCTGATAGTCCTTCCTTTAAATACCACTGGAGGTGTAGAGCTCTTGAACTCACCCATCTCGTGCTTGCTGATGACTTTTGTTATTTTGTCATGCCGATTTGGCTACTGCCCAAACTTTACTTAAATGCATACGCACCTTTTCAAATTTGTCTAACATGGACATGAATCATTCCAAGAGTCAATTCTTTTTATCTCCTGATATGGATCATATAGCCCATCAAATGGAAATTACATTAGGTCTTAAAAGAGGTGAACTTCCCATTCGATACTTGGGGGTATCTCTCCTATGTTGGTAGACTTCAATTGGTTATCTCTGTTCTCTCAACATTTCAGGTGTATTGGTCTACTCATTTCACCCTCCCTTCTTTCATTATTAAGGATATAGAGACAAAACTTAGGAATTTCTTATGATCGGAGAATGTGGTGACAAAAGCTCATGCTAAGGTTAAATGGGGTAATGTAGACCCAAAAGAGAGGGTTGATTAGGTATTAACATTTGTCTACTTGGAATAATGTGCTGATAGGGAAAAGAATCTGGATTTTATTTAATGATAGGGAAGCTCTGTGGATTAAGTGGGTACACACTATAATTCTGAGAAGGAAAATTTTCTAGAGTGCCTAACCTTCCAACTATAGTATATGGAGTTAGAGAAAGATTTTATAAGTTAGGGATTAAATAGGGAACCAATTCAAATTTAGGATAGGAAATAGGAATTTTACTTTCTTTTTTCAGGATTCTTGGCATCTTAGAGGTGTCTTGAAGGACCTCTCAATGCCTAGAGTGATCAATGAATCGGAGCTACCTATATCTGCAAGAGTGTCTGATTTAATTAGAAATAATGAGTAGTGTTGGTAAGAGATGACAGTTGGGCCCATTAAAATTCTAGAACCTCTACAATATCAACCAGATTGTTCACAACTTGATAGTTTGCAATGGCTAGCAAGCTCTTCAAAAATGTATACAAATGCCTCAGCCTACAAATCTATGAGACCTCCTAACTAGAGTGTTCCTTGACATAAACTGGTATGACATAAAAGAATCAATCCTAGATATTCTCTTCATACTGTGGTTAGCCTTTCTTAATAAATTTCAAACAAAGGACAAACCCCTTTACCTTCACACCCCAAACCACTGCTCCTTATGTGCCTCGGACAATGAAACTATTAATCACCTGTTCTTTAAATGTTCCTTCTCTAAAACAATATGGTTACACTATCTTAACCACTTTCAAATATACCTTCCTAATCTGACAAACCTTCATTTCATTCTAAATTGGTTCAATCAGTCACCAAATTTCAGAAACTGTGACATCAATAATGCTATCATCTTCCTTTCTGTTATTGTGTACAACTTTTGGAATGAAAGAAACCTTCGAACCTTCAAAGATGAAGTCTTGGAAGTTAGGAGCATCAACACTAGGGTGATCTTTCAAGTTATGGAACAACTCAATTCAAATACAGAGAGAAGGTAATTGTTGGAGTGTTTTATTTTTCTAATGTAATATTTGCAAGTTTTTTATTTCAGGTCCAGGAAAATAGAGGGTAATCCAATCCCTCTTCGGTATATATAACAAGGGAGACTTCAGTTCTAGGGAATGTTTCAACCTCCAAAAGCTTTAAGCATGCTGTTGCAAGTTACAGGGGGAAACACCTTCAGACATGATCTCTCCATTATAGCAGAAAAGGAAAGATGGTTACAGTGAAGTTAGGCTAACCCCACTTTCTAACAATAAGAGGTCCCTTACTCTTATGTTTGGTTTCGAAAGCCATGTGGGTTTATAAAGGATGGTTGGGTGAGTTGAACAAACATTCGACAAAGAGATCAAGGGCTAGATCAAAGCTAGTAACAAGGGTATGGGCTCTTCTTTATCACCATAGATACCCTAAGCAATGAAGATCTCACACTATTAAGAAAATTAGAAAAATTAAAAGAACTTTCTTCTACTTATGATGTGCTGGTTTGAAGTTATGATTTTTCTTTAAAAGTAGGATTGACTAGTATATGTTTTTGCTCTAGTTTGTTATCTAGAAATGGTTGTGCTACTGGTAAGATGAACCTTTTCTATAAAGCCTCTTAATTGGTAGATATATATATGCTTGATGTTGTGGTTTTTGTGGTCATAAGGAACAACTTTGTAGGGTTCCTTGTGCCTTCATGTAAGCTTATTCCTTTTGGTTTAAAAAAGAGATTTACATCTTGACAATCTCTTAGATTTGTACATAACTTTTATTTAATTTATATAATTTACTGAATTACAAAAAAAAATTCCAATGCCCCAAATAGAAAATCAACTTAAAGCTACTGAGAAGAGAGAAGATATCTAAGGAACGACCTGAACAATAACAGAAATTAAAAGAGCATGTTACTACAAAAAAATTACAGGTTGAAACATTACATGAATCATTAACAAAAGATTTTCACGTCAAGCTTCAAGAAGCCCGAGTGAAATTCAAGTGAACTTTGAGAATTGAAAATTTTGATATGGGGACTTTTACATTTACAGTTACAAGTTAATTAATTAGTAAGGTTAATTATATTTAAAATTAAATTAAAATTATATTTAACTTTATAAAAATATTTGAATAATTTTAATTATTAATTTCAAAAAATTAAGTTTTAAAGTGTAACGAGTTTTGGAATAAATGGTAAAATTATTTAGCTAAAGAAGATTCTGTATAATTTAGAAAAGATATAATTTAATTTAAATAATTTAAAACGATAAATTTTAATTTACAATCCTGTCCAGTCGAGATAAGCCTAATAATTTAAAGTTATTTTTGCCTAAACGATAAATTTAAAGTTATTTTTGCCTAATAATACTAATTAAATTAAAACAGTCCTGTGCAGTCGAGATAAGCCGCCGCAATCATCGTTCGTCGCATTGGCTTTGACGCGCGCGAGACAAACAGATGCTACCGGAGCAATGGGGATATCCATGTGGGAGCGAATGCACTCACAAATTTGCTCTCCTTACCCAGATTCCCTGTAAATTCTTCCCTCTCTATCCTCTCTTCTTGTTTATCTTCTTTTGTTTCGTTACTTGGTTTGTCAGATAAGATCCTCGGCCAGAGGATACGTTACTATCTGGTTCATTCTGTTGAAGATTTTGTTTTCTCTTTCAGTATTGGGTATTAATTTCTTTATTTAACACCTTCTTGCGGGTTTTGATTTTATGGTTTTAGATTGATCCTCCATTGCATCATCCTGATTTAGATATGTGGGGATGCCAATTTGCTGCTTTAGGTGAAAGTGCTAGAAACGGAGAGCAATAAAAAGGAACCTGGGAACTAATTAAATTACTACCGAACCGAGCGCCATAGTACTATATAAATCATGCATTGCATTGGAGACCACAGTTTCTACGTTCTCCCATTTCTTCCATTCTAGTAAATGTCCCTGCTTTGTTCTACTTCGACAGGGTTTTTACTATTTGAGAGTAGTTTTTGGGTGTTTCTCGTTTGCCTAATATAAAACTGTTGATTTGATCAGTGTAATGCGTGGCATGGGTTTTCACAGGGAGAGTGTTTTGCAAGAAGGGCTGTGACGCTGACGCTGATACGTGGGAGGATTGTAAGTATCCTTCTGTTTACTACCATTTTTTTGGACTCACCATTTAAATTGTAAATTCCTGTTTTGACTCCTAGGACTTACGGTAATTATTATAGCTTTATGTTTCCAAGTGGAAAAAAGTTGACTTTTAGACATCATGCTTTCCAACTGCTACCATTGTGGGATATCCAGGTCTGGCAGAATGCAATCAGATATGCTATAAGGACCCTGTTTTTAAGGACAAGCAATGGAGTGCTTACATTGATCGTTCTCCTGGAGCTGCCAGCTACTCTGAGGTATGTTATGTTCTATGCAAAGTAATTGGCATTTAAATATCTTCTAAGAAGTTTGACCACTTTGTCGACTTATGAATTTGTCCTGTTTGAGTGAGTTGGGCTGTAAGGGGAATCTGGTTTTCTGTCATGCAACTGGTTCATGTCAGTTTGGAGGTGCTTTCATTTTTCCAATCTAGTGCTAAATTGAACAAGAATCTGCTATCAAGTCTAATTCTTCCGGTGATTTTCTGTGGCCTTTGGCAATAAATGGAACAACTTGATCATATGTTAGTAGGAGTATAAGCAGATTGATAAGTTTGCAAGGCCATTGAAGATTGTTCTGTACTTGCTTCTGACATTCTGGTTTTTTAGATAAGCAATGCATTTTGACTATCCAGACATTGGAATGCAGACCAAGATGTCTTTATAACCTGCTCCTTCACATAATTAAGTAATTTCACAGAATATATTCCGGTTAGAGGATCAGTGAAAGAAAGACTGTAATATGGTGATCCTTTTGGAATGAACCTGAGGCCGATTGATTAAATGCTATCACTTAATTAAAGTTGTGGCTGGTAAAATTTTGTAATGGGACTTGATGATTTTGTGGTTGATTGTAATTTTCATTTAAAAAGTAGTATAAAGTGAAAGCATCTTCTTGCCATCAAATTATATGACTTAGTAATTACATCTTGTTGATTCTCTATTATTTCCAGGAATGTTTCCATGCCTGTGTTGCTGGTTGTGGTTTCAAGGTGAGTTTGTCCTCATGGTTTATATTTCATGCTCCCTTTTCTGTTGGGGAATTCATGGAGTTTGATACTTCTCTGATTACTGAGAAAAGATAAGATTGTAAAGTTATTTGATTTTATGCAAAAGCTTCCACTAACCTCTTTGGCATGCTTCCTTAGAGCAGTTGAAACGAATGTTCTGTTGCTTTTGATGGACAGTATGAGATTTAGTGGCACTAGTTGTTGAACATGATGCCTAGAAGTCTAAAACTTTACTTTGATGTCCAAGCAGCGTTCTACAACCCTTTTGGGTTGTACTTGATCTGTATGGGATCCATCTGGACCGATATAGGATGCAGTAAACTAGAACTTGATCCTTCCTTCTAAGCTTCTCTATTCAGAAATCAGCTAGTTTATCCTGAAGAAATATGTCTAAAACTGCTATTCAATCATGTCTTTTTTCCTTTGTGAACTAATGAGCATTCCTATCTTATTTCACAGCAACTTCTTTTTTGTTGATATAACACTATCTTATTTATGACAGTTTGAGATGGACCCGGAGACTGTTGATCATGTTCGTCCAAACAGGCCATGTAAGCTTCCTCCATCTGAAAAGCCATGCCCCGTTGAAAAGCCACCTCCATCAGCTACCATACCTGGTGAAGTTACGGAAGATGTACCATGCACTTCGGCATAATGAGGGAAATATACCTAAAGAGGGGGGAAAAAAGCAAGAAGAATAAGAAGACAAAAAATGACCTGACATGCCAAAGACGATGCCAGTAAAGCTTTGTTACTGCTTTGGCAGTTATTGATCTTACATTTCATGGCCATTTTTGCAGTGGCAGTAGCTTAAATTTCTAACCGTCGTATTTGGATGGATGCCTGAGTATCCTCATCGTAATCACCCAACTAAACGACTGATTACTTTTTTTTTTTCCTTACTTTTGTTCATACCCGTTTATTTACAAATTGCTTCTTGAGTGGGATACTTGTTCTAAAATGTATCTCTGGAACTTTTAGTGAAATGCTCACGCATTTCTCTTTATTTATGGAAAATCTGAGGCTTGATTTGCCCAGTAGGTGTATCTGGACTCCTGGAGACAAGAGAAATGGAATGAATCGAGGTGATCTTCTATTCCATATGCCCTGTTCCAAGCTTGTGTCATCCATTGTTAGCCACAAATTCCACAATAAATAAATGAATTGTGTGACTCGTAATAATTGGCATAGGGCATATGGAACAAGTGATCTGTTTCGGAATGAAGCAGCCTCTTCTTTAATTCAATGTGACCAACAACCAATTGGGATTCAGTAAAGAAGATTTTTTGAAAAGTTCTTTAAATAAGAAATTGAAGGTTTAAGCCAAAGTGAACGGGGCTCTAATTCACTTCGGCCTTGAAAATATGGAAGGCTTGTAAGCACTAGTATTTCATCATTTAAATTAA
Organism: Erythroxylum foetidum; assembly: GCA_026546835.1. Classification (NCBI taxonomy): domain Eukaryota; kingdom Viridiplantae; phylum Streptophyta; class Magnoliopsida; order Malpighiales; family Erythroxylaceae; genus Erythroxylum; species Erythroxylum foetidum. The sequence continues at coordinate 25,760,823 of JANZLF010000002.1, forward strand.
TTTGTTAAGTGATTTACTTGAGATTTATAATTTATAAATTATTAGACGCATTTAATAATTTATCATAACTAATAAATTATTAGATTTATTTATTATAAGTATAACGCTTGAAAATCCAACCAAAATAAAAAAAATAGAAATTATGTGATGTTGTGACTATCAATATAACTATAATATTAGTGTTGGGATTATTTAGTACACTTCTGAGTTATTTGTAAGAGTTTTTTTTTTATGAATACTTAATTGATCAATGACAAACACACACACACACACACACATATGTATAGATTCCATATTTTATTTAATTAGCTCCAATTTTTAACATTGGTATTATAGTTTAAGGTATGTAGTATGGTCTTTTCTCTTCAATATAAGTATTTTTTTACTTGTTAACATTTCGGAGAACATATGAATATTATTTTTTAGAACTAATTAAATAAGGTTATCATAATGGTCTTTTTTTAGAACTAATTAAATAAGGTTATGTTAATGGTCTTTTGTAAAGTTTTACTTTTTTGAAATTAATATTGTGCAAATTAAAATTTTATTGGCCCACTACCTACAATGACTACCATTTATGGGTGGTGCTAGCATGGCAGGAGAGATATATTTGATGTTTTAAGTGATGGATGACAATTTTTTTAAAATTAAAATAATATAATATTGAATAATCTTATGAGGAGTTCTAAAGCTGAGACCATTGCAAGTAGGGGCTAAGAATGAGCAATTTGAAGAATAAGTGGTACTAATTTAGTCTTTTGATTGCATAATTTACATCTCCTGCCAACTAATTAATTCTTATCCTATCCAGAGTTCTCAATCTATTCTTAATGGTTAACCACAAATAGATGAGGCGTTAAGTGCGTTTGAATTGCACTAGGTCAATTTATGCCATATTACTATAGAGGTAGATGCTTTAAGCATCTAGAGGTAGGAATGGTTAGTAAATTTTTAGAATTCTATCCCATCTAGACTATGGGATTTGCAACATTTGAATTCGGGTTATAGAGGGGGAGGTTAGCTCTTAAGTAGTTTAAACCTTATATGCTGCATTTCCACTAGTTTCCTAGGATCATATCATTGACCTTTTCCTAGTCTAGCAATAAGTGTCTCAATCTTTATAGATCTAATACTAGATGGAGAGGCCTTAGGGAGTATTGACTATCATACCAAAACCATGTGTGTTTGCCATTTCCCACAATGTTCTTCATCTGTTTAATTCGTTTTGCATCTCAAGCATGACATCTAATTCATTGCCTGTAAGTATTATATGACTAGTACCAATTTTCCATAAGCTATTTCCTCTCAGGAAGCTGATATGCTTCCATTGGACTTATAAAGTTTGTTTATTTTTAAAGAGTCTCCATATCCTTGATCCAAGAGCATGTTGTTCATTGCCTTAATTGAGTGATTTCAAGCCCTCCTTACTTTTTTAGGCTATATATTTCTGATCATTTGATTTTTTTGCATATATGGTAATTAATGTTCCACATAATCATAGAAAGTTCTTAAGGATCTTATTAATTGCTTTAATGAAATTCCTAGGAAGCGTAAGGTTTGAAATCTAGTAAACAAGGAGGTTATTAAGTATTGACATGATGAGTTATAATCTTCTTACATAAAACAAATAATTATTATACCAAATATTGATTCTTCTATGGATTATGTCAAATAGGAATTAGTAATCTCTATAAGAGAGTTTCTTTCTAGTGATAGGGATCCCTAGGTATGTAAAAAGGGACTCCTTAACTTGTAAATTAGAGGTTTGATTAAACTATGAGTTACATCATGAGAACATGCTAAAATGAATATATAGATATTGCTTGTGTTGATTGTAAGGATTGGAAGTCTCCCAAAAATAATTTAGGAATTCATGAGTAACTCAATTCAGTGGAGATTAGCACCATATAGAAGAATTATATCATTTGTAAAATAGAGGCTAAAGAGCTTCATTCTTTTGTATTTGTGGTGATATGTGAAGTTATTGTCATGATTGATCTTGTACTCATCCAACCTAGTAAGAACCTTAATACATAGAGTAAATAAGTAAGGAGAAAGAGGATCCTCTTACCTTAAGCCTTTAGCACCTTTGAACACTAAGATTTGTTCTCCATTAATCATAATACTAAATGAGGTTATTGTGATGTATTACTTAATCCATATGATAATGGCTTTAGAAAATTCAAATGCTTTAAGAGTGAAAAATAAAAATTCCCAGCTTATAGAGTCAAATACTTTTATTAAGTGAATTTTAAAGCTTAAATTTTGTTGGTTAATTTCTTGTTGTAATTCTTAAATAGGTTTTGTGCAATGAGAATATTTGCTCTTATAGATTTAACTTATATAAAGCTCCTTGTCTTGTAATGATCAAGGCATAATTTAAGTATTGTGACTAGTAATTTTGAGATGAATATAGATGGGAATGAAACATGAAATAAGTTTGTACTTAAGTAGAGATGAGGGATTTGACACTTTAGGACTAGAGTTATAGGGGTATTGTCCAACTCCTTAACATCATACCTCTATTGAAGAATTCATTTATAGAAGTGATATGATCAGCTATCAAGTTCTAAGATTTTTGAAAAAAAACATAAAGTTTTAGACCATTAAAACCTGAGGCTTTATTGGGATTTAAGCTAAAGAAGGCCTTTTAATATATGATTTGTTAAAAAGTATGAATATGCTTTCAACTAGAAAATGGGAGATAAGACTATGTATGAATTCCCTTAGCATTTACACAAATTAACAATCATGATTAGCATTAGCTAGGTATTTTAGAAGTATCTTAAAGCTTTTTAGTTGATCTCCTCTTTTTTCCAAGTTATGCAACCATCACAATCTATTAGTGAGGAGATCTTTCTTTAGTTCTTTTTGTAAATAATTGCATTATAAAAGTAGGTGGCGTTCCTATCCCCATCTTTTAGCCATTGCATCTTTGAATTTTTCTTAAGAAGAGAGTTGTTTGCCTCTAGTACTTGTGAGTACTTGGTTAAAGCTTGTTTATTTTAAAGTTTAAAGGATTTATCCATTGGTTCAAAGTAGAGATCACCTTGGATCTATCTAGTTATTCTTTGGAGATATAGATAGCTCGTTTTATATTATTAAGGTTCTTTTTATTGAGGAATTTTAGCTATTGATTCATTGGTTGCAATTTTCTTACATATTTGTAAGATTCAAATCCCTAAACCTAGAGAGACATGCCTTTGGAAACTACTTCTAAAATCCTTTTAAATTGATCAAATAGTTATTAAATCTGAATGAGGAGTTCCTGATCTGATCAGAAGTAAGGTTGTTTCTGTTAAGTCCAAATGACTTTACTTAGATATAATTTTGATGTATAACAAAAAGAACAAATAAAAAGAAGTCGTACAAACGAAGTCACACAGATGAAGACATACAGACGAAGTCGTACAAACGAAGCAACACAGACGATACAAAAAGCAGACGCAGACAATAAGCAGATACAGACGCAGACACTAAGTAGATGCAGACGAAGACGCTAAGCAAAGCAGACGCAGACACTAAGTAGACGCAGACGCAAAAACACAGATGATAAAATACAGACAGAGAAAAGAAGATGCGAAATTCAAAAAGAAGACGAAGGAGTCAGTTCGAGTTAGTTACAGAACTCAACTGAATAACC
>JANZLF010000002.1:25764565-25785084 GCA_026546835.1 Erythroxylum foetidum
ATTTTTAGATTCAAGTTTTATCAGTACTTAATCAGTAAACAAAGTTTTCAAAAGTTTTGATTAATTAGAATCTATCGGAAGTTCTGTAAAGAATTTTATTTCTAACAAACAAGTTTTGAAAGATTTTACAAAAAGGGGAATACACAATTCAACCCCCCTTCTCGTGCATTCTAATATCATTTCCTAAGTATTGTATTAACGTGTGATTCACTTCAGTTTTCAAAGTGAGAAAAATTAAAAGGAAATTCAATCATCCAGTAGGAATTAATTAATGCTCAATCTAGTTTCCTTATAATTAGATATTTGACACTCAACTATTTAAACCATGTACATTGTTCCCACTATAATTAAGGTCAGAGAACTTTATTTAAGACATACCATCCCTAAACTTAGAGCTTAAGTGCTTGAAGCTTGCATTGCATCCTTAGAATCTTATAGGTACATGGTACTATTGAAATCATTTAGCACCATCCATTGGGAACTCACATAAGAGTGAATGTCTAATAGAGAGTGGTCATTTAAAAGCAATGATTTGTTACATATATAAATGTTAAGTTAATAATGATTAGATAAGGAGTAAAGTTTACGGATATATGTATAAGTTGGTTAGTGGATCTAGGTCGAAGAATTCTAAATTTGTTGGGTCATAAGCTAAGATTACTCTCTGACTAATATGGTGTTGATGGTTTGATATTAATTCCTAATTCTTCATATAAAACTATAATCATTTATTATAAATATTAACTTTTATTTTTCAATTTTAGGAGACTTTTAAGGCAACATCTTTTGCTATTAAGATAATCTTGGATTTCCTATTGCTTTTTAAGGAAGTTAAGCCTTTTAAATTCCATGTGATGACTAACAATTGGAGATTGAGTTGGTGGCTTTAACAAACTTTTTGATTTTCCTCCCATATCTTTCTTTTGGAGCTTAAGTCAACCCTTAGTTTTGGTTTTAAGTTGTCAGTTACTATAATAACATTAGGTTATTTATAAGTAGCACTTTATGTGTTATTGACATCCGGATGATCTATATCTTTACTTGAGTCATTTTTTTTAAAAAGTGGATTGTTTTGCTAATTATCCAATGTGCATTCTTTTTTTATAGCATTAGGTGATGATTCCAGATATTTAACTATTTCTTTCGGTGCAACTTGATTAGCCAAATTATTTTTCTTAGTTATTTAGTAACTTACGAAGTGTTTAATCATAAGATATAGGTTCATTTGTGTTTCGTTTTAGGCCCCTTGTGGTATCATTTGAACTATTAAGCTTTATGAATTATGGTTTTGTGTAAGTCTCCATTAATATGTTAATGAGATCTTAACCACTTCCACTTTAATGCAAACTTCAGTATGGCCAATTCTTCTTATTTTTATAGTTACTTCATCAAAACAAGGGGTTACTAAAGGTAGCTTAAATTTACAGTAAAATGATATTCTAAGGGAAAATTATGCAAATTGATCTAATTGGGGAGATATTTCATCTTTGTATGTTTTAATTTAAGGCCATGTTGCTATTAATATACTAGGGGCCTGATTTAGTGGTCTTTTTTATGTTTACAGTGGTATCAAATCTAAATAAAAAACATCCTTCTCATTAGTAAGAACCTAATGAAGTCTAAATTTCCTTTAATGAGTTACCGATGGTTTATAATGGGTGAAGTTGGTCTTTTATTAATAAAATATTCTATTATAGTAATGTGGTATTTGGAAAATCCAACTTGGAGTACTTAGGGGCACAACTATAAAGTTGTTATGTAAAGGTATAGAAGGGAGAAACCACAAGCTATCGGAAAGAGAGTGGCTCTTGACCATTTGGTCCTAAGATTTTGGTACAAAAAAGGGAATAGTATTGGGTAAGATATGAGAGGAAAAGAAGTATAGTGAAGGCATAGGATTGCTAGTATGATGGTTCTTAAATTCTAGTTTTAAGTAGATGATTGAGAAGGTGTGCCAACAATAGTAAGAACCTTAATTACTAAATTTTGAGTTTGACAAGGGGGATAAAGGAATTGAGTCTTAGAAGCATAGTGGGATGGAGGAAATGCTAGGTCATATGCCAAGGTAGCAAGTAAGACCTAGGAGAAATTCTAGTTGCTAAGTTCATGCTTTACCAGAATAGGAGAGAAGTTTGTTAGAGGGGAATGAGGGAAGTTTCCCACTTGAGTTAATTTGAAAATTGAGACAATTGTATGGTTATCATATGCTATTTAGACAAGATATGAGGACACATGGTGGAATGTTTATGACATAATTCATAAACTCATTCATTCTCATTATATAGGTTTCACTCATTAAGAACAATTTATTTGGGTACTTCATATGACATTATTGCTTCTAAAGGGAAAATTATTGACTAAGATATGGAATACTTATTATCAAAAACCATATTTCTTAGTGATTCGACTTTTCTTAGTAGAGTATGAAAGGAGGAAAGTACTTAAGAACTTATTCAAAATGGTTTACCATTGGGCATGATTATTCAAAATGGAATACTCATTGTGTTTTTAGTACTTTATTTTTCCTTTAGTAATGACTAATTAGCACTATAATTTTTTAAAATTTCAATAAAATAATTTTTGTTTAGTAAAATTGTTAATTCAATGACAATATGTGTTTAAGTAAATGCAATATCAATTATTTATTATCTTATGTGTGTATGTGTGTGTGTGTGTGCGTGTGTGTGTGTGTGTACAAGCGTTCACATCTAAATTAGGGATGGCAAAAGGCCCAGCTTGGACCGACCTAACCTAACCTAAGATCTGAAGAGTAACATAAAATGACATTGTTTTTGCAAAAAATGACATCATTTTGCCTTTATTTTAAAAAATAATAAGAACAGGGTTGGGCAGTCAACCTAGGCTCAAGTAGGTTGAGGTTGGGTCTGACATGCCCAGCCCATTACCATCCCTAGTCTAAATAGAATGATTACTTATTGATTAATTATTACATGGATGATAATTAAAAACTTAGTGACCTTTGGGTTTCGTTTAAAGTTTATATTTATAGTGTTGCATCAAATTAATTAGGATACAACAATGATCTTGTAATCAATATGTCTTTATAGAAACTATATGTTTTAGGAAAATGATTACTAGTTTTAATAATAGTGTCACAGAACTTAGCGTAGATGAAAAATTGAATCATGAAAATTATAAAATTTTGGAATATGAAAATTCTAACATATATTGAAAGAGCAAAATGCTCTTGACTTATTAAACATTCATAAAATTTCCTAAGGAGTGAACTATACTCCAAAATAGGAAAAATTGTGAGACATATGACTTATAGTAGAAGAAAGCACTCTTAGTCTAGCATTATTTTGCTAAGTAGCATGGATGATGATGTTATGTAAGAGTGTAGTAGATGTAACAATGTAAAAGCCATGATTTGCTCTAGTAACATGTTTTAGTAGCACGTTAATGACAAAATAACTCATTATTAAGTTTAATACTTATAAGAAATGTTAATTATTCATAGTAAATTGAGCGATGTGGTCATATCTTGTCAAATGAGTAGCAAGTGTAAGTTATCATATAATATTTTCCTCAAAGTTATAAGTATATGAAAATGGATGTTACCCATAATAAGAATATCAAGATGATGGAGGATTGAATGGGACATTATTGGAAGAAGAACATATCGAGACTTTCAAGACATATAATAAGGTTTATATGGCTTAGTGAAGCTTATACGGTTATAAAAGTAAGAATAGGAAGCATTATAGTGGAAGTAGAAAAGAGAAAAGAAGACTTCAGTAATTGTCATAATCCTAAAAAGGTTGAACACAAATCAAATTTGAAATCGAAAAGGTCCTTCTAGAAAGAAAAAAAAACATTGAGAGAGTATAATGTTACAATTGTGGCATTAAATGTTGTTCCACTCATGATTATCGAGAGCTTAAGAAGACTTAAAAGCCATAAACCATATAATAAAGGAGAGAGAGGCCTTTATATAATTTTGAAAAATTCTAAATAGAGTAAGGAGGATATATATAAAATATAACTCTATAATTAAGGTATATGATAAGCACTTGCAACTTAGTCATATATAATAATTGAACCCTTATTTTATATAATGTACTTTTCTCTCCCAAGGTGTGATGATATGTTATGATTTTAGGTAGTCATAGATTTAATATTAATTTCCAACGATGAAATGGTTATTTGTCTTAGAATTGATTATTATGTCCATATTTTTATATTGGATGGCTTTGTGGTATTGGATACTATTTATCATATCAGAAAATTTTGGTTTTGAAAATATAAACAAAAAATATGAGAATAAAAGAAAAAAAGGCTAAAGATAAATTAAAAACAAGAGGATTGGTCAACTATATGACTCGATTGGTTGATTTGTATTGCTGTTTCAAAGAGAAGCAAAAGTAAGTAGTAGAGGCATGATAAAAAAGAATGGTTTGATTTTAAAATCCGATCTACTGGTCAACTAATAGAGTGTATTGGTCAACCACTAAGGGTATTTGGTTAACCAATAAGTGGGACCAAACTCTTCACAAACTCTCAAAGAGCCTTAGAATCTAAAACATTGGTTGGCCATTAAAGGATATTGATCAACTAGTGTGGTTGTTTAGAAGACCAGACAAGTGACCAAACCATAGACAAATTTTCAAGAAAGGACAAAAATATGATTTTTAGGTATATTGGTCGACCACACTAGGATATTAGTTAACCAGTATGTTTTGAAACATTAGGAAATATCACTAAAACTTGAACAAAAACTATTAAAAACACACATCAACTAACTATATATCAATAAAGAAGCATTAAATCACATAAGAGGCTTTATAATCATAACTAATTTTATTATAATTTTGTAAAGATTTATCCTTATTCAAAAGTTTAGAGAAAATAATTTTCCGTTTAATGTAAATTCTAACTTAGTTCTCTCATTTTGTACAATAATCTCCAAGTGTAGGTACTAAAGTTCACACTTTAAAAATAATTCTTAAACACCTTATTCATAATTCAAACCCAAGCAATCATTACCAAGGATTTATACTCAAATTGAAACATAAACCCAAATTATCATATATTTATAAATTATGAACTACTAATTACCTCATGTTGAGCATTACTTTGAAGAGATTTGAATGAAGATTCTTCTTGAGTTTGCAATCCATTAGATGCTTCTCATCCTTCTCATATCTCTGAAAACATCTTCTAGAATTTTTTGGAGGCAAGGAGGTTAAATTCTTCATAATAAAATGCATAAACTCCTTCATTCAATAATTACTATCTCTACTATGTAACATTTTCTCTTTCTTTTCTAATAACCTTGCAAACCAAAGCAATCAATGTGTTTGAGGAATCCAAATAAGCTTGGTTTCTTGTTATTAGATTCCTTATTCTTTTCAAGGCATACTTTCAAGGGGTTGCTTGACATTCTTTGTTTAAGAAAACAAAAGGTATCAACATGTCTATAATTACCACAAAACTGACTTAGCATATCATATGAGTAATGATGATCCATTAATGCATTACTTGATATTCTATCTGTGTGTGTATGCATAATCAGGAATCTTCCTTTGGGCATTGAAGGTGTTAAATGCTCCCCTAGGGTAGTGAAATATCCTATGATTGTATGTATGATGTCTAATATGAATGACAACTTGATGTACGCTTCTTTAAAACCTAAAAGAGTGTGAGTGGGTTTGAACGTAATTATAGATGTTACGCATAATCTTCCCTTGATAAGAAATATGCTCTAATAAAAGAGAGTTGATGCATATATGAATCATACCAAATGAGCATAAATGACTATATAAGGATAGTATGTCATACTATCAACTTATATTGTGTTAAGATCCTTGTGGCTATATGAAACTCAAATTAAAATGATATCTTTAATTAGATTTTAATTCCAAAGACTTGACTTAACGTTTTATATCTAAAAATATTAATCAAAAATTATGAATGATTTGAGATAATAAGATATGCTAAAAAAGTAAGTTAATCTGAATTCTTATTAAGATGTAATTAAAAGAGCCCACCTTCTTCACAAAATGTAGCCCAAATATAAAGCATTTATCTAATGAATTTGAGATCAATATTAATGTGATAAATGATCTAGGGTATGCATATTGTATTTATTATATATTCCTAAAAGATACTTCACATTAAAGTTGTTAAAGTAATTATTAACCAGGTATGAAAATTGGAAAACATAAAACTTATTAAACCACCATATGTGAGTGAGAGATGAAAAATGTTGGAATAATTTGTGATGCTTATGATGGATCCCATTTAATTTATTTGGATTTTAAGTATAGCCTATAATAAGTCAATTTCTTATGTTAATTTTTAAAAGAATCATATGTAGTAAATAGTTACAATTTACAAAAGATTTAAATATCAAAAGGAAATAAGCATCAAATTATTCTTCGAAAACCCAACTCTTTTTGAAGCACTCATGAAAAGAAAAACTAAAAAAGATATGAGATATCTTTCTAAATAATTACACTTATCAATAAATTGAAGTCAAAATATTTTTAATCCATAAATTATTTGTAAATGTTTGTTTGTATGCACTTATTAGATCGGTGTGATAGATAAATATATTATCTAAATTAGCAATTCTACACCTTATTTAATTATGATTATCTTCAAAAAAATTAACAAACAATATTATGAAACTTTTTTTCTATCATATGTAAGTGAGGGATGTAAAGATAATTTGGAATACACATGTTGAATCTTAATTATATCCTTTAATAAGTCAACTTCTCTTAGAAATTTTTAGAAGAATCATACATAGACAAAGCATTTATAGTAAAAACAAAAGATTTAAATGTGAAAGTGATGTGTTTAATTCAATAAGCATCAAATTATTTCTCAGAAACTCAACTTTCTCTAAAACACTCACGAAAGAAAAAAATGGAAAAAGATATAAAGATCTTTATAAAGAGTTAAGCTTATTAACAAATTAAATTCAAAAGATTTTCAATTTGTAGATTATTTGTAGGTATTAAACACTCATTTGATCAATACTACATACAAAAATATTATCTAACTCACAATTTATTTAATGTTGATTATTTTCAATTTTTCTAAGATATATTATTACATATCCTTTTTAATAAAAGGTTTATCTCGTAAACAATGTTTATACACTTTGTGTCACTTTTTAATTAGGATTTTTATAATTTATAGATCATATATATAAGAGCAAAATTTGTATACTTTCAAAATTATAAAAGTAAGTTTGTATACACAAAACCTAAAATTAATAATGAAAAATAAAAAATAAATAACTTTGATAGTTATTAGTGAAATTTGTACCAAAAAATTAATTTCACATTGAAAGTTCAATATGCAATTTAGAAAAAAAATATTAATACAAATATAACATTTATCTATTTTTATATTACAAAATTGTTAAGTCAACTACGTAACATTTCTATATTAATGCTATGACTACTGTACCAGTACCGGATTTGGTTCCGACATAATACTGTACTAATATTGGTTAATATCGGGTACCGTTTCAGGTAATTTTAAATTTATAAAATAGTTCCTAAATTTTTTAAAATTACAAAATAATCATTCAATATATTATATTGTATAATATATATTTTTAGATCAATCATGTCTCCAAAAATCATAATAACAATTTATTTAATTTTATTAACATTATTTTTATATATTTCAAATATAAATAATAACCACAATTAATATGAAAAAGATTATCTAATTATCATATAAATATAAAATTAAGAAAACACAATATATTTAAAATATTAGAATTTCATCATATAAAAATAATAATTGCATCAAAACTTCAAATAAAAAGAATAATAAGTATTCATGACTCTCTAATAATTACAATTTACAACAAGAGTTCATGTCGACTAACCAACTAGAAGTGAAGCCTGGAACAAAAATATTTATATTTACATTGCATATATAAAATTTAACATATATATTAAATATAAGTGAAATTAAAAGAAGAGAAATAAAAACCTGGAACTTTATTAAATTGAATACTTGCTTAAGTTGCATTAAACCCAATTCTCATCATTGAGAGAAACCTCATCATTACAACCATTCAAATTTATTGTACCAAATAACATATCAATACTTTTTCATCCAAGATTATCTTCCAAGTTACTATCATATATCAAATTCAGTTCTTAAAAATTCCAATATGTTAAAAGATCAATATGGTCAAGGCAAACTGGATCTACAAAACTACTTGTTCTAATAAAAGCCCTAATAAATAATAAATTTAAATTATTAAAAAATTATAAAAATTATATCTAACTTAATAATGATAATAACATACCTTATATAAAGCTTTAAATTGTATCAAACAAAGATCAAGTTATTTAATCTTTTATCCTTCATTTTATTCCTTTTCTTGGAATGGATGAATTCAAATGTGTTCTAATTCTTTTCATACCCTGTCGTACTCATACATTGACTTAGAATTTGAATTGCAAACTTTTGCAATTCTGGGACATTACTTTTGAATTGGTCCCACCAAGTAACTGTAAGATAAGAAAAGTAGGATATAAATAAAATAAAGTGATGATTATTTTTCAACAAGTAACAAAAGTGAAAAAATATATACCTGAATTAAAATTTTCTTTTTGATAAATAGAAATTGGCACCCCAAAATTACCAAAAGTATCCTTATAAATCTCCATTTGTGAGTTTGGACGATCTTATACCATCTCATGGGTAACAACTATTGTAATAGTTAATAGCATTCTCTAATTAACTTCAGTTTTCTTTGTAAATCTTGCTTTGAAATAGATACTAGGATTAAAAAATGCCTCTACTACAAACAATGGAGAGTAAAGTTACCTTTCTGATCTCTCATTAATGACTGTAAGATAAGATGTGTACAAATAAGATTTATTTTTCATATTGGCTTTGATTGCTTCTTTTATCCTCTTCATGGCATTATAACAAACTCATTATTTCCTTCTCATCACTATCAATCAACTAAGTACCGTCACCAAAGGCTCACAAACTCGGATGACAAGATGACATTAGGACCAGAATTCACTGTCTTCAAGTATAATTCTATAAACCTCCAATCCAACATTAGACCTAGCATATTGAGATGAAACTCGCCTATCACTTGTAGACATCTGTCTGAACTCTTTCTTCATCATGATAAAACACTGAAGTGATAAGAAATTTTTTGTAAATCTTATAATAGTAAGATGATATAAGTTCCTAACCTTGGTGAAATCCTTTCTTACTAAATTCAATATAAATTAATGGTTGTAGATGCACTTGCTTAACTTTTTTTCTTTCTGCACAATCTTATCAATAATAGAAAAGTACCTAGCATCCCCTATATTTTTCAACATCAATTCAATACAATGTGCAGTATAAGAAGTTCAATAAAAAGAATTATACTTGTTTTGCAATATCCTTCTAGCCATTTTATAAGCGACTACGAATTGAAGGCTAAGCTTTAAGAGTTATTTATGGTGAAAAAAAGACATCTATCTTCTTCTTTTCCTAACATCTAATATAATATTCCCTTCTTATTAGGTAGGAATACTACCAGCTTTAGCATTCTCATTATTACCCTAAACTGACCAACAAAAGAACTTCTGCTACCAATTTCATAATTCAATATTTTCCTTCTATCTTTCTTATGTTGACACTCTTCAAACGAAGTCTTCATTTGTCATTTCACATCGTGACTCACTTTTTTACAAGGCTCCACATCATCTTTGACCTTAGTTAAATGCTTCTTTAATCTAGTGATTCCTCTACCTTTCAAATGCTTGTTACAAAACAAACAAGTGGTATGATTCTTCATTCCAAGGACTAACCTAGCATGAGCCCAAGCTGGATTGTTAATTCTTCTTAAAGTGGTTGAATGATCAAAAGTACTTAAACTTCATTTCATTTATCTGGAAAAATAAACGAACAAATTTGTCAAAATTAAATTAATAAATTCAAAAAACATTTTCTACTATATATTTAACTACTCATAAGATAAGATGATGAATGTGTATTTACAACTTATAAGATAAGATTAATATTTATAATTTTATTTCATGGTGACAACAATAATAATATAAAAATGCAAATATTTAATTTTCTCAACTTAATTATATGCATTAAATCATTTAATTATATATATATATTAAATCTTTATTAAATCATTAAGTGTATGTTAAATAATGTTTATATACAAACAATAATTAGTAAATTGTATGTTTCATATCAATTAATTAAAAATTAACAACTTAATGAGTTAATTTTGATCTCTTTTTTATGATTATTAAAATAAAAATGAAATATTATTAAATTATACACAATTCAAAAATCACAATACTTAAATATTCTTTCATAATTCATACATTTTGATCTTATTCTTTCATGAATTCACAATGTTTAATTTTCATTAAAATTACCAACTCACACAAACAAACTTTCAAACCTAAATTGCCTAATGCATATTTTATGAACCATTCATAAAGCACACATGACACAACCAAAACACAATGTAATTGTAATTAAGAATAAAAACAAGCAACTTAAAACACATAAAGAAAATCAAAAATTGCAATTAAGGGTTGGCTCGTGCTGAGTTTAAATCTAGATCTAAAAATTTGAAATTTCTAATTTTTGATTTGCAAAGGGCAAATTGCAATTTGGCTAGGCGAGCAGCTAGACTGGAGAAGATAGCTTGCAGCAAATGGCAAGCAGTTTTAGATAGCAGCAGGTAGTCTGATTAGAGGTGGATACTTGTAGCATGTGGTTGGGCAACAAAGTGATGGTGGAGACTGGAACACGGTGTGATGGCAATGAGAATACGTGGTGGCACGACTAGCAAGGGATGTAGGTGGCTGACGATTATTGTCTATATGATTGAGATTGGAGAATGAATGATGAAGCTGGGGATGGGTAGAGATGAGAGAGAGAGTAGAAATGAGAGAGTGGTTTGTTGCATGGGTGGGGTTTATTTTATTAGGTTCTCTTTTTTTTGCAAATCAATCCCTATAATTTTTAAACTTTACGATATCGGTCAGTATTGGTTGATATTGGATGAAATCATCAATATTGGTTGATACTGGTGGTTGGTACCAAACTTCAAAAATTCACACCATTTTTTGCTAGCATAGTATGAAATTCACTTATCTATTCTATAGTGTTTAAATTTTAGATTAAAAGAATAAAAAAAGTAAAAAAAACTAATTATTCAATTTTATTGTCTCATTTAATTAATATTAAAGTATATATGAAGAAAGTTATCTTTTCTTGATTAGCCATAGTAAGAAAAATGATGCCAACTCTCTTTATATTCCCTTATTCATCTCGTCTTTGACTTATTTTTCTAGTTAAGTAATCTTTGCCTCCTTCCCACCTTCCCTTAGAGTTACTAGTTCTTGCCTTTTTAGGTGCGAAACTAGTTTTGCTTGCGAAACTAGTTTTGTTTGCGAAACTAGTTTTGTTTTCACCTTCTTTGAATGTTTTTCAGCTCCATCCATATCTCGACTCACTTTTCTCCCTCACTTGAGCTATCTAACTTGCCAAGCATCTCCCGAACTCTCAATTCTTAACCTCATGCTATCCATTCTAGGGAGGAGTTTCTAATGTGAGCTTTCCACCCATCTAGTGGCTCTACTAAACCACTTCATTACAGGAGAACTTAGAGCCAGGAAATTAGAGACCATACTTCCTTTACTAAGCTTAAGTTCATCCAACCATTAACAACTAGTTTCTCCTCCACTAGATTGTGTTCCTGAAACTAAAAGCTAGCACTTTGATATATTGTCATGATGGAAGATGTCTGGAAATAATTATTTGATCTTGCAAGTTATCACACAAGACTTGTTAGCTATTTCATCATCTACCGTTGCTTCAAAGTCTACATTTAGTACTAATAGTCAGGTCATTACTCCTCATCGTGATCAACTTCATTAATGTACTATGGAAACCCTTATGTGTGCATAAAGTTGGTTAAATAATGAAGATATTGATGGTAAATTCTTTTCTTTTTAATATATTAATTTTATCTATTTTATATTATCTTACCTAATATTGTGTTTTTAATTTTTCCTACAGCCACAGGTATTAATGCAGAGGTGACTAGTGGAATTAATCAAACAATTGCACATTATTTTGATTAAATGTATGAAGATGAAGGTATATTTAATTTTCTTTTAATTTAATATTACATTACTAAATATAATGTTTGTAAATATAGACGATTTTGATCCAAACTGTTGCGATCTTAACAACAATATAATTAGATGCTCTCTCAGTCTCCACTGGCACTCTCCAATATCCAATATCCAAACTTTATCTATCTAGCATGATATTATCTTAACTTTGTAAATTGTATCTTGTAAAATGATTTGGATAATCATTCATGTACAAAAAAAAATTGTATAGTTAATGAATTTAGTTTTATCAATTCTCTCTTATAATAATTAATAAATTATTTACGTAAAATTAAAATTTGTAATTAATTGAATTGAAATTCTTAACTATAACTAACTAAATGAATTTTCCTACAAATTTCTAATCAATTGAATTAAATTCCTAATTAATTATTTATTTATATAATCACATGTTTCAATGGAAGGTTATTGCTAAGTTCAAATTAATTAATTCAACTTTGTATTTTTTAACATATTAGTGTAAATGTAACTTCAATTAATTAAATTAATAACTTAATTTTAATCTTTTTATTGTTACAATTTATTTTTAATTATACATTAATTCAATTTTTATTGGAGTCCTTATTCCTTAGTAAATTTTCTAAGGTATAGAATGTGACATATAGCATTTTTTTATAAATTTTCTTTATTAAAATTTATTTAATTTATTAAAATTTTTGTATGAGAGTGTATATATGTAGAGTAGTAGAGACATATGTGCTCTAATAAGACAAGTCCTCGTAATGTTTGAAAAGTACTAACAAAACACTAACTACCATTGGGTGCCTTAACTCGGAACTTTTACACGTTGAAAAAGCAACTCGTTCAACTCAATAATATCTTACAAATTCACTTTTTAATAATATAAAAATAAGTATAGTAAATTATAATTAATTGATATAATAAAATTAAAAAATTAAAATTAAATTCACTTGTTTGTAGGGAATAATTATAACAATATTATCATAGCTACATATTTTTAATACATATACATTGGTTCGTATTTTATATTATTTATTTTATATAAATATTTTTGTATAATTTATAGACAATTTCATCCTACACTTTATTATAAATGGTTATGCTATAATTTATAATTTATGAATTCAAAAAAATATAACTAGAAATTTTCAAATTCTTTTAAAATAAATATATAAAAATTTTAAAATGTATTAAAACTTTGGGCCTTCTCAGGCCTGATTGGCTGCCTGTGACTTATTCGAGCCGAGTCATTTTGGCCTGCCCAAAGTATATTTTGACCAACCTGAGTCCGGGTTGTCCCAACTTGGCCCGTTGTTGTCATTCCTATCTTTGACAATAGGCTTAAGGCTTAAGGAAGAAGGTGAGCTTATAGAGGATGAGATATCCCTGACATATCCCTAGAAACACCTTCTTAATAAGGTAGAAAAGTATGGAAAGCCATACACAACTATTTAGGAAGGTACCTAATAAGAATTAATAAAGCACCATGATGCTCAATCTAATTCTAATTCTACTAATATGGAGATCTAGGATGATTTTCATTCTCCAAATACTACTCTTGTTCCTCAGCTTGATAATAAAGAAACCATTGGTATAGGTAATAATCTCATTATTTCCCCTACCCAAGATAGTTCCCTAGCTCTTATAGGAGAAGCTACTCTACACTTAGAATTTGCCAAAGATCCCCAAACTAAGTACTGCCTATAATCCTTACCTAGTTCCTTTGAACCAATATACTCAAAATCCCTAGGAAATGAAGGGAATGGTGCGAATTTCAACTTGGTGAGGAGATCCTCTAGTCAAAAAAGGAAGAAACTAGTTCTTACACATCCTCTGTGATGTTTTTTTTTTGTTATCTAGAATGTTAAAGGTTTAAATCGTATTAGTGAACAACATATTCTTTTTTATCTTTTAACCTCTAAGAAGCCTACTTTTGATTGGTCTCCTAAATACTAAAATAATACTTGCCTCCTTCTACAAAGGCCTATGGTTCTTGAGAAAGAATTGGTAATTTTTGTCCAATCATTGTTGTCATTACAATGGAGGGATCATCTTAACATCTAACCCTTTTAGATTAACCATCCTCAATCACTCTTGTACTAACCAATATGCTCTGTTCCCCTAGTTTATAACCAAATGCATGTAGACTTTACAATTTTCTATGCCCAAAACTCATCTTCATTAAGAATATTGCTTTGGAAGGATGTATCCAAACTAACTATTTTTATCCATTATCCATGCTTATTACAGGGGATTTTAATATAGTTTTCTTCACAAATAAAGCTAATAGTCTCTCAATAACTAAGATAAAAATTGACAACTTCTAGGATTGTATCCACCAATTAGGTTTAGAAGATTTTAGATTCTCAAACAACTTTTATACTTAGAGCTTAGAGAAATAAATAGGTAGGCTACCTTCATCAAACGAAAATGCCTGACAAAGGGCTTATTAATGCAACCTAGCTAACTTAATTTTCGGACAATGAAAACATTTTCCTCTAACCACTTTTTTCAGACCCCATACCAATTAAGGTACACATCAATTATCAAAATCCTAATAGAAGTCCTTTCATGTTCAATAATCACCTAATGACACATCCTCTCTTTGTAGAAGTGGCTTCCGAAAGGTTAGCTATTAATGTTAAGGGCTATGAATCTTAAAAATATCTCTTCAGACTCAAGCTAATAAAAAATGAACTTAAAAAGCTTAACCAACTAATTAACTTAGACATTTATAAGACTCTTAATATTGATAAAGTTGTATTGGAATCAATTCAAGCTCAAATTTTAACCTCAATGGATGACTCAACACTCCTCTCTAAAGAGAGATAAACTCTTATTAAATATGGTTTTGCTTTGAGGGATTATATCTCCTTGTTAAGGCAAAGATCTAAGATGTTATAGATGAAGGATAGAGATGTTGACGTAAGATTTTTTTCATAGCTTAATTCTAAGTAAGAGGAATATAAATAAGATCACTTATCTAGAGGATGGACACGGATCCATTATCCAAAACCATAATGATATTAAGATGCTAGTATCTAACTACTTGAAGAACTCTTTTTGGAGATTCAACATTTATGCTTCTCCTCAAAATGGTTTCATCTCCTTTATTCTTATGGTTATTTCAGACCATCAGGCATAATATCTCCAGGCCTTATCACATACTGATGAGCTACAACAAGTTGTCTTTAACATGAACCCTTGTAAGGCTCCAAGCCTGATGGGTTCAATGGTTATTTCTTCTAATAAGCTTAGAACTAGGTTGGACGACATATGACAAGGGCTCTATTGGAGTTCTTTAAGTCAGGAAAACTTCTAAAATAGAGTAATATGTCTTAATCCATCAAATCCTTAAGGTTCCTAATCCTAGAAAGTTGTAAGATTTTAGAGCAACATTATCACCAAGCTTATAACAAATAGGCTTAAATTCACACTTCATCTTTTCATTAATCTAAGTAAGGAGCCTTTATCTAAGGCAGGAGCATTGGAGATAACATTCTCATAACTAAGAAATCTTCAAGAATTACCATAAAGACAACAAGCTAAAGGATTATGCTATAAATTAACTTTGGTAAGGCATTTAGTTTAATAGAATGGGACTTTCTACCTAAAGTTCTCCAAGCTTTGTTTACCTAACCATATTGATTAGTTGAATTCATGAATATGTCACAATAACCTCCTTCAATAGCTTTACTAATGGAGAACCAACAGAGAGCTCTGAAGGTGAAATGGGGCTTAGGCAAGGATACCTCTTAACACCTTATTTTTTCAACATTTATATGGAGGCCTTGCTAAGATGAACCAAAGAGAACATTAACTTACCTACCAATTCCCAATACCATACTAAATGCAAGGAGCTTTAATTCTTTAACCTAACTTTTCCTAATGATACTCTCTTTTTTTGTAAAGCTAAAAAGGACCTAATTAACATCTTACTCATCTTCTTGACTATATTGTGATCTCTTTTAAGGTTATGCATCAATAAGAGGAAGAGCAATTTCTTCTTTTCAAGAGGGAATGTCAACTTGGCTACATCAATCTTTGAGTCCACTAGTTATCAATGGCCAAGATGCCTTTCAAATACTTGTGTGTTCCCATAATCTCCTTAAGGATCATATACATAGATTGCAAACCTCTCCTAAAAGCTATATCAAAGAGAATAAGCAGCTAGAATAATATGTTTTTGTCATTTATTGGGGGGTTGTAATTAAGAAAGTCTAGTAATTTAAGTTTCCAAGTGCATTTGTGCACACATCTCTACCTCCCTCTCAAGTTAACAAAGGATATAAAGAGGTTAATCAAGAATTATTTATGAATCAATAACAAAGCCACACTTAAATAGATGAAGGTGTTTAAACTAAAAAACTAAGGAGGTTTAGGACTAAAAGCCCTAAGATCTATCAATAAAATGCTTCTTTCCAAGAGAATTTAGAAGCTTTTCATTAATCGTGAATAAATTTAGGTCAAGTGGATTCATTCCTTTGCTTTAAAAGGAAAAATTTTCTAGATAATCACCCCTAAAACGTCACTTCTCTTGGACAATGTCCAAATGTTAAAGTTAAAGAACTATTTAGTTCCTTAAATCTGACACACTGTAGGAATGGGGTATACATATGATTCTTGTATGATACTTGCCACACTTTTGGCCCCTTTATAAAACCATCCATACTGCAAACTTGATGCATCATATTCTAACTAATACTAGGGTCAACATATTTGTCTTAGGATTTTCCTTGTTAATCCCCTCTCATTTCCAATGCCCAAGTTGTCTCATTTTCAAGAACCTATCTCCTTGTTGCCTTAATGCCTCAAGCGCACATAAGATCTTCTAGACCTTCCATAACTCAAGCTCCTTGACAAACCAATCCTGTTTCAATCTCTTCTCAAGTCTCCAACCATTTATTAGTTGGTACAAACTAGTATGGAGCTCTACCGATCTTCCAAAAGCTTATTTCATCCTTTAATTTATTGTTAGACGGAAGTTGAACACCAATGATAGGCTTTTTTATGGTTCCTTTACCAACTCATGTTATATATTGTAAAATACTCACTCTAAAGACACCAATTACCTATGCTTTAACGCAAATTTGTCAAAGGAACATACCTCCTTATCTTACAACTTTGTAGGATTAATTGTGCTACTTCTACATAGGATCAGCTTGTGACATGGGCTTCTTTAGGCAAGTTTAAGAGAATTTACGATTGTAAATTACTCATTGTAGCTTTTAGTAGTTTGGTCTACTCCATTTGGTAAGAGAGGAGCAATATGATCTTTAAAAGGAAGAGCTAGAACCTCAATTGTTTCTATGGTAGCACTATAGCCTAGATCTGAGAAACCATAATAATGAGGATAAACTAATGCAAAAATGGAACTTATAGAGATCTTCTAATCCTTCTTAAAGGCCTAACATAAGCTCAACTCTAATAAGACGGGTTTAGATGGGCACAGAGACTAGTTATTGAAAAGTCGATAAACTAATGCAAAAATGGAACTTATAGAGATCTTCTGATCCTTGTTAAAGGCCTAACATAAGCTCAACTCTAATAAGATGGGTTTTGATGGGCATAGAGACTAGTTATTGAAAAGTTGATGATTACTTTGTTACTAAGATAGAGTGAATGAGTTATTTGCTTTGTAGACCCCCACTAGTTTATAATTGTTGTTGTGACAACACATGGATATGAATGTATACATGTACCTCTTTTTCATCCCCTTTTCAATATATATATTTTTTAAAAGAATTGAAGTATATAGTTAGAGAAAATGAGAAATAAAATCAAATGCTAAACGATAACATATTAAAATATTTCAAACAAATATATAAGGTATCAAACTAAAGTTGAATTTTTGGTTAAAGATTCAAGCAACATAATGAATATAGAAAATAAAATAAGAAAATAAAAAAAAGTAAAAATTGATGTATAGAGAAGGAAAAAATTGTATAAAGACTTGTAATATAAATGAATGATGATCGATATTTTAAATTATATTTTAAATTTATTTAAATCACATTAACGTGGTCAAATAGGAAATGTATAAAATTTCTAAATAATTAATATATCAAATAAAGAAAATATAGACTTATTATGACTCGAATATGCGTTTTCTAATTTATTTTAAAATTTTGATCGTATTTTTAATTTTAATTTTACGTGTCAGTCACTTAGATTAAACAAATGCACTGGCGTGTTTACTTAAAACAGTTAAAAACCCTACGCTCTCACATCCACCTATGATCAAAACCATCGACTGAATCGAAAACATCAAAAACCAAAGAAATAAGAATCGGAAGTTTATTCAAAGAGATGCCACAGGTGAGGATAATAGCAAAGAATTTCATGGACATGGTGGCTTCATTGCCCGCCATGAAGCTCGACAGGCTTTACCACAACTCTTTCATTTGTGAAGCCATCCTCAGGTCCTCATTCTCTTTTGCTCTGTATCTTGGGCATAGTATGTGAGCCAATGGCTCTATTGGGTGGGACAAATTTAGATTTGATTTTGGGGTTTTGGTCAGGTCGCTGCCTCCATTGGCTAAGAAGTATGTGTTGCAAATGATTTACATGGAAGGTCCATTTCCTGCAAAGTCTCTCGAGGAATGGGTGCTCGCTGATGGATTCTCCAAGCATAAGGTCGCCATTGATCGCTTGATTCAGTTGAGAGTTTTTATGGAAACTACAGAACGGTAAACACCACCCTATTTATGCACCATCTTTTCGTTTTTGTTAAGTTGCTTATGCCATGACACTAATAAAGGAGATTGGAATGACAATAATAATATAAAGATTCGAACTCTAGCCCATTTGTGGCTTTTCCTTTTCATCTGGTGAGAGATAAACTTTCAGTGAACATTTCTAATTGCAATTTGAGTATATGGTATGTGTATTACATGTATATTGCGTTGCAGTTATTCTGCTAGGATTGATCTATCACAATTTGGTCGATGCTTCCCTTAGTTTTTTAGATTTCCTTTAGCATGCAACATTTAACGACCAATGGAAAATTTTCATCATCTTATACTTTCTCATTTGTCCCGATTTCATTTGCCACTGACAGGAAAAAGGAAACCAGTTATCGAATAAACCCTACTTTTCAAAGTAACCTCCAGAAGCATTTGACTAGCGGGTAAGTTCTTATGTTAAACAATGTGGGTTTCTTTTATTTGATTTTTACCTCAAGATGATGTGTTTATTGATGTTTCCTTGTGCTGGAGGTTTTGGATTCTGGCTGCAGATTTTGTACGATAGCTCTAGATTTTCAATTGAACCTGATTTGCTATATAAGCTGTTAGCATAGAAATATGATCTTATGAATTGCTTTATTCATTTTTCTGCTTTTTCAATCTCATCTCGGATAATGAAAACCAAAGAACAGTCAAGTTTAACTAGCAAGTTCCTTGCTTGTTTACTTATGTTACTAAACATTCTAGCTGTATTGCTTCTTTCCTTTAATTTATGGTATTGTATTTCTTAGGCGTGGACAGAAACTGTTTTCTGAGTATTCAAATGCTTTGATCATATTTTACGACTGATATTTGAAAGTTGCAACTCGGACACCGCAGTGGAGTTTTGCCAAGGGAACCAATGCCTTCCAATATAACTGTAAGGCTCCCAAGCTTGGAGGAACTTGATGCCTATGCTCTTGAACAGTGGGAGGTCTGAACTTAATCTATGTGTTTCACTTCCCAGTCTTGTTTGGTTATGTGTGTTTAAGAAATATTTAGAGTAGTTCTGTCTTCCATGGTGACTTCTGCTGGATGGGTTGGCATGACTAGCTTTCTGCATTGTTTACTAATCTTATAGAAGATCTTACTTCCATATGATACCTATATTTGTGTATGTTCAGTGTTTCCTGTTGCAACTCATAAATTCATCCCAAGCAGAAAAACTGACAAACTTTAGCCCATCAATGATAAGAGTTTTCCAGCGGGGCCTTTTAAGTCAGAGGTATCTTCTCAATGGACTTCATGTTTGGCATTGTTATCTCCACTTGGATATTAGGTGTTATTACCTTTAGTATGTAATATGCTTTGTATGTTCATTTCCTTCAGGGATAACAAAGACGCTCCAAGATTAACTGAGAGTGGATTCCAGTTTCTGGTATGCATCTCTTTGGTCATAAGTTATTTGCCATTCTTATGTTGGTTGCTAGAATTTGAAGGCTTTTTTGATTTTTTGATAGCTAATGGATACAAATGCACAATTGTGGTATATCATCAGGGAATATATCTCAAATTCCGAGGTAAAAAATTCATTTACTTCTTTACATTGTTTCTCTATAGAGTCGTGGCCTAACAATTTCTGGATTCTGACTGATTGTTACTGTAGATGTGAATCTGTTAATTGAATCTTCATTTTATGGAAAAATTAGAACATTAT
>JANZLF010000002.1:25834961-25849174 GCA_026546835.1 Erythroxylum foetidum
ATAAAGATGATGATGAGTGATGAGTAAGAATAAAAATTGCTTATGTGGGGGAGGGGTATAAATAGTAACCACTATATTGGAATGAAAACTTGATACCTACCCTTTTGGGGGGTTTAGTAGATTCCCAAATTTAATGGAATAAATCCATTCTCTTGGAATTGAAAACTCCAAAGCAAACACTATTTTTTACTATTATTCCATTCCTTTATTTCCAAACCCTCAAACCAAACACCCCCTAAGTTCATCTAGAAAGCCAAAACACACTAATGAAATTTTGAAGGCATTCTTGTCTTCTAATCCTGCAAATGCTTTCTCAATTAGATTCGGAGGTGCGCATTTGTTGCTTACATCAAAAGTACGGCTTTCTAGTATTGCCATTCGAATTTTGACTTGTGCAAACACAACTATCTTTAACAGGCATATGAGAAATGTGAAACCTGGAAAATAAGTGAGAGATTTGGTTCCTATTAATAGTTAAAATCCCAGATCTCTCATTTATTGTTTCAGTTATTCTTTCTGGAGTTGTCTATCTAAAAAGTGAAATTGGAGGTTGTTTTGTAGGTATCTGGGAAATTTGAACAGCCAATGTAGTCTCATCAGACAGTATGGTCTATAAAGGCGCCAATAAGGCCATGTTTTTTATTGAAGCATACAGAATCCTCAACAGGTCCTCAAGGATCTGGTTGTTGACTTCCAAAATTAGATATGTCTGAAGGAGTCGTGCGACGCTATTTCAAGCTTGATGTTCATTCCAGGTTAAGCATTGGAACTTGGAAGTGAAGCTAAGTGGACAGCCGTTTGCACAATGACGCAACCTCACTACAGTACCCAGTACTGAAAGATAATAACGGGCCATTAATAACCGCGTACTGGTAACTGAGGAAGATAACTTATTAAAAACCAAAATTAATTTATTCCATTTGAATTGTAAAGGCTACTCTCACTTGTACAGTTTAAAAATGTTTCATGAATCAAAGCTAGATTCAGATTTTTTTCTCTGATGTACAGAGCCGATAAGATCATCCAACCCCAACCACCGCTGATGTCAAGGACATGAGGCTCATTCTAATTTGTTTCTCTTCTCACATGTTTAATTCTTGACACAGTTCATGAATTTGAATGGCAATGCTTTCCCCATTTGGACATAAAGTAGAGAAGCAAGTTGTGTGAATCTCCAAGGGTAATCCCAAACAAAATCTGCCAATTGATCAATCCACGTCCACAAAAATCTGCAAGTTGGACAAGTTAAAGAAGGAAGATATGAATAAAATTATCATCTTCAATCCACCATACCATGTATTCTGATTATGCACAATTCTAGAGGCATTTCTAGGATACTCAACAATCTGAATACTAAAGGACCAATCCAATTAAACTTCCTAAATTTGGCCAAGTCCAAAGGGTCCCCGTGAACTCATAGAAGTAGGCAAAAGGAATTCCAGGAATTTGCATGCAACAATTAAAATTTTATGGTGGCAAGAACGCTGCAAACTAGAGTAGGTAACCAACCTCTAAATCAGGAATTGGATCATAAGCTTTGTTCTCTGTCTTATTGAACAAAGTAATGCCTGTTATTCTCTGAACTCCAAGTTTTGTAGCAATCAGGTTCTGTAAAGTTGTAGCAATGAGAGTCAAATATTACCGTCACCGATTCTAAACATTGAAGTTAGCACTTATTAAATTTGCTGAAGATAGTCTATAAAGCCACGATGGATCAAGAAGTTACGGTACATCAGACCATAGGTAAACTTCATGATTTCATGCATGTATAAATGATTCACTAGAGCATGATGAATAAAAAATGAGTCACTACTGGCATGACCTGCTTATTGAACTGTTATAGAAAGCACAGGTAAAAATTTTCTTCGTACCAGGGGGAAATTTGTGGTTCCAAATGCATCCAACAGGGGCAATTCCTGAAAATATGCATCATATGCAAAGATTAGTACAAAAAGTTTTTGAATTATGTGTTGAATTATGTGAAATGCCAATCAAAAACCTGCAAATGTTTTGTATTTTCTCAACCCCAAAAATGAAATATATAATAATACCAGAGAACAAACTTGAGATCACAGGTTAAACTATTTTTGAACTTTTGATGGGATATCCCTATAGAAGTGTAACAACTAGCCTCTTTTGCAGATTGAGTTTAAGATTAAGCAACAAGCGTCACTTAGACCAAAAGGACATCTTTGAAAATAAAGGTGAAGTTTGAAATCTAGACAGATGTAAGGAGACACGTCAAAGCCCAAAGCAGACAATTACCATTGTCTGAAGACCATTAATCATTACAGCCTTCTCATCAAGAGAATCATTTTCAGCTAGCCAAACCTCAAAGGGGCCGAGTTTTCTATCACTCAGATTTGTAACATTCAACTGCACCTGCAACAATTGACTGATTTCACTTACTAGATAATGAAAAAAATACCGTCTTAATGCACTTAATCATTCAAGAACGGCAGGTAGTAGAAATGATAAAATGTTGAATTGAAAGTTGAATTAAAAGGAAAATGGAAGCACAAATCCTTGATTACCGAAAATGGTCTATCCATGTGGATGGTACGGGGAACATCAACAACATGCAACTCAAGCTCTTTTCGTTTAACAGGCTGCAGAAGGAAATTCCCAAATTCTGATTAGAATAAATGATAGATAAACTTAGGTATTTTATACATGAACAGAAACAAGAAATATGTAGACAAGCACCATACATATAGAACCTACCCAAAAAGACAATAGCAGTATGCTTAAATAAACACCAGTTAATAATATAATTCCAACCAAAAGATACAAAGCAACATCATTTTGTGATGAACCCGGAAAATCCAACACATGCTAGTATACTTTTCCCAAATTACTACGTCAACAAGGCAAAGTAAAATTTGCATGAGAACGTTCCTGACTGTATATATAACCATGATAAAGAAAGATCAGATTTAGGGAACATTAACACAGGTAACAAACAAAATTGTTGGAGATTTTTCCCTTTCCAAGTAAGTAGCTATAAATGGGAGTGCAGATTGTACACTTCTTAGATAAAAAGTAATCCACTTACAGTGCCAAGGATTTGTTGCGTTTGAAGACGCCCAGGTTCACCTAAATTTGTACGCCACGTTATTTGAAGCTTACCAAGAACATTACTTTGCACAAAACAATTTGGGGATAACTGCAACTGATAAAGATAGTTGTGTATCCCTCCTCCAGATCTAATGAGGACAGGTTGCTTAAATACCTTCCTATATGCATGAGACAAAGTAGGAAGTTAAGTTGTTAAAAAGACCATCTCAATACGGCAATATGAACATTACAAGAATGAGAAGACATAAACTCAATGCATGAAAGCAGACCTTGATAATGAATCAGTCCTTGATTCATCTTCATCAGCTTTTAACAATTTCACAGCCCAATGCTGAGCTGGCTCAAACTCAACTTGATCCATGTAAAGATTTGTTTTTGTATGATTTTCAATGCATGCCTCTAAATAAGTGATGTCCTGAGATGGAAGAGACAGAAATTACAGGAAGGGCCAATTAACACCGGACGATATCCAGACTTGTTTGAAACTTAGTTATTTATCGAATATGCAAACAGAAGTCTTCATAGAAGCCTACAGATATTCTTTAATCATTTTTCAATATGGAGCAAATAGGTAAGAAATATGAGCTCATGTCCAACAGCCTGTTCTGTAAAACTCCATAACAAACCAGTAACTCTACTTAAGGGTCAGATTTGGAATAAACACAAATGTGGTCTTCACTGGATTCAGTTTAGAAAGTACTATACATGATCAGCGGCTAGAAATAAAATGATGCATTACAAATCAGCCCCAATGAGAGATAAAACACAAGTCATCCATATAACAACTGTAACCCTTATATCAGTAATATTAGTCACGAGATTGTTAGTAATAGTCTAATATATAGCTGGCATACATAGTTCCTAATTAGTATACACCACTCCAACAAAAAATGAAACAAAAATCATTCACATACCAATCACAACTCTTGTTTAAAAACTATTCTTCCCAAATCAGTTTCTTGCTGGCATTGATGCCACAATACACCATATAAATATTGGCCAGTTAAAGGATAATAAACTTACAGTAGAAGATAGGATCAAGTTGAACATACCTTGACAACCCGCACCTGCAGAAGAATCATAAAAACCGCATGACTTTTTTATTCGTCAAGAAAAAAGATTGCATAAATAAAGATTTTTAAAAATTAGTTAAAGGTGTATGAAGACATTCAGATCAGAAGATGAAATAAATTTCTGATGGTGAAATTTGGGAAAAGTTCCAAGCACATACAATTACTATACCTTTGTTCTCACTGAAAGTGGATTGGCAACAATGAACTTGAAGAACTGTGGAAGATATTTACGTTCGCCATCACCATCATTGTACAATGCAGTGCAAACCAATCTTAGAGTTGCAAGGCCATATAAAAGAATGAAATTAGGTGACACTAACATGACTGCAAACCTAAACAGAAAACTTTTGTTGTAATTACATTAGTCATTTGACAGAACTTACGTATGTGCCCCAAGTTCCTTGACATCATGTTCCACAATGAAATCATAGCGGCCCCCTGCACGAATAGTTTCTACAGGTGTTTTTGATGTGTCCAGAAGAAGGATCCTTTGCCTCTCTGTTTGGATTTCAGCCTACACTTCAATGCATACTTTTAAAAGTCATGAACGTTCAATCACGTCTAGACCTTTACAATCTTCATGGATACATCTCAAATAATGAAAATTTTTCTTCACCCGTGGCTCAAAACAGGTTTTCAACAAGCACTTTAATACAGCGACGTAGGCCTTCCATAAACCAACGGGATAAAAGAGAAACACTAGACATTCGGTGTATGAACTACAAAACCATGCAATTAATATTTTGTTGCTTCTCATATAAACAATAACATCATATGCACTTAAATAGAATACTACTACAATCATCACATAATCAAACAGTATCATGGACATCATAAGCAAAATGAGGTCAAAAAAAAAAAATATAACTTGGGAAGAAAGTAGAGGAAGAAAGAAGGAAGGAAGGAAGGATCGCACCTTGATAATGACATCCCTAACTTCAAAACTAGAACTGTTGTTGATACTAATATAACTACAAAACGTCTCTCCCAAATATATAGCCCTACAACAAGAAGAAGAACACCGTCAAAAGAAAATATTAAAAGCTGAGGGAAAAATGAAATCGAGATAGGGGAAAGAGGGGGAGAGAGAACCCAAAGGCTTGAGGGAGAACGAGGAGGCCAGAGAGAGCGAAGGAATCGGAGGGGTGATCGATAAGATATCTGGAGCGGTAACTGAGATCGGAGGACGAGGAGGAGGGGTTGATGAAGTGGGAATGAACGAGAGGGGGAAGGTGGGAGGCGGCAATGGGATCGTCGAATATATCTTCGCCGACAATTAGATCGGCGGGGTCGACACGGAGAGAAGTGTCAACGTGGAGCGTAGGCCTGCACAGCCTCATGACTCGAAAGGCCAGCGAGTGCGTTCCCGATGATGTACTCATCACTCTCTCTCTCTCTCTCTCTCTCTCTCCTCCTGGAGGCAATTATGCAAACCAAATTTTGCAGAGGCAAACAAGCTGGCAGGACTCGGGAGGAGCTACTACTAGTACGCTGTTAACTTTGCTCTCTTACGCTGCCGTTCGGATGAGTTAATAGCTTTTAAGTATTTCTCCATTTAATAACAATTTTTAATCCTTAAAAATCATGCAATTGCAATTTGCAAATTCCTCAATTTTATTGTTTGACCAGACCAGACCAGATATTGCTTTGGCGAATACAAGTTTAAAGAAAAATGGAAGCATACCTGTTTCATTAAAAATAAAAGGATAAGCATAACAATATATGGGTAAGGAAGGAGCACATATCCAGGAAGTAACTTCAATTTAAAACAATGCCACTCATGCTACACTACTTGACACTGCATTTTGCTCACACGCAAAATGGAGACCGATTCAATTTAAAACATTGCCACTCACACTACACCACTTGACACTGCATTTTGCTCAAACACAAAATGGAGACCGATATCTTCCAGCATAATTGATATGAAAAATATTAGCAATTCAACGCTAATAAGACGATTAAGGAAACCGGTCCCGACTCTATAAACAACTAATTCAGAGAGGAAAATCAAGCAAAACCAGATCATACATTATAACCAAAAAAAAAGATAACAGATCCTACATATCTAGTCTTGTTTTATAGAAGACAAATAGAGAAACAATCAGTAGTAGAGAACACAAATCTCAATATATCATGCAACATACTAAATTTGGATGACTGCAGTCCAATCAAATATACGTGACAATTAAGTAGACGGTGTTGATTCTGGTTCTGCTTCAGATTGTTTGGCGGCTGCAGTAACCTCTTCTTTGGGTGGATCTGAGGAACCATTAGAAGCAGCATCTTTCACAGGCTCTCCTTTTGTTGATGCAGCATCTTTGACAGGCTCTCCTTTTGTTGATGCAGCATCTTTGCCAGCCTTGGCATTCTTTGCATCCTTGGCAGGTGGAGGAGGTACCATGTGAGGAGGAGGCGTGTGCTTTAGCTTCACAAGTATATGGCGCAACCGGGAAAGATCAGTAGGCTTTCCAGGCTTTGGCCCTTGTATGACTGTAATAGATGGCTTCTTTTCTTGATCCTTCTTTCCTCTCTTCTCAATATTCGGAACTTCGTTAGGTATAAGCTCTGTTATTGCTCTCCAATACTGTTTGTCAGCTTCTTTGTGGAATTTCTCTTGGTTGGCTAAGAATAACTGTTCCATACACAAACTCAATATCCTAGATGTAGAGTAAAACAGCACAGGCAAAAGCCCAGAGAAAGATATTTACTTTGATATTACCTTCTCCTTTTCTCTGTTATTAGTTTTGTTGCTCTCAACATTGACCTTTCTCTTCTCATAGAATGCTAGTATATACTCCTCAGCTTCTTCAATGATCTTCTTCCTGATCTCCTTCTCTCTCTTCTCCTTCTCTTCAAGTTGTAGAGCATTCTGACTGCAGTAAAATCCAATACAATTACCAATTCTGACTGGTAGACAATGCATGATAAAAGATGAAGATTTGTGTAAACCATATCCATCAGAACGTAGAAATTTTGTCCTCTTGGAGTAACAAAGGAAAGAGATCCCTTGAGCAGGGGAAAAAGAGAAACTAAAGAAATTTCAGAAATAGTCGACTTCTCAAAGTAAAGGTAACAAGCCTATCAATTTCTCACAATTGCTAGAAAGAGAATTCTATAGAAATTGCCATGGGGCTTCTATAAACAGGCTAGACATTATAGGAATCTCATTTACCTTGAATGGAATAACGATAAATCAAAATTTGATTCTCGGAGTTCGAATCAGTGTTGTATAACCAAAACTAAGGTGTCTTCCAATGTTTAATGTCCTTGACGATAATCAAAATATATCACATACCATTCAGGAACATAGTTTGTAACAAAAACATCATTCCAATAAACTAAAATACATATGGATCTTAATGTCTTAAATAATCTCGGAGCGAATTCCTAAACAAGGGACCTTATCACTCATATTTTCACATACCCTATTATTACTAAAATTTCTAACCAACTAAAATAACATTGTAACCATCTTGACTAGGATAAAAACACTTGACCATACGGAAGAGAAATGTCACCACGTCTGGTATCCTAGTGACAACTCATATCACATAAAAACAGGTATGGCATGAAACTCCTCAGCTCACTCAAAATCCATGAATCCAACTTTCCGAACGCAGAAAAACAAAGTGAAACTTGTTAATTTTAATACGATGGTCAGCAGAAGTGCAGATCAGAAACTTTCCATATATTTCTCCCGTGAAGTATGGGCATGCAAGACTACAAAAATTTAAACGCCTGCACATCAGATGTTAACACGTCCAGAGTGAAGGAGACAGATCAAACAACTTCACTACTGAGAATTTCTTTAGAGATAGACACTTGAACATAAATAATTAAATATCCTAAATTCCAGTACTAACGATGAAAACCACATAGATCTAATCTTGTATAGTCCAACACAAAGTTATTAAAAAAAATTGACAAAAATCTCACTGCCGCCACTCTCTAAGAGCGAAGCCTTCCTCTGGCGTCATCTCCGTTGGAGGAGGAAGCACGGGACCATCGGAAGAGAAGAGGCCATCGTCAGCTCCAGAATAGCCATTGCCGTGGCCATTATCGACGCCGTAGGGGCTCTCGGAGAAGTTAGGGTTGGGATCTACATCCGCAGCTGAAGATCCAAAGCCGAATACATCAGGAGAGGAGGCGGCGACGTGATCGACGGAGACTTCGGCGCCGGTATTGAAGTCGGAGTAGGAGCCGAAGTTGGAGTAGCCATCGTCGACCTCGTCGAAAGATCTATGATTGGGCTCGTGGATCTCCTCGAACGAATCAAATGAAGCCATTTTACTTTCTCGGTTATTACTGATCTTTCTTTGTAGAGATGTGGCTTTGTCTATGAGGACGGTCCTTGATGCACAAGAAGAAAAGAGTTGCTTATGCTTGACTTTTTATATAGTTACCGGTCACCGAGACTAGAAAAAGAAAAAACAAAGAATTTACTTTTACTCTAAACATGTGTTTTGAAAAAATAATGGAGGTAAATAGAACATGAAAGTTGAGAAAATATTGAAAATAGTTAATGCAAAATGTGACTAAATAGGATAAAAGTTAGGCGATTACAAGAAGTCCAAAACATTAAAGCTAAAGCGATAGTGGCCAGGGAGTTGGATAAAATGTAGAGAAGGGGATAGTTATAACAAAAATTGTTTTAAGGTGAGAGAGGACTATAAATTCACTAGCATTTAGATAGCAATGGATGCAATTCCCAAACAATAAATTCAATCACTAGACATTCTCAAGTCAATCCTCAGAAAAACAAATAACTCCAAAATTACTTTGTTATTATTTTTCAAGCTTTATTACACTGTATATTAATTTTTATTACCTCAAATTCCCTTTGCAGCTTAAATTTTCCCTTTTATGTAAATCAAATCGTTATTTTTCCATACATTCTGGTATTTTAGTAGCTTATAATTTTATTTTCTAAGTTTTTCAGAGTCCACTTATATTATCAACAAGAATTTAGGTGTAAATTCTAGGAGAATTTCTCCTTTAACATGCATGAATTCTATATTAACACCAAATAATTTGGCATGTTTAGTGGGAATACAATTCTACGAACACGGAATGGAAAATAAATTGTTTTGCCTCTAACTCTAAAGGAAGAAGTCCCTGCAACAATCAAGAATTAAGGTTTTGTAACCCAAATGGTAGAGAATCTTGATAAGACAGCCTCGCCTTCATCTAACTTTACAACTGGTGAGAATCCAAAATTTTCGCAACAGAAAGACATTGTTTAAACAAACAAAATTTCAAAATTAAAGTCTAATACAACCTCCATGACCAATGCAATCAAGACATTGTCAGAGAAGGTTGACAAACTATATGTTGCTCTAATGCAATTTACTAGGCAAAATTCTCCTACTTTAGCAAAGCAAATTTTTAGAGGACTCGGGTGCATTTTGCTCCTAATGATATGGTAGTTGGAGAATGT
This sequence comes from Erythroxylum foetidum, assembly GCA_026546835.1. Lineage (NCBI taxonomy): Eukaryota > Viridiplantae > Streptophyta > Magnoliopsida > Malpighiales > Erythroxylaceae > Erythroxylum > Erythroxylum foetidum. Next base: position 25,844,553 of record JANZLF010000002.1, read on the forward strand.
AGTCCCTTTCCAACTATTTTCTCTGTAGATGAAAAATATGTTCCTCTTTATAAAAGAGATGATGTTTCTATGGCACCTCATTGCATTAACCTTGAAAATAGCCAACATGCATTTAAGCCCAAATTCTTGGCAACTATGGATTTGTAGGGGAGGTTAAAGCTAATAGACTACAATATAGTTTAGAGGTAACATTACAACTATAAACCACAATTCCATTATTTCCCCATCGTAAATTATATTACAAGTTGATATGGAAGTCGTTAGAGAAGTTGTTTAGGAATTGTAGGGGCCTGGTTTGAGATAGCTTAGCCGCCCAGAATTTCACAAGCCTCATATTGATCATAAGAATCTTATCCTCATGGTTATAAAATTCATGAATTTAACTTATTTTCTTGTGAAGATGGTAAATTGACTATTAAGCACATCATTAGATTCCCCATACAATGTGGAGAATTAGTCATATAACTTCAACAACTTTAAGCTCAAGTTGTTCTTGACTTCATTAATATGAACTACCTTCTCTTAGTATGCTTTATTATATAAGAATTATATCTTTTCCTAGGCTTAAATGGAAAGATTATTTCACACTCAGGTTTCTAAGACTGAGCCTGATGTTAGCGTAAGTGAGTTGTGAAGGGTCACTTAGAAGAGTGGTGAGTATGTTGACATGTTCATCACTCATTTTAAGAAAATAAGAAGTTAATGGTAGATCATGCTTCCAAAAACTAAATAAATGAAGTTAGCTCAAAAAGTGTTGGACATTGAATTGTAGAAGAAATTCCTAGTCATGAAATTTTGTGATTTCTATGAACTAGCAGTAAAAGTCTCTAAATATGAAGAACTTCTTAAAAAAGAGGGACACCGCAATAAGAATTTAGGAGGCACTTATGTTACTAAGACGAATTCTTATGATTCGATAGTAGCGAAAGTCAACATCTCTCGAACTTGTGCTTACTCCTCTTTAGAGTGTAAATCCTTGGAAATCAAAAGGAAAATGTAAGCTCCATCAACCTAAATTCAATATGCCTTTGACACTTCAAGAATAGAAGAGATCTTTGAATATTTATTGCAAGAAAAATTCATCACCTTACTGCCTAAGAATAGAATTCCTATCAAAGAAGAAATCAGAAGGTAAAGGCTATTGCAAATATCACAATATCTGGATCTGCTCAACCAATTCCTGTTGGGGGTTTAAGAATGTAGTATAGGAACAAATCAATAAGAGAATTATGTTATTCATTAAAGCTGACTAAGCTATGTTGATAAATGAAGGCCCATTCCTACCACTGGCAACCATTAATGCCACTGAATTTGACTTAAACCTATTGTTAGATGTCAAAAAAATTGAAATTTTTGGAATATCATTTAGCATTAATATCAAATTCATGAACAAATTTTTTATTCCTAACTATGACACTAACTTTAGGAAAAAGGTTATAGAATCCCTAGAATCCAATAAAAAGTAAAATTTCACGGAAAAATCACCAAGCAAGTTGACTTTTATATCAAAATTGACCAATCCCCCCTTTCACTACCATCTATTTTTCCTCCATTTTCTTTAATGCTAGGCGTAAAAATTTACAAAAATTTAGAGGACAGTTTATAAGCAAAGATATGAACCTCGAATTATGACTTTTCAACACAAACGATCTAAATTTGTAATGTCACTATGAGTGCCACCATCTCAATAGCAGCAGCAAGTAAGATACTCCAAGAATTTTATACCCTTTAACTTAAAGTCAAAAAAGATGGCTCTAGCAATAGAGTTCGACTACTAAGATTATGGAAGATAAGGCAGCATTGTTGGAGGAACCAACTTCAAGAAAGTAAACCATTGTAAAATATGTTTTCTTTGAAGAAACTACGACAAATCTTAATAATAAAAAGGGAAAGGTAGAAGTCGTTAGTGAAAAACCATACAAGAAAAAAGAGAATCTTAGATTTCACAGGAAGTCAACCCACTTCGAGAGATAGGATAAGGATTACAACGAATTCATTACAATTGGATAAATTCCCATTCAGGTACCATATACCATTTCTTCCATGAAACACATTGCTTCATTTGGTAATCTAGGGCAAAAAAGGTAGAATCCCCTCCTAGGAGAGGAGAATGCAAGGTGTCAATATTAGCAATAAGACTAGGAATTCCATAAAAGGTGGTGCTAAAAAAGTCAGCTTATGTTATGACACAACATATAAGACCTCTATATATTAAGGTTCACATCAATTAAAGACCAACTTCAAGTTTTTTGGTTGATAATAGGTTGGTAGTAATATTATGCGAACTAAAATGATGATATCTTTGGGTAAAAACAAAGTGGACTTAATCCAAATCGAAGTATATGTTGATGCATTCAATAGTGAAATTATTAGAGCATGGTAAATTCTCCCTATAAATATTGTAGTATGAGGTTTTATTAATTGTTTTCTTTGTTGTTGACACCCACGCCAACCACCAAGCCTTATTAGGGAAGATTAGATTGACTTTGACTATTACATTCCAACATCTCTCCATTAACTTTTTACCTTTATGGAAAGGAGACGAAGTAGAAATCGTTTGGGCTTATTAGCAGCTATTCCATACTAAAGTTGATGTGATTGAGGTAAAATTCTACATAAAATATGTCAAGTTAGTATAAATTCAAAAGTCGTTATGTTATAAGGAAGGCAAAGAAAAGATGAAAACAGATAGAAAGATTCATAAAAACAACTACCATTGTGCCTACTCCTAAGCTAATGAAGGTTCCTATTATAAAAGAACATGATGAGTGAATTCTTACAAAAAGAAAAGGCAATAGCTACAACCACAAAGATTAAATATCGAATGCAATAAATCTTAGAGAATTATGAAGAAATAAATGGATGTGATAATGTAGAACTAGTTTTTAAAAAGAAGAACCACAAATGAGTGACAATGGTATCTACGAGTTGAAATTAGCTCCTAAGAAGTTTAATGATTATAAGAGAGAACCAAGAATCGTTAAAAGAAGTGAATCTGGGTAATTCATGAGAATTCCATAAAATTTTTAATTAAAAAAATTTATATTCAAAGATGAAGCTTGAAATAGAGGAACTTTTGAAAGCATTCGAAGATTGTTTCACTTAGGACTATATTGAAATGTCAAAAATGAGTAAAAGGTTGGTAGAACACAAACTTCTAATAAAGTCAGAATTATGCCCTCACCGTCAACCTCATAGTTGGTTTTCTAAAGAAGTTGAGCCAAAAATTAAAAAAGAAGCTGAAAAATTATGTAAGGTTGGTTTCATTAGACTAGTCGGATATACTATATAGTTAGCCAACATTTTGTGTATCGTTAAGAAGAATAGAAAGATAAGAATTGGTGTTGATTTTAGGGATGTAGATGTAACTATTCCTAAATATGTATACATAAAACCAATTGCAGATTCTTTGATAGATGTAATAGCTAGACATTCTTTGTTTTCTTTTATGGACTATTTTTCTAGTATCATCAAATTTTTATAGCCAAAAATGATATTTCCAAAATAAAGTTCAAGCGTCAAAGATCAAAGGTTAATAGGAAAATTCGAGTAGATTGTACTGCCTTTCAATTTAAAGAATGTAAGAGCCATTTATTAAAGGGATACAAATGCTATATTTAATGATTTGATAGAATGTACTTTGGAAGTTTACATAAATGATATTGTCGTGAAATAAAAAAAGAGTGCATATCTTAATTACGATTTAAAAGAAGCCTTATAGGATGAGAAGGCACAAATTGGAGTTAAATCCCCTAAAGCATGCTTTTCGGAGTAAAAGCAAGGAACTTCCTAGGGTTTTTAGTTCACAATAGAGGAATTGAGGTAGATAAAAATAAGGAAAAAGCCATTTTTAAAGCAAAACCACCTAAAATAAGACAAAGCTTAAAAGGTTTTTAGGCTAGTGAACTAAGAATTCGATCCACAATCTAATTTGATGGTTAAATAATAGAAAATGGTAAATACTAGTATTTACAATCCTTGTGGGATTGACCCATTCTTGTCTATGCTAGCAACAAATATATCGTACACTTGTGGTATAATATTGATAAATTCTTATAAGCATAGAATAAGTCAATCAAGTTTTTGGCACTGTTTTTGGGGATCAGTAATATTATGAAAGGCTATATTTTATTAATCTAGCCATTTCTACTTTATTTTATCTTATTTTTGTTTCTAGTTTATTTCATTTTATTGATTCTTTAATTTTCTTGTTTTTCGCAGATATTGACTCTTTGGTTAGTTTATTACCCAAAATAATCCAGCGAGCTTAGTAGATGAAGATCCAAAAATCAAGAGAACAACTCGTAGGAATTTTTGCAGGATACAACTGGCAGAGTTTGAGCTAGATCGATAAATAGAGGACTTGGAGGGTCAAATTGATACCGAGGAATCACTAACCATAGCGGACCAACCAAGGACGATGTTTATTACGCTATACTAGACTCGACAAGAGCGGAGTTCAGCATTGTCAGACTGACTTTGAACGCTGATAATTTTGAGATCAAGTTGAATATTATTGTTGGACCCCAAACTTTCCATGGAAGCTAGAACTATTAAATGAGGAATTGTTGGCGATTCTTCATGTGTATAGAAAAGGAGAATTCTTGAATTTGAAATAAAGT
>JANZLF010000002.1:25849274-25863422 GCA_026546835.1 Erythroxylum foetidum
GGCTTATGAAATTGGGATGATTAATACATGGTTAGAATGCAGATGATCGATTGTATGAGAATGTATGTGTGTGAATCGAATTATGTATTTGTATGGATGTTGGGGATCGGGTCCGAGGTTTGGGGCGCTCGTTGCTGGCATAATCCGAGGGACCGCCTCAGGATTTGGGGATCCCGAACCCGGGCCTAACAGAAATCATGTTTTCCCTCACCGAATGCTAAATTATATTAGAGAAAACTTGTTTCCTCTCACCAACTACTAGACTACATTAGAGAAAACCTTACTTATGTTCTCCAATTGAATATTAAACTGCATTGGAGAATTTTTATGGGATTAAAACTTATATCGCCTATGTCATGTCAAATTTCACAGATATTTGTATAAAACTGTATGCATATAAATGACATAAGCTCAAGATCAATCTGTATATATACCCAATGACCTTTAAATGCTTAAGATCGACACAAATCTTATGACTTTCACATGTATTACTGAGGATAAGCTATGATCATTTTTATTGATGAATTACCATACTGTAATAATACATCAAATGTATAAATATACAAATGTACATGGAGCAAACATAATAATCCCCTAACTAACAGTGTCTAAAGACTTCAAAACATCCATACTATATACTTGTCTTCCAAACATAAATAGGCGAAGTCCTTCAGTTAAAGGATCGGTTTACAGTTCCTTAGTTCTTAAATACTCCAAACCTTAATGCTACATTTTCGTATCAACTCCTTTATGGTCAAATAATTGACCTCCAAATGCTAATACCATGTGATATTCTTTGTTGTTATTAGACAACACAACAACAAGATTATCATAGTATAATCGAATGGATCTAGTCACTGAATCAATCACAGATAACTCAAAATTCAAGTTTTTGTGTCAGACCGCCTATAAAGCAACCCCACAGCATGCACTTTGCATACATGGTTGAGAAAGTTACCTGTGTCTACTTAGCAATCTTCCATGACATTGTATCATTTGCAAATATAAGAATGTAACCTTAAGTGGACTTTCATTCATCTTGACATATAGCTAAATTTTTAATTTGGATTCCTAGTGAGGTTTAGACTGTTGACTTTTCTATATATCAACATATAATCTTTCGTTCCCTTTAAGTATCCTAATACTCACTTGATTGCATTTAAATGGTTTATACTTAGGCTAACCAAATATTGACCAACCAATCTAACAGTAAATGCAATGTCCCTCCTAGTACTTACTTGAGCATACTTCAGGCTATCAACCGCACTAGAATACGAAACATTCCTCATAACCTTTCTTTTTACTTTATTCTTTGAAAATTGAGCCAAAGATTCTCTCTCACTATAAGAGATTGGTGCTATAATAGGTTTATTGTTAATTGTATTAAATTTTTGTAGCATATACTCAATGTATGCATTCTGTGAGATGCCTAATGAGTGTTGAGATCTGTCCCCATAAATCTGAATACCAAGGACAAAAGATGTTTCACTAAGGCCCTTCATATTGAAATGCTTAGCCAAAAATTTGTTAACCTCATACAATATGGTCAAGTCATTCAATGTAAGCAATATATCATCCATATATAATAATAGGAAGATAAATTTGCTCCCCCTAATCTCGTGATACAAGCATCTTTTTAACTTTATTTTCTATGAAGTTGAAAGAGGTCATAACCTCATCAATTGTAAGGTACCACTTTCAGGAGGTTTGATTTAAACCATATATTGATCTGCTTAACATACAAATTATGAAATCCTTTAGGTTGTTCCATATAGATCTTTTTATAAAGGTCTTTATTCAAGAAAACGATTTTGACAACCATTTGATGTAACTTTATATCATCATGAGCTATAATTGTCATAATAACTCAAAATGTATCCTTTAAGGATACAAGAGAAAAGGTAATATTAAAGTCAACCTTACTCTCTGAGTGAACCACCAAGCAACTAAATGAGCCTATAATCCGGTAACTTTATCCTGAAATCCTTCAAGTCTTTAAACTTATTTACTATTGATGGGTTTGTATTTTTGATGCAAATCAACTAGCTTCCTGACCTTACTATGCTTCATGGGATTGCATCTCATCATTCATTCCATCCTACCACAAATCCACTTTGGGTCCAGAAATAGCTTATGTAAAAGTAAATGGATTCGTAACATGTCTAATATCATAGTTTTATTCACCTAACAGATTATGCAATCAAATGGGATAACATATCGTCTCACTTTAGCAAATCTACACAACTGCATTAGATCTTGTAACCCCAGGAACCTTTGTGTGTACAAGTATGAATTCATATTCCTGTTCCTAAATAGGTATAGTACTAAGACCTAGATCAACCAGATCTAACTGTATGAGTTGCAGGTACATAATAACTATAATATCTTCCCTGCTATCATCTGAAGGGTCAAAAAACTCATAATCATCATAGAAATCGAATTCCAAAAACTTAGTTATTTGTGATTTCGCTATTCTGGTCCCTCCTCTTTTACAGTAAAATCTTTAAACTTTCGAGTGATCAAGATATTTGACTAAATAGTAATAAACGAAACAAGCATGTAGTTTGTTTTTATAAGGATTATACTACCTTAGTTAGGGCAGCCCCATACACGAATGTGTGCAAGGTTGGGTTTCCACACTTCTAGATAATTAGGTAGATTAGTCCTATTTTACATTAAATTTTTCATGTCCTTTAGGGTGCTTTTAAGACTTTTGATAATACACCATTTTGCTCAGGACTACCCGACATAGTGAACTAAGTCACTATTTTAACTGATTCCATATATTTAGCAAACAAACCTTTCAAGTCCTAAAACACCATGTTTGTCATCATACTCTACTCCATGGTCAAATCTGACTATATTGATGAATTTTTCCAATATGTTCTCAAACATCAATCTTTAAGCAATAACGCATAACTATAATAAGAATAATCATCAACAAATGTCATAATACAGTTGGAATTGCACAATGCAACTGTATAAGTTCTACTGATATCTGTATATATCAGATACAACAAGCCAGAAACACAAATTGACCTCTTTATCCTTATTTTAGTCAACTTACCCTTACAACAGTTAGCATATATTCGTAGATCATCATAATCTAGAATTGAGAAATGCTTTCCTTAATCAATCTCTTGACCCCAGCTTTGAAATTTGGCTTAAACTTTTATGTCATACCATGTATAATTTATCCTTTATTAGGGTCATCTTTTTTGACTTGTTTGGCAAGATACGAAGAAACATATATCTAATTTGGGGTAAGATACATTCTATACAAACCATATGACAAGAAAGTTGTACCATATATTTTTGCAGTAAACAACAATTGTATAACAGAAGTATTAATTACAAAACGTTAACCTTCTTTGTTCAAAATTATACAAAGATCACATATTAAATGTGTCATGTAAAAACTAAAATGAACTTTCCAACAAGGTTCAATACATACATCCCTTATAGATATTACATTCATTTCTTCATTACTGTCAACCATCAGTTTCTCCTTCCCTTTTTTGTCTTTATCATGGATATGAATCCTTGCATTGTGGAAGCACCTTGATCAGATGCACCATTATCTAGTCACTAAGAACTTAATACGACTATCGCAAAATTAGATTCAAAAATTAATAAGCCAAGGAGTTACCTGATTGTCTTAATCTTTCTTTCTAGGCCTCATACTGCTAGTTTCTTTATGTCCACAGGACCTTTACCAGCACTAGATTGATAACATCAATATGTGGAGAATATTTAGTCTTTCTACCTTTAATCTTAGCGGGCTTCATCTTTGCCTCCCCTTTAGTTACATCGAGGGCCGTAGGAGTAGCAAGCTTGAGTTTCTCTTCCTTAACAACACAATGGGAAATCAAAGCATTGAAATCTCATTCCTCATCTAGCGAATAATATGTCATCACCAGATTACTAAAATCTAGAGGGAGTGTAATATCTTGCCTCCTAAAATTGTTAAGAGATTAAACTATTAGATTGAGTCATATAAGTTATTTCATTTAAGAATTACGAGATATATTTCATTCACATGCATAATATTCGTATACACATATGAATCATGATTTAGAAAATATTGTAAGATAGTATATGCACTTAATCGACATTTTCTGGGGTACAAAAATTTTTCACTAATCATGATGTAATTATGTGTTAATTTTGTCTTGAATTTTATTTTGATGGATAATATGTTGGCCCCAAAAAAATATTTTCATGATAAATAAGCAAGATTTGATTAATTTTGGAGTCTTGCCAGATTAATGTATATTGGAATTAATTAGCATGTTAATGTAAGTAAGATAATATGATATATGTTAAGAGCATTAAAGTGTTAAGGTGGTAAGTTTGCATAAGGGGTATTTTAGGAAGATCAATTAAGCTTAAAAACTATAAAGCATTAAAGAATGGAAAAAATGGACACTGTGCAATCATTAAGGGTATAAAAGGGGAGAAGAATTGTTGTCTTACATTTGGAAGAAGCCAAAAATGTGAATAAGAAAAGAGAGAAGAAAGAAGCACGAAAAAAAGAGAGAAAGAAGAGAAAAGAAGGGAGGCCAACTAGGTTTCAATTTTCTTAGTTCTAAAGAGTGATTCTGAAGGTGTTCAAGAAGGAAAAAAAGAAAAAGGAAGATTAAAGCTTCCATTAGAGCCAATAAATTCATTGTTCAGTGAAGATTTAAGGTAAGCTTATGTTAAATCTTTTGAATTTTTGGAAGGGTTTTAGTTCAAAGAGCTTAGGAAATGCATGAATTTAAGTATTCTAGGGTCAATTTTATGCATAGGTTTCTTTGGGTTTCTAATTGGAGTTCATTTTCAATGGGGTTCTTGCTAATGTTTGAAGGGAGGCAAGACAGACAAGAGGAGCAAGAGGAGAGACACCCTTGAGCAAGTTTTCAAGCAAGGAAACTAAGGAGGGTTATATTTTTATAATTGAGTTAATAAGCCAAAAATGTTCTTCAAATAAATGGAATTAAATGATTTCCAACTACCTTGAAATGTGCATTTATTATTCTTTAAAATGCTTTGAGAATGATTTCAAATGGCTATATGATCGGTATGGGATTTTAGTTGATGAAGTGTGAAATGATGATGAAATTGCATATGAAATATTTCATGTTCATGAAAGACAAGTTTTTAAAATGTGCCATTTGGGCAATTAGTTTTCAAGTCATAAATAACTTGTTATGTAGGCTTGTGGTGGTCTGTTCTGTCAGTCAAGTGCACTTGATTTAAAAGGTTTCTCCCGCCTGCCTGCTAGTGACATGGAGTTCCTTCACGGACTCCCATAAGTTTATAGCTACGCAATACCATTTTGTGAGATTGTGATAGTACGTTCTGTTCACGGCTACACAGGACCCTTATAGGCAATGTGTAGCACGTTCTATTACGGATCTACCCAAACCATTCTGATGTGTTTAATTGATTCTGATGTGTTTGATTGGTTATGATGTATTTGGCAAGCTTGATGGATATATGACTTATGTGATTTGTGAATTGGTTTAATAAGTTAAGAATTTTGTGTTTTATGATTCAATGGGAAATTGGCTTTGATCATAAAGGTTTTTAATGGTTTTTGCTTGTTATCGATTATAAAACTATTACCCACGAGTTTTAAGCTCACCCCCATTCCTCCCCATATATAAGCGATGAACAAGATATCGAGTGATCAAGTCAAGAGTCAAGGCATCACTTCAATTTGCATTTTTGTTCTTTTGAAGTTAGATCGTGTAAAACAAGGCTTTAGTCTCATTTTGAGAAATTATTGTTCTTGTAAAGTTGATATTTTTGGACTAGATGTAAGGTGGCTTGAAATGCCCACTAAAGTGTTGTAAAAACTTTATTCTTTTGATGTTAATGAAGTGTGAATGGTGCATGGATGATGTGATTTGAAATTTAGATATACATGAAGAAGTTATCATCTTGAGTTGATGATTTTGGAGCATGAATCATTGATATATATATATGTACGAATAAGTGAGATGTTACGGGAAGGAAGATAGGAATTATGACTGATCCGATGTAGTTGAAGGTGATGAGACAAATAAGTTGAGATTTGAGAGTTTAACGAAGTCAAATTAGTAGCTGAATGGTTAAGCTCATGACATTCCAAGTTTGCAAAATGTAAAATTTCAAGTCATTCATAGGTGTATAAATTATGTACCGACTTCAAGGAAAAACTACACTAATTTAGGCTAAATTAGTCAAAATTGTCTTCTGGAAAGTTGTACCTTATCTTTCGAACTTTCCAACGGTATAAAGTATGAATTTTTGAACATTGGAGTTGAAAGTTATGATCTTTATAAGTGGAGATACTCAGGAGTATAGTTTGCATCATCTGATGACGTCATATCATCTGGTGAGGACGTATCGTCTAGTGAGGATGCTTCGTCTGGTGAGGATGCTTCGTCTGGTGAGGATGCTTCGTCTATTGAGGGCGCTTCTTTTGGTGAGGGCGTATCGTCTGGAAATAACGTATCGTCTGATGACGTCATATCGTCTAGTGTACTATTTATCTGATCCTATTGTCTAGTCCAAATTTGACCCTCTAGAAGATAGAATATATCTTCAAGGTCCTATAAAAGTTGTATATCTTGAAGTCTTCTTCAAAACCTTCTAAAGAACACCCTAATCTGATATCTCTAGAGAAAGTTATGCCAATTGTTTCGAGATGTACAACGTGATTGAGGACATGAGCATGATTGATTCTTTTGGCTATAACTTCATAACCTGACCTCCAAATTAAGTGATTCTTGAAGCGATAGATTCCCAACACATTTTCCTATCTCTCAATAAAAATTTGTAGCTTCTGGGGTCGATTTGAAAGAGATTGATGGAAGGAAAAGAAGGGATTGGTCGGAGGGGCATAACTAGGTTATGAACGCACTTTGGATTTTTTTAAAGCATATCTTGAGCTATAGAGCTCCGAATGAGATAGCTCCTGTTTCAAATAAACAAGAGGCAGAAAACTACAATTGTTTTGAAGAATTCAAATTGTGATTTTGTGTTTTAACTGATATGCGCACATCACCCTTATGGGGCAATGGCTAATAAGGAGTTATTGAAATAACCCCACAAGGAAGCCCGCTCACGCTTTATGACTTCGGATTGTTGGGCTCTGAAAACTACAGGATATTAGGCTCACATCTCATGACTTTGATGTTGGGTTCCGGAAGCGGAGTCCAACAATATAGCTATTTATGTTTCCAAAAAAGTCAAAATATGTTTGTTATTTTATCTGTTTGTGTTACACGAATACTCATTTTTCTGAATTTAGTTGTTGCATTGAGGACAATTTTAGGGGGAGATCATAAAAACATAGCCTAGTTGTTTTATGCATTTTATTTATAAAAATAAGGATTAAAATTTTAGGAATTTGGATTGTTTGCTTAGGCTAGTTGGCTTTGACATTATTTTGTTATATATATATGCATTTAGTTTTTATCACCACAAAAAGGGAACAATAAATTTTAAACTTATGGTTTGTGGATTAGCAAGTTGCATAGGTTATTTTCTTTAACACAATATGCTTTAAAACTTTTTTGTTTAATTTTAGGTTCACACTTAAGAGAATTAACCCTCATTTGATAAATTTAGTTTACGAGCAATTTGAAGTCTTATTTTAATTTTACATATACGACATTGAGGTCAGACTTTTAATTAATTTAAAAATGACTAGTTTCTTTGAAGATTTTCATTTACTTTTGATTACTGGAGAAATACTTAATTTGACCTTAAAATTTTAATTTAAATAATGTTATTGTTAATAATCAAATGCCTCTTTGAGATTAAAAAAATGGTTACTGGGGAAACACTTAAGGACAAGGGACCAAGAACCCCTTTGAGATCATAAGGTGAGAAGATGAACCAAACACAAAGGATAAAGTGCCTATCGTGTTAGGAGCTTGTGATAAAAAATAATAAAATAAAATAATTCAAGTCAAACCAAGATGTTTTGTATGTAGAATTAATATACCAACATTACTTATAAACTAACTTTATTAGATGAGGTATGAATATCTCTTAAGTTTGAGGTTAAAATTGAAAAAATGAAGATGTTTTAAAAGATGTTATGTTGATGATTAAATCGATTGTGAATATGCTAAGACATTATGATTTTCATAAATAAATTTTTGGATTGGTTGTTTAGTTTTTCTTAATCTATTTTCTTCTATGTGAGGTATCGTGGTAAACTAGATTCATATTGTGCATTATAATGCTATTTTGATTGAGGATGACCAAAAGATATATGTGCTGGAATTTGATTTAGAAATTATAGTATATTTTACACTCCTATTTTATGTTATTTTAAATTATTCATATAACACTTTTGGGTTAAATTATTGCATTTCCTTATTAACTATTCAAGTTATTTAATTTTATATTTTATTGTTAAAAATATAAATATATTTAATTTGTTTTAAATATTTTTATAGGTTTGATCGCTCCAAAAGGAAAACCTAAAGTGTGATATCTCGTCTCTTAAATTGTTGAAGGATCTAAAGTGAGAGATTATTGAGTTACATGAGTGATATCGTATAGAATGAATTGGATATATTTGTGATATGATTTTATGATTGTATTCATATGCATAATATTAGTATATGCACATGAATTGTAATTTAGACAAATTGCACTCAATTGACATATTCTAGGGCATGAAATTAAAATGAATATAACATGAATGTGTATTTCCAATGTCTTGTACTTTGGATTACCGATGACAAGAATTGATGGACTATAATTGTAACTTGGAATTTGTTATTACAAATGAGAAATTGATGAATTAAAATGTACATTTAGTTTAGGAAAAATGCCAAGTGGTAAGACAATTGACATATGGAAATTAGGATGACTAAGCCTATAATTGAATGATATTTGACATAAATAAATGAGTGACATTTGACATAACTAATTAATTGACAAGTGGCATTGATCATTGATTGACAAATGGCCTAGTATAAGTGTGACATTTGGCAACTTATTTATGGGACAAATGGAAGGCATGCCTAGTAACATATGTCAAGGTAATAAGGTGATACCTAGCACTTAATGTGTCAAGCTAATGTAGAAATGTTTCTGCTGAGTTCATTTCTCTTATTTCCTTAGTCTCTCCACTGAAATACACTCTTTTCCATAGCGTTGGAATTTTTCTTTTGTTGTGTTCAATTACCACTCAAAATCCTTACAAGATTTTGCACTAAGAACTTATTGCTAAACCAACCTACTTCCATCTTATACTTGGATGATTTTACATGCATGGAGAGTTGAATTAGCTTGATCTTTGAGGCGAAATTTGAGATAGACAAGCAAGTAAAAAATTGATATTTATGGCATGTTATAATAGAGAATTTATGATGATGAAATTAGGATGAATTGTATATGTTATTGATGATGAATTGTGCTGGAAATTTCTGCATAAAATTGGATACTTTTCTATTGTGTTCTTGATGTATAAACAGTAGGTTATGGATTGTTTTATGGATGAATTAGATTAGGATTTGAGATATAATGAAGGTGAGTTTATGTAAAAGAAAGGTGTTAATATAGTGATCTTGAAATAGCAACAGAACTAGGATATATGATTGATAGTGAATGATAGTTTATGTTTTAATTTTGATGTGTGAAAGATAATGATTTGTGAGTTGTCTAATGAATAATTTTTGAATTAGATTTGGAAATGAATTTTATAAAGGATTGAAGCATGAATAAGGTATAATTAAAGTGAAATTGATGGACTTTGGTAAAGGTGTGTTGAATAGAGTATGAAAGAGTAAAAATTGGAAGCAAAATGAAGGTTATGGATGAGTGAATCCCAAGATTGTGAGATTTATAAGGCTCCTTCCCACAGTCATAGGAAGTACTTTGGAAGGAGAAAAGGTTGGTTTTAGGCAATTGCTAGACTATATAAGGTTAAGGTACTTTATAATGGTGTAATTGGACTTGATCGGGGCTTGAAATGAACCTAAAAAGTTGCTTGATTAAGTGATTCAGTGTTTGATAAGTTTAAGTTGTTAATTGAGGTTATAAATTAAGGAATGGAATGATTAATATCAATGTATATGAATTTCAGAAGTATAATTTGTTAATGATATAAAGATGTTCATGTGAATGCAAATGTGATTTAAAGGATATAAGTAATTAATTAGGTATGATTGAATAAGAATTGGGAAATTGTGTGAATACTTAATGCTTGGAAAGAATTGATGAATGTATGATTGATGAATTTAGGGTAATCAAACTTACCTAAAGCATAACCTAATTGCAAACAAGTTATACAAGCTATGATGAATGAATGGGCAAGATTTGTGAATAAGGATGCATACCCGAGATAGTCATTTGAACATGCATTTAAATATGATCTATATACATGTGAATGATTGAGTAATCATATGATTGATAACTTAATGAATTGTGAACTCTATGTGTGTATTGCAAGAATATAGATATATAAGTGATCGCCAACATCTAGACATTGCTGGTTCACCAAATCAATAGCTTATCTGGAGCGTACTGTGAGTTAATCTATATGTTTTCTTACTATGATTGAATTGTTTTGAATAATGTCAATTACTGAATTGTTACTAATATAATTGTGATAATTCTAGACATTGATGGTCCGAGGAGCTTGATATTTGGGATTGTACTTCAAGTACTTTTTAATGGTATGTGCAATATAGAATGTGTTCTCAACTAAATATTGAATGCTGGACTTAGATCCAATGAATATGATAAATAACTGTGCACATTGAATAAAAGTTATTGATAACATATTATGTCAAATGATGCATTTCATCACATGGATATGCGTGATTAGATAAAGGAGTTGTGAACGGAGCGATCAATGTAAAAAAGAGCTAAAAGCTTATAAATTTACACAAAGAGCCACAGGCTCAACGATTAATGAGCCTGGTATCCATAATAGGTACGGTACATTATTTGAAATGAGCTTAGTATCTACAAAGGATACGGGACAGTTAAATAGGCACTCGATCACAATAAAATAAAAATAAAACTAGAGTCTCATATGCATTTACATATTTATATCATTACATATATCATGTGAATGATTGCAAAGAATGAATAAATTGAGTTGATATAATGATATGCAATGTTTGTGTACACATTGATGGTATGAATGACTGAAATAAATGATTGGATTATTCTGAAATAGATTACTTGAAATGTTTGTAGTTCATGAATTACTTGTTGAAATATGATGTATAATGTGATTAGGTAATCAATAATGAATGATGTGATATATGGGATTTGATTCTGAATGATGTGGTATACAAAGTTGGATAATATGAAATACTTGTGATATTTGTGCTCTGTTTTGAGTGAGGACATTGATGATGGTTCACTTATTGGGTTTACAAAACTCATCATAATTGCAAATGTTGATTTAGCTAGTCTAGTTGAAGTAGCTTCTGCATTTGGACATGGGTCAATGTCAAGAATAATTTATTATTATAAAGAATTAATTAATGAATATTAATAACTAATACAAATAAATATTAATTATAAATAATTCATTATTATAAAGAATTAATTAATAAATATTATTAACTAATACAAATAAATATTAATAACTAATAACAGAACTCCTTTCTTTTCTATTTGAACGGGAAAAGGGGTAAAAAAAAGTATGCGTCAATGTCAAGATCAGTTGTATCTACAAATTTCTCAGTTATATTGTATTAAGAATTATATCTATCAACTACTGTATATTGTACTTATGAATTTTAGAAATGAAATGACATTTGAGACTGTATATGTTTATAAATAAAAAATGGAACAAAATGATTGTGACTGAATATGATTGTGAATGAAATGATTCAAAATAAAGATTTAAAATGTTTTTGTTTTGAAATGATCAAAACATGTAATGAGTTGACTTGTGATGCCTTAAAAATTTGGAAATGCAACCATCTTAACATGATCTTTTGTAGAGTATGTTCTCGAATATCCTTCGATATGTTGGGTGTATGCTCTATGGGAGTGGCATGTTCCATAAAACAACCCAATAAAGAACAAAATAGCAGTTAGACAAAAGCACCAAAACACTATCAGCATAAGTAAAAACAACATTAGTACCACATAAGCAGTAGCAAAAGTAAAACAACACAGTCCAAGTAGCATAATAAAATGCAATAAGATAAGAACCATCAACGTCGCAGTAGAGGTAACAAACAAACACATAGTAGAAATAAAAGAAACAAAGCAGTAGTCAAGAAAAAATGAAACGCAAAGCAACAGAAAAAGCAGAAAACATAAAAGCCCAACACAAAATCTCTTCAAAATGGAAGAGATAAGCATAACCTTATCAAAGAACCAGAAATGTGTGGCAGCTGGGATGTTTCTCGGATGTTATAAAAAGGCAGCTGTAAGGAGGAAAAAAATAGCAAGCAGTCACGCGAGAAGACAGTTCTCTAAGAGATTCTGTCTTCAAAAGTGGGTTGAAGTAAAGAGTTAGTACAAGGAGGTGCGGAAGTGTTTGGAGAACCATATTCCTACTTGTTTCTAGTTGGTTCATGACTGGTGGAGGATAAATTTCACACCTTAAGGTTGGTCTGAGATCTATAAAGGCAGAAAAATTCAATGAGTTTTTCGAAAACCTTACTCTCTTTGTTTCTAGTTTCCTATGCTTAATTTATGATTAATTGTTGAATTCTAGTTTAGTTATGTTGTTTTGATTAATTGGGATATTATTTTAATTAAATTGATTATTGAGTGGATTTAACGTTTATGCAATTGTTATAATTTTTATGTCAATTTCAGTTGTTGACTGTGTTTCTTTGTGCTTGATTGTTGAGCTGGTTCAATTTCTAAAAGTAAAAAGGAATAAGTAGAAACTAACTAGTTGGTTTTCTACATTTAATTTGTTAAATGTCTCAGATTATTTTAGATATATCAAAATTGCATGACTAAACTCAAATTTAAAATATACTTGTTCATTTGTAAATATTATGTTAGATTTATGTTTTATTTCTTTGATCCCTAAATTTGATTTGTTTAAACATTGAAGATCCCCGCTTTTTATTTACGTATTAACTTAGCATAATTCATAGATTTTTGTAATTATAATTGTTTTAGTGTTTGAATTTTTCCTAATTGATGAGATTAATCTTATAGGTGATAATTGGATGAAATCTTTATATGTTTCATTATGTACATTTAACTTCTTTTTAATTCATAAATAGCAAAGCTTAATGTATTATCCTAAAAATAACCATGTAAAAGATATATCATACAAACTTCCAATGAAGTTTACAGATCCAAGGAGTTTTACTATTCCCTGTCAAATTGGTAGTTTTAAAAAAATAAGACTTTAGCCAACCTATTGACTGAAATTAATATGATGTCTTATTTATTATTTGAGAAATTAGGATTAAGAGAACTAAAACCTACTAGAATAAGTGTGCAGCTAGCAAATAGATCGATAAAATATCCTATGGGAGTTATAGAAGATTGTTAAGTCAAAACGACTTTACTTAGATATAATTTTGATGTATAACAAAGAGAACAATAAAAGAAAAGCAATACAGACGAAGCAATACAGACGAAGCAATGCAGACGCAAACGAAAAATAGACGCAGACGAAAAACAGACGCAAACGCAGACGCAGACGCAAAGTATAATACAGACGTAGACACAGACGCAAAGAATAAAACAGACGCAGACGCAGACGAAAAACAGATGCAGATGAAAAACAGATGCAGACGCAGAAGCAGAAACACAGACGTAAAAATACAGATGGAGAAACGCAGACGTAGAATTCAAAAAGAAGACGCAAGAGTCAGTTCGAGTTAGTTACAGAACTCAATTGATTAACCGTTTCTTTTAAAGATTCAATAAGCAAGAATCCATAAACAAGAATCAAGAAGCAGTTGAAGACGAAGGCTATAAATACAAGTCGAAGTCGAAGATTGCAAAGTTAGTTGAAAAATTAACTGAATTACATCTACGCGATTGTAAAAAGCATACTGTGCAAATTAGGCGAGAGCTATTTTACTGTAACAAGTTTCAAACACTTTTTTGTGAGCAAGAAGTACAGATAGCCTGTAGAGGCTAAGTGTGAAAGAATACTGATTGTAGAGACCTGAAGAGGCTCGTAAAGAATACTTGTAAAAGTTGAAGAGA
>JANZLF010000002.1:25874431-25884984 GCA_026546835.1 Erythroxylum foetidum
ATTTGATTATATAATAGTAAAGATACCATTAAGTTTGTTTTCTGAGAATTCATATGCCATTGAGTTTGCTAATACGTAAGACAATTAATTTCTTGCACTTATATATATATATATATATTGAATTATATATATATATATATATATGTATTTATTTAATTGATTGAATTATTTATTATAGTTTTGATATATTACTTTTAAATTAATTATTTATAAAAATATGAATTATAAGAAAAGGTTAAAATTTTGATTTATTTGTCGCCGCTGACATGATTTCTTATGATAGCTCACCGGTTATTTGTTTAGAAGTCGCATCTGTCGTAACCAAACCAGATTGCTTTTGACGCCGTTAGTCCACTGCAACTTTCTCTCTCTCTCCCCCAGCTTGCGGTTTGATTTCAGGTCCAAACCCTAATTTTACTTCATCCAAGCTCAATCACTCACCCGATTTCTAAGTATTGAAGCGTTTAGTTCGCAGGAAGGAGTTTGAAACGGAGAAGTTCTTATCTTTAGTGTAAGATCTTTTTTTTTTCCCCCTCCTGAAACTGTTGGTTTTGTTTTTTTAATCTTGATTCGTTTGGTTTTCGTGGTGAATTAGATCTTCTGGGTACTGGCTTTTTCTTATGCTAATGGATTTTAGTCTTAACGTGCGTGCGTTTGGTGGCCAAAATTAGGCTTTGTAATGTTAAAAAGTTATGCGTATAACGTGACTTGGCTGGAAAGATTAAGCTTTGACACTCAAAAGGTTTAAAGTTTCTGATAATCAAAAACCAAATGCAACAAAGACGGTGAGAGGGGATTATAGGATAAAGGAACAAAAAGGGTCGTGAGATTGGGGATCAAAAGAAAGACCCACCTCGTTGTGGTGGCTGAAGGTTATAGATTCTGAAAGATTTGAACTGTATTAGATGTACATTTTATTCAAAGTTTGAAATTTTTTGCTCTTTCGGAGCTTTGAAAATGTAGGTCGATAGCTGGAAGAAAGTTTTCCTTGGCCAAGAGTTCAACCAAGAGCTTATGATTTTATCCTCTTCGTAATATTAGGCCAATAATATATTGTTTGATATTTGAATTTGGTGAGCGATTTCTTTCTATTGTTTTTAAAAGTTGGAAGTACTTCAAGCTGTTTGCAGTTAATGAATTAGTTTTAACTGATGTTTGGATGCTTGTCCAGGAGGGTACTGGAAATTACCGTAGTGTGTAACAGAGCATGGCGGATTTAGAGAATTTGCTTTTGGAGGCAGCAGGAAGGACCAACAGAGGAAGAAACCGAAATTCACTTTCAACATCTAAAAAGCCACATGATGATTCGTATTCTGATGCTGGTAGTGACTCCAGGGATGATGATTCAGATGATGCTCATGGCTATGCAAGCAGGAAGCCATCTGGATCACAGGTTCCTTTGAAGAAGAGGCTGGATCCTAGTGAAAGAGATGATGATCAGGGTAACCAGGAAGGAGGTGACTATGATGATGGTCGTTCTGATCGTGAACATGACACAAGTGATGAATCTGATGTAGGTGATGATCTTTACAAGGATGAAGATGATCGGCAGAAGCTTTTAGAGATGACTGAACTTGAAAGGGAGATGATATTGTCGGAACGGGCAGATAGGAAAGGTGATAAAAGTTTAACAGAGAGGATTAGATTAAAACGTGATAGTGAGAGGATCACCAGGTCCAGAAAAGAGGCTGCACTTGTTCCACCATCTCGTGGAATGCGCTCATCTACTAGATCTGCTGACAGAGCTGCTGCTAAAGATGATGCTTTGAATGAATTGAGAGCTAAAAGGCTAAAGCAACAAGATCCAGAGGCTCACCGTAATTTGAGGGATGCATCTGGACTATCTTCAAGCACACGGGGTTTCTCATCTATGAAAAGAAAACATGTTACTTCCACAAGTCTTAGCAGCTCAAGTCAGAGTGAGAGTGAGAGTAGGTCTCATAGTGACGACGAAGGGTCTACAGGTGATGGTGGAATGGGGGACAGCGATGATGACAGGGGGCCTGAGTCGGAGAGGCCAACATATGAGGAGATAAGAGAAATTACAATCCGTAGGTCAAAACTTGCTAAATGGTTGATGGAGCCATGGTTTGAGGAGTTGATTGTAGGTTGCTTTGTGAGGGTTGGCATTGGGAGGTCGAAGGCTGGTCCTATCTACAGACTCTGCTTGGTACGAAATGTTGATGCAGCTGACCCTGACCGACCATACAAACTGGAGAACAAGTCAACTTTCAAGTATCTGAATGTGATTTGGGGCAATGAAAGCTCTGCTGCCAGGTGGCAGATGGCTATGGTTTCAGACTCAGGCCCAACTGAGGAAGAGTACAAACAGTGGGTTAGGGAGGTTGAGCGTAGTTGTGGTCGAATGCCAAGCAAACAGGATATCTTGGAAAAGAAGGAAGCGATAAAGAAGACAAATACATTTGTCTATTCTGCAGCCACCGTGAAGCAGATGTTGCAGGAGAAAAAGTCAGCTTCTACAAGGCCATTAAATGTTGCTGCAGAGAAGGATCGGTTGAGGAGGGAGTTGGAAATTGCACAGTTCAAGCATGATGAGGCAGAAGTGGAGAGAATTAAGGCAAGAATTCAGCAACTGGATGCTTCTAGGCAAGCTAAGGAGGTGGATGCTAAGGCTATTAGGTTGGCTGAGATGAACAGAAAGAACCGAGTGGAGAATTTTAAAAATGCTTCAGAACTGAAACCAGTTAATACAAGTCTGAAAGCTGGGGAGGCTGGTTATGATCCCTTTTCAAGGAGATGGACTAGGTCAAGGAATTACTATGCATCAAAGCCTGCTGGAGGAGATGTGGCTGCGGAGGCAAATGGCAAAATTGCAAGTACTGATGGAGGAACAACAGGTGCTAGGCGAGAGATGGGCGTGGCTGCGACAGCAGCAGCGTTGGAAGCTGCAGCTGGTGCTGGGAAGTTAGTTGATACAAGTGCTCCAGTGGATCAAGGCACCGAATCAAACATGCTTCACAATTTTGACCTTCCAATCTCCTTGACTTCACTTCAAAAATTTGGTGGACCACAAGGAGCTCAGGCAGGGTTCATGGCAAGAAAACAGAGGATTGAAGCAACTGTTGGATGTCGAGTCCCAGAGAACGATGGGCGAAGACATGCTTTGACCTTAACAGTTAGTGACTATAAAAGAAGGAGGGGGCTTCTCTGAGATTTAATATTATCTATACTGCATATGGATCTCTCCAAGGGAATCTGATGGGGCTAAGAGGGGGGCGCTGAGGAGTGGAATTTATGTTAAAAACTATGGTGTTGTCAATACGTACTTTTGTTTTAATATTTGAAGTTTTGACTTGGGAAGATGTAAAATTGCGGATGAGATGATCGATGCAGAGAAATGTCATGGCTGCTACTAATATGCACTATCTGTCTTCCTAGGACTGGGCAGCGATAAGATCCTCCCTGTTAATTCACCTTTCTTGTCTCCTCCTGTCCTGTTTCAGTCCCCCAAACTATAATAAAAGAGGTGTTAAAGAGATTCAAAAAGATGAAGACGAGGGATGTTCTTCCGAAGTTTACCATGCATGCCAATTTCTCGTTGAAGTGAAAGGTCTACATGGCACAGCCTTGTCAAATTCAACACACTGCCTAATAATAGGGAGTCCAGATCTTCTGTTCAAGTTATGGTGTCCTATTCTGTCCAATGAATTTCAGCCATTTATTTATATGGGTCTCGCGTAAATTACGTGTGGGTCCCGCATGGGTTCTACAAAATAAATGGTTGAGATTTTATTGGACAGAATAAGACAGAGTAATATTGGACAGAGGATCTTATCTCAATAATAGGTGGTATCTATTTCTAGTAATTATGGGTATCCCTTGAGCAAGTAGTGATATTTATTTAGGATGCTTTTGATGAGTATTATTATTTTTTAATCAAACTTTCACACCTCACATTGACTATTAATTTCTTGTAATGCTCTATTGGTTTAACAATGAATTCCTTTATGGTAATTGTAAATTAATATGCACCGTATCAAAGTGGAGAAAAAGTGAATTTAATAAAGTTTGACATGGCAAAGTCAGATACTACAGTACTACCAGTCCTGAGCTTTTATTCTCCAAGCATATGCATTTATGTCATTAACTACATAGGCAATAAGTATATAGCCACCTGATTCATATTTTTTATTCGATGGGCGGTTGCATGAAGAAAATGATGACAATAGACACGAGAGTCACAATGTGACACATATCATATAGACTCTTATGCTATGTCACACATGGAAATTTCATTATACTAAAGAGTTGATAACAATAAATCAGAAGCATAAGGGAAAATTTTTAAATCTAGCTTTAATATCTCATCTTAATGAAAAGCAAAATTGTCAGAAAATTAACATCTAAGCACAACGCATCTTATGAATTTATTGTAATTTTAACACTTTAAGATCAAAAGTTAAAAATTATGAATGGGGAGGCTGGAGAAACAAAGGGTGGGCTTCATTAATAAATATATTCACCTATGACAGACTCTGTTTTAAAAATCGGATCGGATCGGCCGGTTCGATCGGTTTGATCGGTGACCAGTCGGCTATCCGGTCCGGTTCACTTTTTAAAATCAGTTCTTAATTGAACCAGTAAGAATCGGTCAAAATCGATCAATTATCTGATCAGACCGGTCAAACTGGACCGGTCCGACCACTGGTTTAATAAAATTTTTATTTTTTGTTTTTATTATTTTGGTATATTTTGGTATTTTTTTAAATATTATTAATATTATATATAATTAAATATAATTATAACATAATTATGACATTACACCGGTTTGATCGGTGATTAAGCCGATTGAATCGACCAAACCGATAATTAGTAAAATCTCCGATTCGATCCAAGTTTCAGAATATTGACGACAGACAAAGAAAGTGAAGGAAAATAACTAACCTTCCACTTTTATCAAATTTCATCTCATCCAAACCAGATGACACACAACACGAGTTAGGAGTTACACGCTTATTAAACATATGCATTATTTGAAGTTCAGCTGGAGAAGGGCCAAATCCACGTAGTTCAGTCTCTGGCTTATTATCTATGTTTCTTCTCCAATTTTCAAACGTGAACTTCAACCTCTTGGGCTCTGACTTTTATGTAGTGTTTCTGGTTTTGAGCATTTTCTCTCTTTGTTTTTTTGAGCATTTTTCCTTCTGCGCCATTGAAATTCTCGTTCCCCCACCATTCCCCTATCTCTCTGTCTCTGCTTCCTTCATTTTGAACATTTCATGAAGACCCAAATGCCAAAAACGACAAGCGTCATTAATATCACATCTCCAATCAAAAGAGCTTGTCAGAGCTGCCTTGTTCTTGTACACTGCCTGCAAAACATTAAGAGGTCCATCTTTGCTTTTCTGATTTGCTTGCCCACTTCACTACTTGCTCTTGTGCTGATTCTCCTCTTAGCCTACAATGGCTTCTCTGTCTTCTACATTCAGGTTCCTTTTCCCGCCAAAACCCCACCGGAACCTGCGGGTTTGTCGTCGGAAAAGTTGCCTGAAAAGTCCCTAGAAAAACTCTCATCTTCACTCTTGTATGTGGTGAAAGAAGAGA
The DNA here is from genome assembly GCA_026546835.1 of Erythroxylum foetidum. Lineage (NCBI taxonomy): Eukaryota > Viridiplantae > Streptophyta > Magnoliopsida > Malpighiales > Erythroxylaceae > Erythroxylum > Erythroxylum foetidum. Next base: position 25,879,997 of record JANZLF010000002.1, read on the forward strand.
ACTTGCGACCAATTCTGAAGACCCAATTGGCTCTTTTGCAAGAAAGAACCATTTCAATGAGGCCTACCAACCGTTCTTCCGTCTTGAGGCCAAGGAAGGTGAATCAACGTAGAGCTGTGATCAAGTTGTTGTGCGTTGAAGCCCAATCAAAGCGGTTTTCTAGAAGACTCAGACATTTTATCGAAAAGTCGGAGTGTAAAATTCGGTTCTTTATGACTTGGATTTCTTCTTTTGAGTCATTTGGTGATAGGGAGTTGTTGTCCATTGAGAGTTTGTTTAAATCTCACCCAAATGCTTGTTTGGTCGTTGTTTCCGATTCCTTGGCTTCTAAAAGAGGCAGGCTTGTCTTCAAACCGTTTATGGATAAAGGATTGCGAGTTACTACAATTAAGCCTGATTATGATTACATATTGGAGGGTACTCCAGCAGAATCTTGGTTTAAAAGGTTAAAGAAAGGAAGCGTTGACCCCGGTGAAGTTTCACTGGGACAAAACCTCTCCAATTTGCTAAGGCTTGCTTTGTTGTACAAGTTTGGCGGTGTTTACGTGGACACTGATGTGGTTGTGTTGAGGAGTTTTTGCAACATAACAAATGCTATAGGGGCGCAGAACATCGATCTTCAAACTGGAAATTGGAGCAGACTGAACAATGCAGTACTGATTTTCGACAAGGGACATCCAGTACTTCTCAAGTTCATTGAAGAATTTGCGCTCACTTTTGATGGGAACAAGTGGGGCCACAATGGTCCTTATCTAGTTTCACGAGTCGTTTCAAGAGTAAACGGGAGGCCTGGGTTCAATAACTTCACCGTGTTGCCTCCATCAGCATTTTATCCAGTGAACTGGAGCAGAATTCGAGGTCTCTTCGCAAGTCCCAGAAGTAAGCTCCACTCAAAATGGATTCATAGAAAGCTGGAACAGATTAGAAAGGAAAGTTTAGCCGTGCATCTATGGAATAAGCAGAGCAGGAAGATTGCAGTTGAGAAAGGAAGTATCATAAATCACATAATGCTGGATTGCTGTATCTTCTGCAATTCTTCAACATTGAGTTCCAGGAGAAGAATACGTGATTAAGCATCAGTTTGTCTTTGTTGTAAATGTATACAGGAAAAGGCCATTGCATTGCATTCATTATTTTCTGAGGAATTCATTTCTTTTATTGATCGAGTCTGTCTCTTTAATCTTTATTTCCTCTAAACAGCTTCTTCTTCGAGTTACAAGCTGAAAAGAAGAGAATATATTGAAGCTGTGGTGTCTCTCATCCATCTGTTTCATTCGGTTCTGTCATGAAAAGTCCCCCAGCGACCCTATCATTTAGCGGCTTGAACAAAATAATGCAAACATAGGACCACTTCTTCTGGTCCCTTGCGAATGATTAAAAGTTGGTTCTTGGTTAATATCTTTTGTTATCTTCTTGCCTTGCGAATACCTTGAGCATCCAAAGTCATGTTCAAAATTGGCTATAATATTATGGAAAGGCCATGATCATGATCATCTCGAAAATCATGTCAAATTGTACTGAAAGTGATTTGTCAGCTTACATTCAATGTCATCACCTGCATCCATTTATTTTTTTCTTTTCCTATTTCTAATTTATTTTCTCTTATCTTTCTTCAATTTCTTAATTCACAAGCCAACCCATCCGCTGACCCGGCAATAATCTTCTGTTCTTGAGTTTCAACTCCCAACTCTAGCTGGGAATCGTAAACAAATGATATTCAAATGAAATCTTCAACACGATAGAACGTACGTTCACATGAAGCTATGGCATCTTCTATTGGTTAGTCAATGGCACAAGACAGAAAAATATGGTTTTGGTATTGTCGGTGCTCTAGAAATACGAGTCCGAAATTGCACTTATGCTAACCAACCACACGTTTGTGCTTATGGTAGGATTTATGGGTATTAAGACGTTGAGCACATGTAAATTATGTGAGCTACCTTTCATCAAAAGTTGGTTCAAACACGCCAACCCACTTGTTAATTGTCCCAAAAGAGAAGGCAAGACTTTTTGGCATGTGATCAGAATGCACCTGTAAACGACTAATCATCCGAAGTAGAGGGAACAGTTGTTCATGAAAGGTTGAGTTGTGATCAGAATGCACCTGTAAGCGACGAATCTGAAGTAGAGGGAAGAGCTGCTCATGAAAGGTTGAGTTGTGTGTCGTCTACGTAATTTGCAAGTCTTGTTTTATTATGTAATCTGTGAATTGTGTTACTGAAACTTCACTACAGCTATACGACCAGAAGAGCATAAGCCGTTTTCCTAAAGCCTCCTTTAATTTATTACAGTGGGATAACTAGCCAGATAAACTGTAATAATGGCTATTCCGTTTACCAGCCAGAGAAACTGTAACAATGGCTTTACCATGCTGTCATAACTGAAACCTGATTGTCCGAGGAGTGAGGATTGCTTTTGACCTATGCCTGTGGCATGTGGGGCTCAGTGGTGCACTGTCCCCAAGATTTTTAAAACTTGAATAATTTTTTTAATTTTTAATATATATATTAATCATAAGAAAACGATAGATAGAAGAAGTGGAACGTGAAAGCTAAATTGGATTTCCAAGAGATTACTTCTTAAATATTTTTTAATTATATATATATATATATATCAAAACCCTATCAAAAGACCCTATCTTTGACAGGGTTGCTCTTCTGAAAAATCTTAATGGAAGTGGTTGTCGTCAGTTCCCATATGCTCTTCGGTAGATTATAGACAATCAGCTTTTGGACGGTTCATGAGATGACGATTGAAAAAGGTAAGACAAATATAAAAGTGATAATTCGGACAGCGGATTGATTAGTTTTTATTAGAAAAAAATGTATTTTATTGTTAAATAGAAAAGTGATTATGCGGAAATACCGTCTATCAGGATTGACATTTTTTAATAATAACTTACACAAGCTTGAGGATGAAGATCCTGCGCACATGTCAATCGACTTCGAAGTTGCTTTTTCTTTAGTTCTAACTAATTTTTTTATTTTGCAGTTATGGAAAAATACTTTAAAAAATTAAGACTGACTCTTCAGTTATCATCGTGTGATTTAAATCAGAATGTTAATAAAGCTCCTCCAGTATCGAAGGAGGTTATTATTGAAGAACCTGTGATTGACTTGGAAAATCTTCCTTCCGATCCAAGATTGAGACCTAATATAATGGCGTATTATCCTGAAAAACGAGATCAAATAAGTAGAGCTTATTTATTAAAAGGTCCTTGTCAACCTCGAAATCATAACTTTTCTCGAAATCAAGAGCTTAACAATTGATTTGATGAAGTCAATACAAGTTTGCTTTTATGTATGGCATGTCTTGATCCTAAAGACTCCTTTTCTACATTTGACATGGACAAATTGATTGAACTTGTCAAATTCTATCCATCAGAGTTTCCTCCTATTGCTTTAATTGAACTTAAATATCAACTTGGGAATTTTATCATTGATGCACATATGGATAAAAATTTCTCTGAATTGAGTAGAACTGGAGACCTTGCTAAGAGAACGGTAGCTATAAGAAAGTATCATGTATTTCCTTTGGTTTATTTGTTAGTCAAATTGTCATTACTTTTATCAGTTGCTATAGCTACAGTGGAAAGAGCTTTCTCCACAATGAAAATTATCAAGAGTTCACTTCTTAATAAAATGGGAGATGACCTATTGAATGATTATTAAGTATGTTACGTTGAAAGAGATGTATTTGCAAATATTGACAATGATCTTGTTATGAAAAATTTCAATCTATGAAAAATAGGTGAGAATTATTGTAATTTTAACTATTTTATATTCTTAATAAAACTTTATTTTTATTTAATTTTGATATGAAATTTTTTGTAAAATATATATTTTATTTGGAGCCTCCTATCTTAAATTCCCGGCTCCAATTACTGCCAGAAATCAATGTCATCAAGACTTGAAAACTCACAAAATTCACCAAATCCGAATCCCAGAAACCCAAAAGCCAAAAAGCGAAACACTTTAAAAAAATTCACAAGTCACAATTAACCCATTAAAATGACTGAGAGACATAACTTGTTGGTGGGTCTTTGTGAAAGTTTAAGGGGACAATGTTCTTCAACTTGCCCTGACGGAGAAAATCAATGATACGGTGGATGACATGCTTGGCAGGGGAGCTAATGCCTAAACTGATAACCGTTTCAAAATCGTCGCCATCGAATTCTAGCAATGGCTTTAAAAAAATTATCACAAAAAGAGTCCATATTTAGTAACGATTTTAAAAAAATGGTCAATAAAGATGATGATGTTTTCAAAAATCGTCGCGACCAGTAAACTTTTGTCGACGATTTTCAAAAGTTGTCATCAAAAGGTTAACATTTGTTGAAGATTTTAAAAATCATCACTAATTCTAAATTTTGATGATGATTTTTGCAAGTAGAGGATGATTAATCATGATTTTTAAAAGTAGCAAAAAAAAAAAAAAGCTTGTTGTAGTGATTTTTAGTATGAAGAAAATGTTTAGCATATTAATTAATACTAATTGGTGAACATGAGTGGGGACACCTTAAATTGTATATCTAGAAGCTGCTACGCATTGCATAAAAGGCCGAGATGACATCGAACATGGGAGGCGTAATGTGAAGGTGATTCGGAGTCTTTTTGGTTAAAAGCAGATTCGGATACTTGAGCATGTTAAGGTGAAAGAGTGAAGCAAAGGAATTGCTTCATTCATACCTATGATGTAGAGACTTCCCCTTCACTAAAATAAAAAACACAAAACCGGCCGACACATTGCAGTGTATGTCGTGAGCAATCAAACAGTCCAGTAGCTTAAGTATGAGTTCATTTTTAATAATATAATGGCAAGGTGATGAATAAATGGAATTTTTTTATTTATTTTGCACACAAAACTATGGTAGCTCCAATAAATATAATTGTTCTGTATTACTCCCTCTGTTTCATAATAAGAGTCGTTTGAGATACATTTTAATTATTCAAAATAAGTGTCATTCTTGACTTTGTATGCATGTTTAT
>JANZLF010000002.1:25911223-25927716 GCA_026546835.1 Erythroxylum foetidum
CCAAATCCAACACAATAACACCAAATTTTAACCTCCAATCTACCATATTCCAACAATCAACACAATCACAGAAGCAAATCATTGTCAAAATGTATGAAAAATGAAACCAAAATCAATAACACACACCCCAAAAACTATCAGGTCTTCGGATCTAGGTCGACGTCGTCGTCTGCTCCGGTGGAGCTAAGTTGGTCGTGCCGACGACGAGGAGGAGCGATTGGCGATGAGGAGGGCGAGGAGAAGCGACGAGCGAAGGCAGCGATGAGGAGGAGCGGGCTGAGCTGAGGAATTGGAGAACAAACCACCGGTCGAAGACGAAGGAGGAGGACTGGAGAACACGTCGATGGCGAGGAGGGGACGGCGAGGAGACGATAGTGAGATGAGATCCGAGGAGGGAGGAGCAGCGACGAGAAGAAGAAGGAGAAACCGAAGAAGAGAGAAGAAGAGTTGTAGAGATTCCAAAAGGGTCGGGGCTCGGGGGGTGGAGGAAAATACCGGAATTGATGGTACCGGCTGAAATTTTCGCCCGATAATTTAGCCGCCGTATCGGTTCCGTTTTCCGGCCGGTACGGCACGGTATCCATATCAATGACTGTAATTGTTATCTATATAAATTATAAATTAGGGTAAAATACATAAACTTCCCCAAAAGTTTATTTTCTTTAAAATTTTTGAAAATGTCTTTCTAATTTTTTATTTTTCATGAAAACTTTTTCCGGTTAAAAAATAACAATAACGTGAAATAATCAAATGTCATTAATATAATAACTTAACTCAACTTTTATGAGCGAATTAAGTTTAACTTAAATTAATAATTTAAGATAATTATTAAATTGAGTGGGATTAAATTAATTCAGTTCGAGTTTACAAGCTAAGTTGAGTCGTCATATAAATAACATTTAATTAGTGCTTATCTGATGTTCATATTGTACGTGTTTCATCCCAAATCTAAAAGGAAAAGTTTTTATAAAAAAGTAAAAAATTAGAAGGACTTTTTTTCTAGAAATTTAAATTTCAAAAAGATTTTTTAAACTACTAAGGAGATTTATCTCTTTTACCCTATAAATTATATTTAATAAATTTTTAATAAATTAAAAATTAGAGGTTTATATTTATTTCTCTATATCGATAAATAAATGGTTTTAATTAAAATATAACAATTTATTTATTAAAAATTTTATGTATCTACTTGGTTGGGTCGGCTATATTGGACCCGAGCCCAGTCCTACAGGCCGATCGGTCTGTCTCACATCCATCAATCAGCACAGGCCTAACCCACGCATCCACAGCCCATTAGCATGAAAAAACCTCCCATGCACGTACGTGAGAAAGGCAAAGACCTAAAACCTAGCAGGAAATCGTATATAAGGTATTATTTTCTCTTAACAGAGGTACGAGATCATAACCTAGTTTTTTCTCTGCACTTTACGATCCCACCTTGACCAGAAACTTACTTGAGCGTCGGAGGGGCTAATCGGGATCTCACCCCCGACGTGCCTTCCTTTGTTTTGCAGGAGTTTTCTACGTGAAGTTCATCACAGGAAGTTGCTAATCAATGGATCCAAACGGCAACGTACCGTTCGGTCAGGATCCGGCTGAACCACCTACCATAACGTTGTCACAGGATTTGCTGCTAGACTGACAACAGAAGAAGCAAAAACAATGGGAGATAAAGAAGGTTTTGTATCAGCCCGTCCAGAGAAGGAATTGTCTCTACACACAACTTATAGTCCCAGCTTTTTGGGTCTGCAACAAGCTTCGAGATTTTGGGAAGATTCAATGTACAGAAAGGGAGTAATAATTGGAGTTATAGACTCTGGAATAACACGTAATCACCCTTCTTTCAGTGATGTTGGAATGCCTCCTCCGCCGGCAAAGTGGAAAGGGAAATGTGAACTAAGTGGGGCAAAGTGTAATAATAAGCTTATCGGTGCAAGAAATTTGATTGCTGCTGGTCAATTCCCGATGGACCAAAACGGGCATGGAACACATACAGCTAGTATAGCAGCGGGAAGTCCAGTGAAAGATGCTAGCTTTTATGGACAAGCGGATGGCACAGCGTCTGGCGTTGCACCGTCAGCTCATTTGGCAATCTACAAAGTTTGTGATGGACTCACCTGCAACGAGAGTGCCATATTGGCTGCAATTGATGCTGCTGTTGAGGATGGTGTAGATGTGCTTTCTTTATCCCTTGGTGGTCACTCACGTGCTTTCTATGATGATGGTATTGCGATAGGCGCCTATGGGGCTATCCAGAAGGGGGTTTTCGTGAGTTGCTCAGCGGGAAATTTCGGCCCACTACCTTCATCTCTTGGAAATGAGGCACCTTGGATTTTAACAGTAGGAGCTAGCACCGTAAACAGAGAAATTAGAGCAAAAGTTCTGCTTGGAAACAAGCAAGCTTTCGAGGGTCAATCATTTTCCCAACCGAAACATCATCCTTCAAAAATGTTGCCACTTGTCTACGCTGGATCAAATGGTAATCTATATACTGCTTCTTGTGCACCAGGATCACTCCGAAACATTGATGTGAAGGGTAAGATGGTGTTTTGTGATAGTGGTATTTGGTCAGGAGGGGTAGCTGAAGGCCAAGAAGTGAGAAACAATGGTGGAGCAGCTATGATTCTCATGAATGACCAGAGACTTGGTGATGTTACAAAAGCTGAAGCTCATGTATTGCCTGCATCTGAAGTAAGTTACAAGGCAGGACTGGCGATCAAAGCCTATATAGCCTCCAATAGATCCCCAACCGCTTCAATATTGTTTGAAAATACTGTGTATGATCTAACTGATGCTCCAAAAGTTGCGGAGTTTTCCTCAAGAGGTCCAAGCTTGGCTAGTCAGGGATCTTAAAACCTGATGTCATAGGCCCAGGTGTGACCATTTTAGCTGCTTGGCCAATATCTGTTGACAATATTACCAATCCGGCATTCAACATGATCTCAGGCACCTCAATGGCTTGCCCTCATCTCAGTGGGATTGCTGCTCTGTTGAAAAGCACCCATCCAGACTGGTCACCTGCTGCCATAAAATCTGCAATCATGACTACTGCTTGGCAACTTAATCTTGGAGACAAGCCCATATCTGATAGGAAATATGTTGAACAAGTTATTCCAGCTACCATCTTCGATATCGGGGCAGGACATGTAAATGCATCAAAAGTCAATGATCTAGGGATTGTTTATGATATCCAACCTGATGATTATATTCCTTACTTGTTTGGTCTGAATTACTCTGACAAACAAGTAGGAGTTATCGTGCAGCGCCCTGTGAAATGTTCAAACTATTCAAACATACCTGAGGCTCAATTAAACTATCCTACATTTTCAGTAAAATTAAGATCTCAGCCACAGACATATGACAGAACAGTAACTAATGTTGGGGAGCCAAAATCATCTTACATCCTTGAGATTGTTGCACCGAAAGGTGTAGATGTTGTAGTAAGACCCAGAATGTTGCAGTTCACAAGGCTGAACCAGAAAGCAACATACTCCGTGACATTCAGCAAAAACAGCGAAGCAACAGGGAATATCACTCAAGGATACCTGATATGGAAGTCCAACTGGCGTACTGTTAGAAGCCAGATAGCTGTCTTGTTTTAATCCGGGTTACATCTTGAAGTTTACGGTACGTACATAAGTTTGTTCTGCATTGGCTAAGTTTGTTCTGCATTGGTTTCCCTCCCTCAGGGCATTCACGATGGTCTCAGGTTCAGCAGACAATTATGAACCAACTACTGGCCATATTCGCTAATAAAGAATAATTGGAAAAGGTAGAATGAAAGATGTAGATTGCGGTATAGCTGCTGCTATATGTAGTTCATACGTAATTTTAGGTTGAAAATACTAAACTTGCTTAGGCCTATATTTTGTGTGAGCACCAAAAGGAGAACATCTAATCCTCTTTATAGCTTCTGAATGCAGCCTAACAGAAAGGTTGCTTTGGCTTATAGTCCCACTACAAGAAAATTTGGTTTCAACAACCATAGTAAAATGGTTGCTAATTATATACATTTTGCAACCAAAATTATTTTGTTGCAATATATAAGTTACGTATATTTTTTACCGACTAATCAATACTTGGTGGCTCTAGATGGTCACTAAAACTTACAATTCATGGATAATAATATAACGACCACATTTAACAATTTTAGCGACAACTTTAATGGTCGCTATAGAAAACTATTAATGACAACCAAATTAACAGCCAACTATTAAGTAGTCACTACAAGTATTTCAAATTTTCCATTAGCAACCAATAAATTTGTTTGCTAAATTTACATGACTTCTTTACAGCAACCACATTATATGATTGCTAAATAAGTATTTATATCAACAAAATAATTTTTCGCTAAGTATTTTAGAAAAGATGAAAAGAGTTCTTTAGATTAAGTCCATATAGTTTAAATTAGTTTAAATGTTCGTTCTTATAATAATTAATTATTATTATTTAATTTATATTAATTTTTATAATTCAAAATATATTTTCATTTGAAGAAAGAAGTTATCTAATAAAAATTTATTGTTTGGTAATTTCATATTTCATTTACCTTTAGTTAATTAAATTATTGAACTTTTATTTAGTACAGAAATATACACATATTACTGTCAATATCTTTTCATTAAAAAAATCAAAAGTTAAGCATAAATTTTTAGTTTACAATCTAACTTGAAATGTTAAATCTAGCAAGAGATGCTAAAAGCTCAAAAACAAAAAATGAAAGCCAATATATTGTGACTTTTGTGGTGATAACATTAAAAACAGGGGATTATAAAGAATATCAATTTTGGATCAATGTCATTACCGTCAATACCTCTCTCCAAAAAATAAAGGGGAAAAATGAATTATATTAGTATATGCATAATGAGAAATAAAAGAATGCAAGAGTAGGATATAAAAAAATTAGGTTACAAAGTTATAAATAAATAGGGCACAAAATATATAAAAAAAAAGCGCCAAAATAACAAAATCTGGCGCTAAAATAAAAACATTGTAAATCCAATCGAAACCAATGATCCAAACCGTAAATCCAAATTCAAAGCAATCGGAGAGGAGGAATCAGTGAGAATCGGAGTGGTGGTGGTGAGAAGAGGAGGAAGGAGCCTCTGAAATGTCTTCTCCTTCGTTGACGTTGGCACATCATCGGAGCGTCCTCTTATCCTCTCATGTTCAAGCCTTCAAAGTCTTTCACTTCTTCAACATACGCTATTCTCTTCTCCACTTCGTGATTCCGGATCTACCATTCTCCAGTTCGTAAAAGAATTCCGTTCCTTTTTTGTCTCTTTTTTCTGGGATTTCTAGGTATCTTTAGCTCCTTTAATCTGGGCTTTCTACGTATGGAATTTAGATTGTTCATATTAGGGTTTATGTTCTTCATAATGCAGAAGGAACTAGCATCGACGATGGTACTCTAAAAGGCTGGTTTATTCTCGTTCAAAATCAACAACCTGTTGGACTTTACACCTCCTCTGAGCTCCACGGTACTCTGTCTTATCCATTTCCCATTTCGTTCTCATATTCAATTTCAGTTCACCTATTGAATTTGCTTTTCATTATTCCCGTGAATAGAGCATTTCTTAAATGGGTACATCTTCGAGATGGGTATGCTGTGAATATTATGGTTTAGAGTGAACATGATTGCCGTGCATGTGCATCATGACAGATTTAGGCATGAGGGTGAGGGAAGCTAACATCGAGAAGGTGTCTCTTATATGTATATATGTGGTTCTTGCAGGGGAGCGGCTGTGACAATCATGGAGCCTGGACTTGTATGTGTTTGACGAAGGGGACCCTGGACCCATGACAAAGGGGACCCTTGATTGATTTCTCTTTTACTGTATACTGGGTGTTTGAGCATGTAGAAATCTATGCAGAAAATGAATGATCTATGCATGCTTCATAGTAGGTCTTTTAACTGCGGGGTGCTAATTCATTTGCTTTGAATTTTCAGATGATCTGCTAATGTGCATAAAGTACAAATTGCCTTTATATAAGTATTAGTTTGTCTTTTTAAAATATGCCTTAACACGTTGTCAAATTATCTGACCAGTAGCCACGCATATAGTTATGTATGTTTATAATTTACTTGTATCTCATCAAATTCTGGTTTTGTTTTGCAGGGTAAGCGTGGTATTGAGAAGCAACCTTTTCAGCTTCCTGATTTTATTGCTGCAACTGGAATTGAGAAAATTAGACAGGTATACAAAGTTCCTTAGATGGGATTTGAATTCTTTTGTATCTGTTCATGCTTTTCATGGTAGATGGGATTTGAATTCTTTTGTATCTGTTCATACTTTTCATGGAAAAGTAATCATTTTTTGCTTTCTTTTCTACGTTTGGGGCCTGTTTCTCTCCCATGTGATTTTTGGTTTTCTGTTTTCATTTTCAAATTTAGTAAAATAACTTATTTTTAAAAATTTTTGGTTTTGGTTTTTTCCAGTTTTCAATAATCATAAAAATTGGTTTTTTTTAATGTTTTAGCTTTTTTTTTCATATTATAATTAATTACTTTAAATTTTAATATTTTGTTTTGAAAATAAAATTTGATAAATTATAACAAATATATTAATTTATAAATAGATTAATAATTATTTAATTATTTATTTTAATCAAATGAAGTAAATATTTGTTTTTATTTGAAAAAGACATAAATCAAAAATAGAAAACAAAAATTAAAAACTACAATGGGAAAACATAAGTGAAAATAATTGGCCTCTCAGTATTTCTTCATGTTCCTTGTCTTTGCATTTTGATGTATTTGCAATGATTGTATTTTCATATCTTTTGCTACTAGTCAACTGTCATTTACAAGTGTTCTAACTGTAGTTTTGCTCTTCCCCATAGAAAAGGAGAGTACTAAAATTTTCAATTATCTGCTTATTTTGGATTAACTTGAAGAAATCATGTAGCTATACCCTAATTTACTCCTTTCATTGCTTATTGAGACATTCAACTTGAAAAGTTTATGATTTTTCTAAGGAAATGTACTGGTGACTTGTATGTGGAAAATTCGTTGATCCTTGGTGTTTTCTTCTTATGCAGGCCTACATTGAGAAGGAGGATAGTAAAAAGTTGAAACAGAAGCAACGTGAGCGCATGCAACCAAAGATGGGAAAAATGGATATTGACTATCAGGTTTTATCATTTTTGTTTTTGTTTCAATTTATAGTTTGTTGCTCCTGCCCTCCACATGCATTTGTTCTATTTTTTCTTTTTGTTAGTATGTTCTTACATTTTCACTTGCTGTAACAAAATGCTTTGCATGTGGTAGGTTCTCCATGATGCATTTTTCAAGTATCAAACAAAGCCGAAGTTAACAACTCTTGGTGACCTATATCATGAAGGAAAAGAATTTGAGGTATAACACTTCTTTAGGACAATGGTGGTTTTTATTTTATGACAAACTTCTGTATGTTTACCATGAGAATTACTTCACGAAAGGGTGCAATAATATAAGAATTATACTAGTGTTTTATAGCAGGGAGGGGGGAGGAATTGTTCTGCTTAATATATTTTAGCCAATGTACTTGTGAATTCAGGGGGTCGAATTGTAGTTGTCTTTAGCTTTTAGTATTTGTTGTATTTGTTGGAAGATTAGAAATTTTGGATGATAAATTGAGAAGTTTTATGTTGTTAATATCTTATTGGTGGTGTACAGGTAAAACTTAGGGAGATGAAGCCGGGTACTCTATCACACGAACTTAAAGAAGCTCTTGGCATGCCAGACGGTGCTCCTCCTCCTTGGCTTATTAACATGCAGGTTGGCTATTGTGCTTTTGTGTTTAATCAGAAATTGTTGATCATATTTATTGAAGCTTTCTGAGTTCAATTTTGTAGTCATCTGCCTTTTCTCCACCATCCCTTACAAGAAAAAAAAATCCTCTATACAAGTATTTAAGCTCTTGATTTCTTTGTTTCAGAGATATGGGCCACCTCCGTCTTACCCTCATCTGAAAATACCTGGCCTTAATGCTCCTATTCCATCTGGGGCTAGCTTCGGTTATCACCCTGGTGGTTGGGGCAAACCTCCTGTTGATGAAGTAAGTTGCAATTTAATGTTATGCAATTTTCCACCTCAACTTGTTTTATGAGTTTAATCGTATGTACCAGTTGACATTAGTTAATTTTTTTCCATTTTACTTCCATCTGCTGTGAATAGTATGGTCGTCCATTGTATGGAGATGTCTTTGGAGTTCAACAACAAGAACAACCTAATTATGAGGTAATGTGTTTTTTCAATCATTCTTTCTCTGTTATTTAATAGACATCAATTTTGTGAATGTTTAACCAGTTTGGTTAATGTGCTATCGGCAAACATTACAGGAGGAGCCAGTTGACAAGACCAAGCACTGGGGTGATTTGGAGGAAGAGGAAGAGGAGGAAGAAGAGGAAGTAGAAGAAGAGATTGAGGAAGAGGAATTGGAGGCTGGCATTCAATCTGTAGATAGTCTTTCGAGGTATTCAGTTAAAGTTTCTCAATGCCATTACTTTGTTTCTTCAAACATAAAAATTGGCCATATTAGTTATTATCTAGGTCAATTATCTGCTTTTAATGTCTCTAATTTGTGTCTCAGACCTAAATCCTTGCTATCTTTATTTTGTTACCCCTGGCATCAAACATGGACGAACCATTTCATGAAGTATCCATTCAGATGATCTCAAATGCTTTGTAGTCTTTAACTGCTGAATGTGGACCTTAATCATATGTCATTGCCTTGCTTAATTCTGTATTACTATAAATGTTTTATGCATGGTGAATGCTATTTGAATTTCTTTTATTTTATTTATTTTGCTTAACATAAGGGTTATATTTATTCCAAGTAACATTCTTTCTCTCCCCTTCAGCACGCCAACTGGTGTTGAGACACCTGATGTTATTGACCTTCGCAAGCAGCAAAGGAAGGAATCTGAAAGGCCTCTTTACCAAGTGAGTATCATCCACCCTTTGGCAGTGTTACAATTAATATAGTTGGTGTTTGTTCTGGAATTTAACTTCTCTGTGATTTTTCTCTCGCACTATTTTAGGTTCTTGAAGAAAAAGGAGAGTCTATTGCTCCAGGGACGTTACTTGGAACAACTCACACGTATGACCTGACTCTTAATGTTCAATGAGTTCATTAACATTCTATAAACTCTCATTTTATGATATTTCCTGCAGGTATAACATTGCCAGTGGCACCCAAGATAAAACGGGAGCCAAAAGGGTAATTATGATTTTTTCTTTACTAGAAACACATTGCTTAACTCATCTTATGCTAACTTTTTTTTTTCCTGGACATTGACTTGGTACAGAAGGTTTGATGTATCAAATGTGATCGAATCATAACTATAAATTAATCTTTGGCAGGTTGACTTGCTTAGAGGCCAGAAGACTGACAAAGTTGATGTCACTTTACAACCAGAGGAATTGGAACTTATGGATAATGTCTTACCTGCAAAGTAAGTGATGCTTTTATAAATATGCTCCCTTAGTGTTATTGCTCTTTTCTCAAAAGATTTATGACTATTGTGAATTGACAGGTACGAGGAAGCTAGAGAGGAGGAGAAGTTGCGTAGTCAACGGGAGGACTTTAGTGACATGGTTGCAGAGGTGTGTTACCTTTATTGTTAATGGTATTTGTGCAAATTATATTGAGGTCTTGAGATGCAAATTCCTGAAACCAAATCACAAGTTAAATAGTCATTCAGCTATATGATCTGGGTATAAAGACTTTGCAGTTATGACTGATCCTGTATTTTGATGCAGAATGAGAAGAAAAGGAAGCGAAAGATGCAAGAGAAAGAAGGGAAATCAAAGAAAAAGGACTTCAAATTCTAGGATAATATGGATAAAGATCGTTTTTATTTGAACCATGTACTCTACAAGGAGGATGTCAGCAATTATTACACTCTTCAGCCGAAGCACATGTATTAGATTATGTCCGGAATGTTTAGTGGCACCATAGCTTTTGGGAATGTTTAGTAGCACCGTAACTTTTGGGCATGTTTAGTAGCACCATATTTTCTTAGCATTTAGCGCTCATGTAATATGCGAGTATTAAAACTTTGTTTTCTCTTATATTTGAATGATATGCCAAGTAACGGCGGACATTATGAGATATAGCTATTACTATTATGTGATAGTAGTGTTGTGGTATTCATGAGCTAGTCTGGTTTGCTTATATTTCAGTTGGCTTGCATGTATGTATTCATCACCCAAGTCTGCCTTGTTTATATTTCAGTTGACTTGCATGTTTATATTTCATCTCTGAACATAGTAAAAGATGACAAATTTCTAAATTAGTGTTGGTTACTTACCTAATACTAAGTTTAAATCCTATTCAAGGCCAGGACAATTCGGTGCCGGTTATCTCCCCAAACATTTACATTTCATCCTTAATTTTTGATACTTTACGGCCGACCTTATCCTTACTCCGTTTATTATGCTCTTGTTGGATATGAATTGAGATGAGACATGGTGGCATGTTCTTATTGGCTTGTGTGGACAGGGATTCTAAGAATCGGAATGATAAATTATCGGTAATAATTAATTAGAATCTAAGAAAGTAATTACCTGGCACATCTATGGCCAGTTGGGTGATGGATAACCTTTGCTTGAGACTTAGCAGGGACACTTGTCTTTGCTTTTTATTTTCAAACGTGCTCGCTGTCCACTTTTGCATTTGCACGGCTGAGATGAGACGATAGAAAAGTGGGTCCAGATGCGAAGGTGAGTAAAGGAAACACAGGGATCCTACAGCATCATTTAGATGAGGTTGCTATGATGCTATCCAATGCCTTCTAGGCTGTCAAGTAATCTATTTCTAGATACTTGAATCTTAATTGCATAAGGGCCGATTACTACTGCATATATCCAAATCCCATATATACGTTCCTTCTGTAATCCACATCCCGTGTGCATATAATAGAATCCCTGGACCCTCCACGGGCAAGTGGCTGGCTTTGTTTAGCTTGACTATGGCAGGAAACATTAATTTGTTCACGAGTCCATAGGTTGGTGGAGATACAACTCAGATAGGAATAGATTCCTAGTTATCTCATCTTATCTTCATCAATCTTTGTTACAATGATTCTTCTTTGATGTTGTAGGAAAGGAAAACAATTTGAGGGTGTGATTCATAAATACTCCTAAGGCTTGTTTATCTTCGAAGATGAAAACGATCGATGATCCAGAGCTCGTCATGGAATCTTTCAGGCTAACACTTGGTTAGGTTTCCATCACAGACAAAGAATAGTCCCAAGCATCATTGTTGAAGACGACCTTATACATATCCTTCTTGATGTCGGGAAGGGAATGCCCTGTTGAAATCTTTTTTCTTTTCCAAAATTAAATTGTAATTACTACTAATTAGCCTGTCAAATGAAAATCAAGTTGTGGTTGGAAGCTTTACCTATAGCTACCTGTAATACCACAATAGGTAGTCTATATACTGGAGTTTTAGAGAGCTTTAAATTGACTGGTATCGTCTATTATTCATTCTGTTAAGTCTAATTTCGAACGAACACAAAATTTTGAAGAGGTCAAATCGAAGATTGTTTGCTAATTAGTAACACGATATATGATCTCTTATTGCGTATAACTGTGCTTTTAATAAACGAGTTTTCGTAGCTCCGAAGTGTTCAATAAGGGTAATATTCCTCGTATCAAATAAAAATTAAGCACCTTATCTTTAACTTTAACAAAAAGGTAATAGTGTTTTAATAGATAAATATAGTGCTTTGAACAGAAATAATAAATTAGGGAATATGTTGTAATACGCATCATAAGCCTTAGTACGTGTTCCTGATAGAACATAAAAGGGAAATAAACGAAGAAGTACGGAAAATACCTAATTTCGATTTCGTAAATTTAAACGAGCTTTTCGAAACTAAAACGAACGCGAATCCACTTACACCTTCATAGGATCTGCTCACTGAGATGCGTCAAAGTCTTTTTGTAGCTTTCTGTATATATGAACCTCTTATTGGGTCAAAGTATCCTTACATTCACGATTTGCTAGAGCAGCTACAAAAGACCTTAACCTTCTTTACATAGCATTTATATCGGGCTTCTCCATTAAAGGCTCAATATAGGGTCCGGTCCACACTAATTGAGGTTCATTTTTCTTCTAAATTTTGACCCATTAATCCAGATCATTTATTGAGTTACTTTATCTTCTTTATCCGGATAAAATTACATAACTTAACTGATAAGTTATTGAAAAACCAAAAATTACGATTAATTATTGTCCACTAAATGGGAAAATTTATAATATTCTCCCCCTTGGACAATAATCAATTGCGTTAGTGACTCAAGTTTAAAAAACAGTTTAAAAGATTCGATTAGGTCACACTGTTGTATTGATTGATCAAGTTTATAAACAAAACATTTGATCCAAAGATAACAAAAGTTCACCATTTCATCCCGTAAGGCTTTCGATACCAAAGGATATCAAACACCTGTGTCATGTGTGACATAGGTCTAATATAATTACGAATATCTAATACCTCACTAACATGAATGATAATGACACATGTCCAATATAATTACGAATATCTAATACCTCACTAACATGAATGAGAAAATAGAGTGTGGCACATTCAGATGATACATGTATGATTTGATATGTTCATTTTTTTTTGTTTATAGGTCTCGATTTCTCTAAACTTTATGCTAAACCACATATGCCAAATTGCATAAGAAAAATCTTATTTTCTCTCACCAAATGCAAAATTGCATTAGAGAAAACTTTTATTTTCTCTAACTGAATGCTAAACTGCATCAGAGAGCACCTTTATGGGATTAAAACTTATATCTTCCTATGTCATGTCAAAATCCATGGATATATATATTAAACTATATGTGTCCTAATGACAAAGTCTTAAGATCAAGCTGTATATATGCCCAATGAACTTTAAAATGCTTCAGATCAACATAAATCGTAAGACTTTCACATGTATTATAACTGCATGATAACATGTAGTATTGAGGATAAACGATGATAATCTTTATTGATAAGCTACCATACTGTCATAATGCATCAAAATGTATAAATGTACATAGAGCAAACATAACGATCCCCTAACTGACAGTGTCTAAGGATTTCAAAATACCCATATTGTATGCTTTTCTTTTAACCATAAGTGGGAGAAATCCTTTAGTTAAAGAATCGACCAACGTTTCCTCAGTCCTCAAAGGCTTCACCTCAATGTCACCTTTTCTATATCAACTTCTTTATAGTCAACTATTTGACCTTCAAATGCTAAGACCCTAAGATATCATTATTGTTGTTTGTAAACAACACAACAATAAGATTTTCTCAGTATAACTAAATGAGTCTAGCCACTGAATCAATCATAGATTAACTCAGAAGTCAAATTTCTAAGTCAAACTACTTGTAAATTAGCCCTACAGCATGCACTCTGTATGCACAGTCAAGGAAGCTGCCCATGTCTTCTTGACACTTTTTCAAGACATTGTACCATCTGCAAACTTAAAGCTTTATCCTGATATAAACTTTCTCTCTTCTGGACATATAGCTAAAATTTGAATCTGGATTCCCTATGAGGTTCAAACTGTTGACTTTTCTATATGTCAACATATAATCTATAGTTCCCTTTAAGTATCTCAACACTCGCTTGACTACATTTTAGTGGTCTATACCTAAGTTGACTAGGTATTGACCCAACAGTCCAACAGCAAATGTAATGTCCAGCCTAGTGCATACCTAGGCATACTTCAGGCTACCAAACGCACTAGAACATGGAACATTCCTCATAGCCTTTCTCTTTACTTTATTGTTTGGACACTATGACAAAGATAATCTCTCGTTATGAGATGGTGCTACAACATATTTACAGTCAGCCATATTAAACCTTTGTAGCACTCGCTTAACGTATGCACTCAGTGAGAGGCCTAATGAGTGTTGAGATCTGTCCCGGTAAATCTGAATATCTAAGACAAAAGATGCTCACCAAGGCCCTCATATTGAAATGCTTTGCCAAAAGTTGCTTAACCTCATGTAATATGATCAAGTTATTCAATGTGAGCAATATATCATTCACATGCAATAATAAGAAGATAACTTTGCTTCCCCTGATCTTGTAATATAAACATCTTTCAACTTTGTTTTCCATAAAGCCGAAAGAGGTTAGAACCTCATCAAACTTTAGGTAACACTATCTGGAAGCTTGTTTCAGACCATATATTGATTTGGTTAACTAGCATACATTATCAGTTGCTCCTCGATCCTAAAATCCTTCATGTTGTACCATGTAAACCTCTTTATAAAGGTTTTTATTTAAGAAACGGTTTTGACAACCATCTGAAGTAACTTTATATCATCATAAGCAACAATTGTCATAATCACTCGAAATGTATCCTTAAAGGATATGTGAGAGAAGGTAATACTAAATTCAAACCTTTCTCTCTGAGTGAAGTCTTTGGTAACTGACCTAGCCCTAAACCTCTAAACCTTATCTTGAGTCCTTTTGGTCTTTCAAACTCATTTACAAAGTTTGCAATACTGTAATCAACTAGCTCCTATAACTTATTATGCTTTCACGGATTGCATCTTATCATCCATTGCATCTCACCACAAATCCACATGGTGACTAAAAACAGCTTTTGTAAAAGTGATTAGATCCACAATATGCCCAATATCATAGTCTTATTCTCCAAGTAGATTATGTTATCTGTTGAGATAGCAGTTTGTCTTATTTTAGTAGATTTTCGAATTGCGGTGGTTCTTGTACCTTAAGAACGTCTGTTTGTTCAAGTATAGGTTCTTGTTCTCGTACGGAATGGTACATTGACCTTGATCCACAAGACTTGATTGCATGAGCGGTGGATAAGAAATGATCATATTATCTGTCCCGCTATCATCCAAAGTGTGAGAGGGCCCACCCTTGTCATAGATATTGTATTATAGAAACTTAGGGGCTGTTTGGTTGAGGGTAATAGAATTTCTATCACCCGTCTATTCCTATAGATTACATAATCTTTGTTTGGTTTCAAAAAAATCTACGAAATAACCATTATGTAGATTGCACATTATGGGACACGGGGGAATGGCTAAAGATGCTACCCCCTGTCTTTACCTATTCCGCAACCATCCAGAATAGGTAACCCAAGCTTTGTTTTTGTTGGACAACTTTTGTCCCTCTCTCTCACGCAACAGCTCTCTCAACGACTCTCATTGACGCTCTTCGTCTTTGGCTCAGTGGCCCTCTCGCGGTCTTCACGCTCTCCTCTCTTTTCTCCACTCACGGTTTTGGTCTCTGGCTCAATGGGCCTCTCTCACTTTTCACACTCTAGTCTCTTTTTCTCTGCCAGTTGTGTTGATCAGGTAAACAGAACCTTTTTCTGTCAGTTGCGTTGATTAGGAGGTTTAACTTCAACACTAGCTTGTGCCTCTCTCGCTCAATACTCATAAAGAATGGACGTAACAGACAAGAAAATGATTATTGATGAAAGTGAAGAATTTGAAGAAGAAAATGGAGATTGGGAAGACTGGAGAGATGATGATGGGGAAGATGAGAATGAGTCGGAGTTGGGTTTTCTGTGTTTGTTATGTGATTCCAACTACAATTCCTGTGATGGGTTATTCGAGCACTGTCGTCTATCTCACAGATTCGATTTTCATGGGATAAGAAAAGCCTCAAGTTTGGATTTTTACGATTCCTTTAAGCTTCTCAATTATGTCAGGTCTCAGGTTAATGAGTTTGCTATTATTTGTTTAGCGGGTTTTAAGTTGTTAGTTGTGGTTAGCTTTTTTTTCATCTGCGTGCTTTCTGGATATTGCTGGAAAGGTAATGTTTTTTTGGGGAACAATGAAGCTGGTAGTTTTTGTTGGGAAGATGGTGAAATGTGAGATGCATCAATTTCAACGCATCAATTTCAACGAGTTCAAGTTTCTGTTTGGTGTATAGGAGGTAGAGGGCATTAGGAAGAGCAGTTTAAGCATATAAAGATTGAAAATTTATGTGCTTAATAAATAATAATAATAACAATGATTAATAATAATAAGAATAACAAAGTTAATAATACTAATACTAATAATAATAATAAGAAGAATAAAATTAATTTTGTATAATAATAATAATAATAATAACAATAATAATAATAATAATAATAATAAAAGAAGAAGAAGACAATTAATTTTGTATAATAATAATAATAATTAAATAGAAGAAGAAGAAAATTGATAATAACAAGAAATTTAATTATAAAAATAAAATTAATGGATAAAATTAATAACAATAAGAATAATAATAAGTAGAAAGTTTATAATAAATAATAATAATAAGAAAATTATTTTGTATAATAATAATAAGATAATTAATTTTGTATAATAATAATAATAATATAAAAAATAAAAATGAAATAAATAATAATAATAAGTACAAAATGTATAATAATAATAATAATAATAATAATAATAAATACAAAAATTATAATAACAATAATATTAATATTAATAATAACAATAATAATTAAAAAATTTAATAATAAT
>JANZLF010000002.1:25977417-25987711 GCA_026546835.1 Erythroxylum foetidum
TTATAAATGTTGCATGATTGCGATTTGAATGATTTGAGAAATCTTTATATGTTTGGTATATGAATTTTGGTGATGAATTGTGAAATGATGATGGAAATGCATTGAAACATTTTATTTTATGCCTTGAAAAATGTCATGGCATTTTGCATAAACGAAAAGAAAAAAAAGCATGAAAGTATAATTATATAATGAAATGATTTGAGCATGAATATTTGCTTGTGATTGGGTAAGATAGGAACTCGTTTTGTTAGTCATATGCACATTTACCTAAAGTCTTCTCTCAGCTGCCGGCTTAAGGCATATGAGATCTTGAGAATTGGACTTATTTTATTCATGGTGTAAACTTTGATTTCTCCGTTTCGTTCCACGAAACTCTCGAACCATTTGTTGTGCATTTAATCATTGATTTGTTAAGTATGATGTATAATTGAGTGTTATGCTTTGATGGTTAGATGTCCATGCAAGTTTATGTGATGATGTTTTAATTATGAGTTTTGTGCTAGAATTGTGAATATGGTTGAGAATTTTAGAACTATGCATTTCATGAATTCAATATAAATTTTCTACAACAAATGAACATTTCAATGATTTCGTTTATTCTCTGTTATAAACCTGTTACCCATGAGCTTTTAAGCTCACCCCCACTCTCCTTCCCCTATTCAGGTGATGAGCAAGAGATCGAGTGAAAGAGAATCAAGGCATCACTTCAATTAGGCATACTTTTGTATTTTAAGCTAGACTCTATAAACACAAGGCTTTAGTCGCATTTCAAGTATTATTTGTTCAAGTACTCTTTGTATTTTGGGATTTTACGAAATGTTGTATTATGTGTCGGAAAGCCTATTAAAGCTTTGTAAAACTCTTATCTTTTGATGATAATGAAATATGATTGTTCTTTTCGCTCATGACTCTCAAAGTTTGTACATTGCATTTGCAAGCTTTCATATGGGTAAGAATTTGTGTTCTAACTTTAGGGGAAAAACTACATTGATCTAGGTTGAATTAGAAAAAGTTGTCTTCTTAGAAGTTTTAAATTATCTTTCTAGCTTTCCAACGATATAAAGTAATAAATTTTTGAATATCGGAGTTGGGAGATATGTTCATTATAAGTTAGTAATGTTCCATAGGATGTATATAGGACAACTATAGTAAATGATAAGAATTTTTTGTATATGATGAACCAATTGAGATGAGATTTGGGAGTTTAAATAAATTAATTCAGTAATTGAATGTTTAAGAAGTGATATTGCTTTAAAAAAAGTGAATTTGGGAAGATTATGAGTGAAAGTAATGTTAGAATGGATGTAGGAACCATTGGAGATGCTTTGAAGGAAGTTTTGTCTCACCTATGTTTGTTAGACAGACTTTAGGTCCATTAAACGAACATTCTCAAGTCTAAAAATGTCCCCAGACTAGTCCATGTCCATTAAACGGACATTAGGTTGATTAAACAAACCTTCATGAGTCTGGAAGATACCCGAGACCCCGTATATGCCAGTTAGGTGGAGGTGTATGTCCGTTTAATAGAAATACACTGTACACTTTCGAAAATTCATGATTTTAACCTTCTATATGGCAAAATGTCTTTTTAGGGTTTTCATAAAAGTTGTAGATCTCAAAGTCGTCTACGAAACCATGTTAAAACAACTTCAATCTGATAAGTTTAGCTGAAAGTTATGTTAATTGTCCCAAAACAGTACAATATGATTGAGGACATAATCATGTTTGATTCATTTAGCCATAACTTCATCATCCGACCTCCAAATAAAGTGATTCTTGAACCAATAGATTCCTAACACATTTTTTTGTCTCTCAATAAAAATTTGTAGTCTTTGGTGTTGTTTTGAAGAAGATTTGGTGTTGTTTTGAAGAAGATTAATGGATAGTAATATGCTCATGTATTATGATATTTTGGATAGTTGGGCTCGGAAATAGGGTCCAACATTACTCAAAAAGTTTTCCACACTTCTTTTACAAAATTCATTAGAAAGCTGGCCTATTTCAACTTCTAAGTTATGAATAAAAGAGCCATAATCTTCCATTACTTGCTCAAACTTCCCTTTCAGTCTCTTCTAGGCCTCATTTATGCTTATGAGGTTGTCCATAATCTTTTCTAATTTTAAATTTGATGAACTGGACCTATCTTGTTGAAATCCTAGTAGGTCTTGATTTCCTATTTGAGTTTTTTCTTTGTTAGACCAAAAGAAATTTGGGTGGTTCTATCAACCCATATTGTACGTTTTCAAATAAGGATGATTACTTCCCAGACAAAATTGTGCTTCGTTCAAGTTGAATTGATCTATGTTATTGAATTCTACTAGGAAGCAATCAACTGTGATCTGACTCTCCCGTCCACATAGGTCGTATCCTTATTGAATTGCTTTGAATGGAGAGAAAGATGCAGGTGTCAGATTGTTCAATTCCTTGGTGATGTTATCAATTTTAGCTTGCAATAAAGTCACTAAATCGTCCGTAATCATTCCTTTTATATTCAGGAAGTTTGATTATTGCCTACTTCATTCTAATGTCCAAAGACAATTATTGTTCACCATCTCGTTAAACAAATCGTGTTTCACTTGCAATGGTAGTTGTATAATTCCTTGATGATAGGCATTAAACCCTAGCCTTATAAAGTCCACAAGGGCCCTTTGCTTCCTGTGATGTATTTCGTCCATCATCGTTGTTTCTATCTTTTCTTGGCATTTAACTTTTTAGATTCCTCATTGTTGCCTTGTGATGTACAAATTGATATGTCTTTTACCTTGCGTCTTAACTTCCATCCCTATTTTTAAAAATTTTTTAATTAAAAAAAGGAATTCAAAAAGTCCTAAACTAATTCCCCGGCAACGACAACAAAAACTTGTTAAGCAAGTTTTAATCTTATAAAACCCTCAATATTCCACAAATGCACGGGTCATAAGCGTATTATATAAAGTGTCGATCCCACGAGGAATTAGTGAACTAATCGAATCCTAACTTTTCTAAGGCCTAAAAGTATAATTAAAATGAAAATAAAATGAGCAGAAAATTAAGCAATTGAGTATGGATAGATTGAAAATTGAAATTCCAAATTAATGCCAGGAAACCAAAATTGATTACAATCAACTAACAAATAGAAAATAATACAAATAAGATTAACCAATTATGAGAAAAGGGGTCTATCCTATCTTCGAATGCTAACTTGATTACTTTTAAGTTAATTGGTATTGGTCCTAGAATTTCAAAGAATGGATTAGTCTCCCTTGACTTCTAATCATTAAAACTTAGATCATAAACCCTAATTAAATTGAATTATTGAAATTGCAAGCTCTTAATTAACAAAAACAACCCTCTTTCAATTATATCTTAAGTTCTCTAATAGATAATCAAATTTTCAAACGAGATCTCTCTTCGTTTAAATTACTGATTTGATTATTTGTGTAATATATTAGATTGTTAACTCTCATTATCTAACCTAATCATTTTGCTATTCGTTCACTCTCTTAATTTGTTACCCAAGCATGAAAATACTACAAACATTCACAATTCCCAATACAATAACATCAAAAACAATCAAATTAACATTGATTCAGGAACAAATCCCTAAAAAGGTTTACAACATCCTTAAACACAAATTCATCATCATATCCATCTTATACATCAAATGAAATAAATAACAAGATGGAATGAGTAAGATAACTTGGAGTGGATTGGAAGTGGCAACAGTAACTGTAGCTCCTTCTTTTTCTCTCCTCTTTTCTCCTTTTCTCTCCTATTCCTAGGTTCTTTCCAAAAGTGGCAAATGAAGACTCCCTAGGTCATTCTTTTGTCTTTTATAGTCCTAGGGATTTTTAGGGTAAAGACTAGGTTTTACCTAGGCCTAAATGTCAAAAATAACCTTAAAAAAAGAGTTCAAGAAGGGAACCTTGTGTCTGTATTGCACCTGTCACGATCATGACACTTGAAATTGGGCTTCTGTTATAATTGTGACCCAGTTCTGCTTAGGTTCTATCATAATCATGGCCAATGAGTCATGATCATGACCCTGACTGGATCCCTTTTGTCATGGCCGTGATTGGAATGCCATGATCGTAACCTTAAGAGTTCCTTCAAGTTTTTCTCTAAACTTCTCCGATTTTTCTTACATGGTCTCAGACACTAACAAACACATCAAAACACCTTAAATGCACAAAATGAATGCCAGAGAACATGCTCTAAACCACATGAAACTTAAAAACACAAACACATAATCACACTAATACAATTCTAAACATAAACATACACAAATAATCTAATTAAAAACTAAAAACATATTCAATTACCAACTAAAACATAATGCAACCTATATCTATCAATTCTCAATGGTATCTAAATGTTGTTTTTGTGAGAATTTAGAAGATATTGACTATGCCTTTTTTTCTTGTAATATGGCATTCCAGGTGTGGTCTTACTTTGAAAAGAAAATGCAAATAAGAAAGACTTATTCAACTATTAGATTATTTGAAACTCTAGATATCTGGTGGCAAAATGAAATGCCTACTAATGGAACAACTGAATTATGAAGACTTCTATATGGTTTCATATGCTGGAATCTATGTTGTATTCAAAACAAAGCTTTTTTTTAAGGTAAAAACTCTATGACAAGTTCAATGATACAACTTCTTCATAAGCAATTGTGTCATGCTAGTATCATTAAACCTTTTAAGATGCAAAAAATAAATGATCAACTTCTTATCTTAACAGGTTTGATTCGTACCTTAATACCTAAAAAACCACTACAAGGAAAAGTTCTAATATGGAATGCTCCTCCTTTATCTTGAATGAAATTAAATATCGATAGATCGAGTCTTAGTAATCCAGGTGTTTGCCGAATTGGCTATATTGATAGAGATTGCAATGGTAGTTTTCAATTTGTAAGCTCAATATATGTTCAAAATGGAACAATTTTATATTATGAATTGATGTCTCTTAAATTAGCAATTAATCATTGTCATTTAAAAGGGGTTCAAAGGCTATGTAATGAATCAGATTCTTTGCTTTTGGTTCAAACGGTGACAGAGAAAATGACCTGCCCTTAGAGATATAAGGATCTTATGCACAAAATTTCTACATCTCTGTAAGCTTTTTAATTTATCTTCATGATTATCTACAAAGAAACCAATTTTGTTGTTGATGCTCTCATGCGACTAGTCAGACTAACAGAAATATCGATGGAATTTAGCAATATTGAAGACCTACCTTGAAACATTAAGGGAATTTTTTCTTTAGATAAGCAACCTTTTCCTTACATTAGATGGTTTCGCTATTTTTCTTTAATCTCCAATAAATTTTTATGTGGTTACTCGTTAAATCTAAGATGCAATAGTTACTGCTTGCACTATTATACTTTTACCTTATGAGGTAAAGTTTATATGCCCCTTATAAATGTTATATACACTTTTAATATTGCATAAATAAGGGCAACCATACCCCTAGGGTACCATCCCTGGTTTATCTTTAAAAAACTAATTAAATATAAGTTATGACAAATAAGATCCAATATCACATATTGATCTTTATTTATTAAATATCTAATATTTAATCATAAATTTTCTCAAACATTGTAATCAAGTTTAACTTGAGTAAAATGGTTTATCTCTCTTCAACACATTCTTTGAGTATGGCCCATTAAATTCTCAAATATATTAGCAATGGATATAAGTTATAACCTCAAATCATATTTAGGATTAAAAAATTTAAACTCCTTTAATTTGTCTTTCATTTTCTAATTAACTAATTTATATTCATAAATCATGATTGACGTTACGCAATACATGATGACCATCCAAATATTTAGGAATGTCAAAGTAATTTTGACTAACTTTGTCTTGCATGGTTTTTTATTATAATTTATTCCTTTAATCTTACAATATTTTGATTAAATATAGAGTATAAAATTAATGTTTATTCTAATCATATTAGTTTTCCACAATTAATAATTGATTTTATTAATCACATTTATAAAATATTTACAAAACATCATTCCATCTTGGCAAAGATTTCTTGAATCAATTCTAATCGAGAACAATAAAATATTCTTTCTAATTATTATAAGGTGATGAATTCTTTATGGATCATTCAGCTACCTCTATATAGTTTATATTATAACCATTGATTACCAACTAAGTTACCCTTGACTAAAATAGGTCATAAGTAGTATCAAAACATATCAATCCTTATATAACTTTAAAGATCTCAAGTCAAAGTATCACTTACACAATCATCACAATGAGATTTTTCATAAAAATACAAGTATTATTCTAAATTGATTTCTTATATAAGGTCAGTTCAATAAACTTGTTCTTTAACAAGCACTCACATGTTTCTTTAAATATCTCAATATTTTGGTTTGTGAGATTGAATAATTCCTTCATAAGGAAAAACATAATATGTGCTAATCTTTTTATGCTTTATTAATGTCTAGTTTTAATAGAACAATAACTATGACTAATTTATTGATAATATATAAATACATCATGAATTTTATAATTATGATCTCATTATAATTTCACATACAATTTATATTTATCTCACGAACTTTAATATATATATATGTATGTATGTATATATAAGATAAAGAATGTCTTTAAATTATTTTGTTTCTAAACTATAAGTAATTATAGGGCCTAAACCAACAGTTTTATTAGTACATTTTGATCCTCCAAATTTTATTGTTTTGTTTTCATTCTCTTTAATTGGTATCATTCGATTTCCACAATTATTAAACTTAAAATTTTAGAAGAATTACTTGTTCCTTAGAAAAGTAACGTATTCGTAGTGGTTGCCAAGTATCGGGTACCATTTTGAGTAATTTTTTATTTTATAAAATAGTCCATAATTTTTTTAAAATTGAAAAATAGTAACAATAATTCATTTATTTTTATTAATATAATTTTTAATATTTTATTTAAAACAACAAAAATTTTAAGGATTTATGATATTATCAATATTATTTTAAAATATTAAATATTAATTTACATCTTTTAAAACATGTTAGATAAAAATTAAAGAAGCGTTACTTCGTCTTGACTATTTTCAAAACTAGTGTCGACACTTTTATTTTTCAAGCTTCTCCATGATTGGCTGTGAACTCTTCCATCTAACTCTCCCTCTTTCTTTCTACCTTTCATGCTCATAGACATTGATGGGACTTTATCTTCCTTTTCCTCTCTATCTCTCTTTTTGTCCATTATTTTTCTCTTATCAACAACCCATAAACCTACTGATACTTTTCAAAGATTTCTTCTCCAGCTTTCACTTTCAACTTTTCTACTCTATTTTCCCATTTCATGATTGATCTGGTTCTAGTTTCACCATGTGCCTAAAATTTTGCAACTTGTTGTCCTTCCCACTTTGCATGGATTGAATTTTCATGGATCCAATTTTAGCATCTCGTATGACATATATATATGGTTTTCAAATGAATCTGATAGGAATGAATTATCTTATATTTTCTTATGTATTTCTATGTGATTTCAATCCTATTTTTAAGATAAAATGCTTAACTGATGTTTAATTTGTGTTTACTGCTAGGTTGGATAGGCTAATATATTTTTGAAACAAAAGAGACAAGATTATAAAGCAAATTAGAGCACAAATGTTTAACAAGGAAAAGGACAACCTCTTTGCAAATTACAATTAGAAACAATGACGCAACGTTGATGGAAGGAGGCATCAGCGTGTTTTAAGCGTTTACTAAAAACGTAAAGGAGAGCAGTAAAATGCACAGTAAAACAATAAGATAGCAGTGACCGAGAGCAGGGAGGATTTAAACATTTAATTGTCTAATGAATGAGCTACATGCGCAAGGGCCACATGACGTTGCACAAGGAAGGGCGCATTTAATTGATAAAATCACTGCTACAGGAAAAAGTAGCGCTAGAGAGGTTTCAGTAGGGATTTTTGAGAGTAATGCACATGTGGTGCATTTTAGAAGGCAACAAGCAAGGTTTTAGTTGATGGGTGACATTTATTTTTCACATCATCAACTGGAGACAGAATACTTGAATAAACTGGAGGATAAAACGCAAGAGGCAATAGCAGGGTGAAGTGAATCACACGTTAGTATACGATTTACAAAGTGCACAAGAAGGGGGATTGAATTGTGCAATCGGATTTTTATCCAATCCTCTTTTTTTTAAAAAATTTCTTTCTCAAAACAATAGACAAAGAGTATTAAAAAGTATTTATGTCAGTAATAGAAACAAGATTTTAAGAGATAGGAGTGAGAGTCGACACAACAATTTTATTCTAATTCACTCCAAACTGTGGGCTATGTCCAGTCCTCAGAATCCCTTATGAGATTCACTATACTTCACAACAATACAAGTATTCTTTTCACCGATCCTCTTCATGTCTCGTACAACAAGTATTCTTTTTCTCACTTAACCTCTTCAGGCTCTCAGCTATTCCTCTTTCTTACAGAAAGATATTGCGAGCTTTGTTACAGAAAATATAGCTCTCGTATTTTCGTACAATACAATATTTGTCTTTTAAATATCATTAGCAAAAAAATCACTAACACAAATTTGCTAACTCTTTCAGTCTTCGGCTTCGAATCATATTTATAGTCTTCATCTTTAATTGCTTCTTGATACTGCTTATTTCTTCTTGATTCTTCATCTTTAAAGAAACAGTTAATCAATTGAGTTCTGTAACTAACTCAAACTGATTTGCTTCTTCGTCTTCTTTTCGGCTTCGCTTCGTCTTATTTTGCTTTCGTCTCATTTTTAATTCTGTCTCATTTTTGCTTCCGTCTCATTTTCTCTTCCATCTCACTTTACTTTAGCTTCCGTCTCATTTTCTTTACTTCATCATTATTTGGTTATCATCAAACTTAATCGTAAAGTCATTTTAACTTAACAATATCCCCCTTTTTGATGATAACAAATAATCATTTAAAAAATTTTATCTCCCCTCTTCTGTTGTGTTCTCCTTTTCTTTTCTTCTTCTCCCCTATCTTTGTCAATTCTTCTTCGTCCTTCTCCCCCTATTTGTTATTGATCAAAAAGAATTATGACTGCAGATGCTTCATAACCTCAAACAACATTTGTCTCATCTCAATGCCAAGTGACTTGATATCTTGGCGAATATCTGCAACTTCTTTATGCAAGTCACCTACAGAAGCACACAGATAATCAACTTTTTCTTCAATATCTTCATCTGGCTTCTGTTGTACGACGTCAACACCAACAGTCGTAGTATATGCACCTGAGGATGTAGCATCTAATTCAATTATTGTAAAGGTAGGAAGTTGAACAGATAGGTTAGGTTCTGGAAGATCAAGATCATCAGAGCCAGTTAGACATAGAACTTTTCTTCCCAATAGGTGTGAAACATCACTAAATGAAGACACAGTTGATAGCAGTCTAATATGCATAATGAGATGCATAAAGAACTCTACTGAGTAGCTTCGATCTCCAACCTTAATAGATCTGTACGACCCTTCATAAAGTCTTCCACCTACTTGAAAAGAATTTTCAGTGGTTTGCTGACCACAATTGCTTCCTGATGCTGTTGAAATGAAGTGGGAAACATACGTTCCAGTCTGATGAATTCCATGATATGCTTCATCAATATTTCTCACTTCAGCTTCAATCTGTTCATTTGTCAGATCATTTATTCTTTCAGGATACGTCTTCTTTTTCCCTTTATCCTCATTGCGAACAATGAAAGATCGAGTTTGAATATCAGGCACAACCTTGATCACAGTTTTCCTTATGATTGGAAAAATAGTGTACTTCTGCTTTGTCATCTGTGTAGGGTATGGTCTGGTTCCTTCGTCCTTCAGACCATTGTACATACTTTTCTCATCCTCACTCAACATATACATGGTACTACTATTTACCAATATAGGTTGAAATTATACCTTGACTGACCTTTTTGGGATTTCTTTGATTATGATTGAATTGCTACTCCTAACAGGTTGAATTTCTTCAAAGATCTTGACTCTCAAGTCTTCTTTACTTATTAGTTGAGAAGTATTAACCTGTGTTGGACTGCATTCTACTATCTTCTTCTTCTTTTGAATAGTAGTAGGAGTGCCCTTCTCAGTACTGATTTTCTCCTTTTTATTTTCCTTAATCATTCTGGAAGTCTGCTGAGGTTGAGATTTTACTTTCTCAAACTACAATTTCTTCCTGATTTCAATCACTTTAGCCAATTTTGGCGATTCTTCTCTCAAATTGAAACTAAGGACCTGGTTGCCTGAGATGTTGTCTTCTTAGAGTTTTCACCATGAATAAACTCTTTCCTTTTCTTTTCTTCTTGTTGACGC
>JANZLF010000002.1:26000594-26019379 GCA_026546835.1 Erythroxylum foetidum
CTCAGTAGTATGATCACATCATAATTTCCTTCATGCTATGTCATATATCATGGACTTCATTAATTTGCTTATTGATCTATATCAGTTCATAAATAATGAACAGCAAATTAATGAAATATGTCTTTCTTTATTTATTTATAAAGAATGTACACAACTTAGTACAAAATGCGCTAAAGGCGATTGCCTTCAGGGCACTACTCTAACATTGTATTGGTACCAAATTTTAAAAATTAAAACATTTGATCCATAGGTAATGAAAGTCATACATTCCGTCCTGCAAGGCTTTTGATATCGAAAAATATCAAACACGTGTCATATGCGACACAGGTTCAATATAATCCCGAATATCTAATACCTCACTAATATGAATGGAAAAATGGAGTGTGGTAAACTAGGATGATACCTATATGATCTAAATTATATCATCTTTATTTGTAGGTCTCGATTTCTCCAACTTTATACCAAACTGTATGTGCTAATCTGCAGTAGAGAAATCCTATTTTCTCTTACTGAATGCTAAACAATATTAGAGAAACCTTTATATTCTCCAACTTGATGCTAAACTGCATTATAGAACCTTTATGAGATTGAAAACTTATATCCCCCTATGTTATGTTAAATTTATGAATATCCATACTAAACTGTATGTGTTAAAATGATATAGGCTCAAGGTCAATCTTTATATATATACCCAATGAACTTTAAAACACTTAAGATCAACACAAATCTTAAGGCTTTCATATTTATTATGACTATACACAAAACAGTCATTATTAAGGATAAAAAGATGATCATCTATATTAATAAATAATCATAATGTCATAATACATTAAAATATACAAATATTTAAGGAGCAAATAAAATGATCCCTAACTACTACTGTCTAAGGACCTTAACACACCCATACTAGATACATGTCTAATAAACTCTAGTGGGTGAAGTCCTTTAGTCAACGGATCAACTGACATCTCCTCAGTCTTGATGTGCTCCACTTTAACATCACCCTTCTGAATCAACTCCTTTATGGTCAAATACTTGACCTCCAATTGCTTAGACCCTGTGATACTCTTTTGTTGTTACTAAACAACACTGCAGTAAGATTATCACAATATAAGCGAATGGATCTAGCTATCGAATCTACCACAGACAACTCACAAATCAAGTTTATGAGACAAATTGCCTACATAGTAGCTCCATAACATACAACAAGCTCTGCATGCATGGTTAAGGAAGTTACTAGTGTCTGCTCGACACTCTTCCATGATACTGCATCATCTTCCAACATAAAAATGTACCCTAATGTGGATTTGCGATCGTTCATACATATAGCAAAATCTGAGTTTGTATACCCTATGAGGTTTAAATTGTTGACTTTTTCGTATGTCAACATATAATCCTTGGTACCCTTTAGGTATCTCATCACTAGCTTAACAACATTCCAATGGACCATACTTGGGTTAGCTAGATATTGACCCAGCAGTCCAACAATAAATGCAATGTTTGGTCTAGTGCACACTTGGGCATAAATCAGGCTACTAACTGCACTAGAGTATGGGACATTCCTCATAGCCCTCATAGCCTCTCTCTCAACTTCATTCTTTGACACTGTGTCAAAGATAATCTCTGACCATGAGAGATAAGTGTTACAACAGGTTTACAATCACCATATTAAACCATTATAGCACTTGCTCAATGTATGATCTTTGTGAGAGGCTCAATGAGTGATGAGATCTATTCCGGTGAATCTGCATGCCGAGGACAAAAAATGCTTCACCTAAATCTTTCATGTCAAAGTGTTTGGCCAAAAGTTGCTATACCACATGCAACACGGTCAAACTATTTGACGTGAGCAAGATATCATCCACTTACAGTAATAGAAAGATAACTTTGCTTCTCCTAACCTTATAATGTAAGCATCTTTTAAGTTTGTTTTTCACAAAACCGAATGAGGTCAAAACCTCATCAAACTTTAGGTACCATTGTTTGGAAGGTTATTTTAGACTGTATATTAATTTAGTCAACTTACAAACTTTTTCAATTGCATCTTGATCTTGAAATCCTTCAAGTTGCTGCATATAGACCTCTTCATAAAGGTCACCATTAAGGAAAGTTGTCTTAACATCTATCTGATGTAGCTTCATATCATAATGAGCTACTATTTTCATAATCATCTAAATGCATCCTTCGAGGATATAGGAGAGAAGGTAACATTGAAGTCAACTCCTTCTCTCTGAGTGAATCCTTTGGCAACCAAACATACCTTAAACCACTCAACTTGACCCTGTGTTTCTTTCTTGGTCTTAAATAGCCACTTACAGCTG
Organism: Erythroxylum foetidum; assembly: GCA_026546835.1. Taxonomy (NCBI): domain Eukaryota; kingdom Viridiplantae; phylum Streptophyta; class Magnoliopsida; order Malpighiales; family Erythroxylaceae; genus Erythroxylum; species Erythroxylum foetidum. The sequence goes on from JANZLF010000002.1 coordinate 26,002,916, forward strand.
ATAGGTCTGCAATGTTGAGGTAAATCAACAAGCTCCCATACCTTATTATACCTCATAGACTGCATCTCTTCCTTCATTGCTTCCTACCACATATCCACGTGGAGTCTAGAAACGGCTTCTATAAAAGTAATTAAATCCGCAATATATGCTATGTCATAGTCTTGCTTACCCAAATAGACTATATAATTTGGTGAGATAGCAGGTCATCTCTCTCTGGTAGATCTGCACAATTGCATAGGTTCTTGTACCTCAAAAACCTCTTCCTAAATAGGTATAGGTTCATGTGCTTGCATAGGCATGGTACTTGGACCTATATCCACTAGACCTGACTGTATGAGAAGCGGATACAAAATAATTGAAGTATTCATTCTACTATCTCCTAAAGAATGTGAAGATCCTCCTTCATCATGGACATAATATTTCACAAATTTAGCCATCTGTGATTCCACTATTCTAGCCTCTCCTTCTCTATAGTAAAATATTTAGCACTTTGAGTGGTCGAGATAACCTACTCAAAGAATTTTTAACCAAAATCAAGATACAAAGATAAGCAAAATCAATAGAAATTAGACACAACATGAAGCAAGATGCAGACTCTAAGAGATCAGAACGTGAATTTGAAGTGGACGATATGATTCTACTAAAACTACAACCCTAAAAACAACACTCACTTCAAAGGAGGGGACCATAAGTTATTGCCATTATACTACAATCCATACAAAATTCTTAAACTCGTGGGAGTTGTAGCGTATAAATTGGAACTACCGCTGAGCGCCTCATTTCACCCAGTTTTCCTTATGTTTCAACTCAAGAAAGCTCATCTGGGACAAGGTCGAACGTCTACATCATTGCCACAAATACTCACACCTACAGGGTACGTTCCAATGGTTATGTTAAGAAGGAGAATGGTCAAACAAAACAACCGCTCAACCGTGCAATTATTAATCTAGTGGTCAGAAAGCAGAAGTGCGCACTTAGTGAGATTATCTTTTTGAACTCTAGAAATGATTTCCAGAGGTTAACTTGGTGCACAAGGAAGCCAAGAGAGGGGCTTGTTGCAAAAATTAACGAAGCAAATGAAGGCAACGTGGGAAATTAAACTGATCAGAGAAGTTAAATGTTAAAGACAACGTTAAACCTTAAGCATGAGATATACTGTTTTAGATAACATTCTGCGACTGTAACACTGAACCAGCAACCACCCTAGTCTCTCTTTTACGCGTATTTAAACGTTGTAGTAACTGATAGAAAAGGATAAGTATAACAGAATTTGGCTACTTCCTCTTTTGAAGACTCTCTATATTTACAAATCTTTCCTCATGGTTACATACGAAATTTAAAAAGTCCACAACAATAAGACTGCATTATTTTTTGTGCTCATGTATACAAGAAATTTCTCTAAACACAAAGTTGGTGTTTTGGTCCTTTCTTCAGTTTTAAGCATCGTTGTTCTTCGTGGGCTACAGTGACAAACAGTACAAACAGACTACAAGCAGAATAAATATGAAACTTGTCCTGGGAATGCATATCCTCATGGTTGCAAACAAAGCAAGAACTAGACAAACATCCGAGGCTTCTCATGGGTCTGAAAACAAATTATTGACAGAAGACAATATATTTTGTAGCCAGAAAGGGAAATGGCCTAAAAAGCAAAGAAAATAAATGATAATCTGGAAGAACACCAAAAGAATATGTTAACAAAACTCCATATGCCTGATAAATGTGCAGTTCTGTTCAATTACCCACATTATTTACAACCTAAAATAACCATCCATGACTAACAGTTAGGCTTGTCATCCAAGACTCAAGTAAGCTACAGGCTTCCCATCCTCACGCCAGTGTCTCCAGTATATGAAGGTACATCATTAGCCCTGGAATGGCTGACATAGAAAAGCTCAGATACAATGCCAGTGAAGACAACAAATGCCGCTCCGGCTCCAAAAATCCCCTTCCTTAATTCCTTGCATGACAGGGAATCTTCTGACAAGTACTTGGTATGTTTGGCATTTCGAACAGAACCCACCAGCAAGCAGAGTTCAGCAATAGAAAAGAATACCCTGATGAACATTGCAACAGCCAGAATAAATAAAATAAAGAAAAGGTTAAGATCTCCATTTTCTTATCCAATGGCATTGGCCACAGTCCGAGCTTAAGACTGGAATGACCACTTATTACAGTTGTGACCAAACTGAGTGTGAGAAACAAACAGTTCAGGATGAGCACATACCAGCAGGTGATGAAGAAGACAATGGCCCATGTTCTTGACCTGCTAGGTCTCATAGCCCTCCCAAAGCACAAGCATTGACTTGCTACCATTATTAAAACTTGACTAGCCATAAGGAATAAAAATGCACCCACCCCCAAGCCAGTAGCAATATCCGAATCATATTTACAGTAGCTCTCATTCCCTTGTGTTATCACTGATGCCTGTTGATAAGAGAATGAATTATTCTGTTGAAACTAATACTAAAAAAAACAGGACTGTGGTGCTGTCTGTCCTGCTGTGAGATGGAGTACAAACTCTAGACAATCTTGCTTACTACCCTCTCTAACACACAGAAGGAAACAAGCTAGTCTTCATGTTTTCATTAATCATTCTCTTCTATACTAACTTTCTCACAAAATAAAGGCTACTCACTGCATGCTATTGAAGCCAACTAGCACATTTAAAATGCACGCATGAATTTCCTAACATGCCTATGGACACAATTAAGTACTCAAACCACACGAACTTCACTACACACACGAATTTCCAAGCACCAATCGTGATTCTATAATACAAAAAGTTGCAAAGACCGAAACTTCATAAATGAATCCAAGTCATCTTCTTTTAGTTAAATGAGTGATAGTCAGTACAAAAAATTGGCAGTTTGAAATCGAGCTAATGACATGGTATGGAAAACAATTTCGTACGTATAGCAGGCTTAAAGTGGGCGTTTCAAGCAAAATCACCTCTCAGAAATGTTTAAGAAGCATTTGAAGTTTGCACCTACTCCCACATCAGAACTCAAGAACAGACAACAGTATCGAATCTATTGAAAAACATCAATTTATAGGGAACAGAAATGTATATCCAATAGAAAAAAAGAAAATCCATCAGGAATCCATCTTCCCGTCATTGCTTCAACTTTAGCTTCCAATTCCAGTTTCCTTCATTGTAGGATGAGTTACAATGTTGGAACAAAAACCTATGGGCAGGGTAATTCCTAAAAATTACCGAGACTTTGTTTACATAGTGAAAAATCAAAGAACATTATATTGTCACAATTTCGGACTTGGGTTGATAATAGAAGTAACTTTTATCAAGGATATAATCAAGTATTGGAAGCTGAAGTCCGTAGGTCATGTTCATCATAACAGGGTAAGATAATAAACCACTGAATTTACAGAGAGAGAGAGAGAACTAGGTTATTGTATGTGAAGCTTTAGCAGAGAAACAGCATTTATAGCACCTTAGTAAAAACACAAGCTTGAAGGTCTATCTAGAGCCACATCATAACGAACACAACTTCTCAATGCAAAACCACAGAGAGAGAGAGAGAGAGAGAGAGATAAGAACTGACAGTATTCCTCCTCTGTTCAGCAGCAACAGCAAGTGCGAAAGCAATCAGATCAAACACAAATACCACAACCAGTAAAAGTGAGGAAGCCATCTCGCTCAAGACCCAGAACAGCTCTTTCTGTTTGCTACACCAAAAGCTAGGGTTGCTATCGCACAAGAAAAAAGCTTTAATCTTTGGTTACTTCTATATGCCTCTGGTTTTACTTCTGGAGAAAGCAACTTGGCAAGATGCGAAAGAGTCCATAATTATCAGCATAATGAAAAAGAAAAAAAAAGGAATCTAACGTCAGCGCATTTTTATTAATTGTGAAATTTGAAATTTCTTCTTCGTTTTGTTAGTTTCAAGGTTGGAAAATGGAAATTTTGGCATTTTAAATTTGCTAACTGCATATGCCATAAAATGCACTAACTAGTTGGCTACAAAATACTCGAGTCTAACACCAACCAGTTGGCTATAAGATGCACTAGTCTAATAACAACTAGTTAGATAAAAATGCATGATTTGGTGTTAACCAATTGGATATGCATACACTTCAATGCATGAGTTTAATATTAACCCGTTGAGTATGCATCTGATCAAATGAACGGCGGGCCTAATATTAATTAGTTGAATTGAATATGGTAGTTGATCTTATTGTTCATTTTTTAGTGACTTAAATTATATAATTAACAGACTATTTTCAAGAGTTACTTGATACAAGTTTTCAGTTTGAAAAACATATTATAAATGAGGATAAACAGGACGACAATGTTATGTATACTGAATGTTTTTTTTTTTTTTGGATTCGAGGGAACCCCGTCGGCAGGCAAATGGGCACACCTCTCTGAGGGCATAACTGGCGCACTACCTCATAAGCGGGCCAAGCTGGCGCACCTCATTATTGAGGGCCCAACTAGTTCTCCATCTACAGGTAAAACCTCGGCTGCCCTAGGCTCTTACAAAAGGGGCTACTATAGAATCGACCCTGAGACCTAACCAAGTCAAGCTCCGCTCTCTATTATAAACACGATAACAAGGTTATGTAAACCAAATAGGACAAGTTGGTCATGAATTGGGGAGCAACCAAAACACGTTACATGCCTAATCCAATCTCCTTGATTGAAACCCCAAATGGATTATTCAAATCTGTGATATAAATAAACGTAGGGATTCCATATTCTAAAAGCCTAGAAAAAGGCTCACCCACCAGTGATGGAAATCATGTGAATGAACAGCCAAAACATCCATTGACAACAAACACTACGTTTATTTTAAACTTGCACCTTTCCTCAGCGGTAACTTCAACTAAATAATTATAAACGTAGATAAGGCACGACTACGTACACGGCGTAGCCTATCTCTTTTGGTTTTATAATCTTGATGTTGCAACGCCGCTCACTGAATTGTTTTCACACAATCAACCTTCGAAAACAGAGGTTATAATAAATGGGTCATATTTATCAATCTCAAACTAGAGATATATTGTTTAGATAATCTTTAACTATTAAGAAATAAGAGATTTCAATATGTGTTATTATCTATAGAGTGTTAATAAAATAAAATTAACAGCACCCTAAACCCTAGGTTGCATGATTCACCAAGAAGTCTTCACCGGATAAAGTTATATCTACGTACAATTAGCTACCAAATATTATCCAAGATAGCTTTAAGATTTCAACCTCCAAGTCACACAAGAATGGTCATTAATTCACATGATAATTCTTAAGCCACATTTAAGCTATAATCAACCAATCAAATTGAAGGAATATTCTATCCCATCTTGATTAGAATTTGAAACTAGTTCACTTATTAAATAATGTCAAAACTAGTCCTTATAATGTCTGACTGCCTGGATAAATCTAATAGGAAAATCTGAAAGAATAGATAAATCGGTTAAGTAGATGGTGTCAATTAATGCACTTTGAAAGAATAAATATGTGGTTAGAGGATCTGCGTCAAGGAAGATAATAGCTTTTGGGCCAAATTTGTCACAGTTTTGAGGATAACATTGAAAAATCTTCATTTCATCATTCCAAAGGTTGAGTGCTTGGAAACATTTAATAAACATTTCTGAAGTGAGTTTTTTCGTTTCTTCTTGAATACTTTTTTAGGGTAGAAGATTAATTCTATTGAGGTCAATGGCTTTTTCCAATTTATTCATATGAGATGGAACTGGCGGACTTGTTTGAAGAACCTGACAATATTGTGGTCTAAGTGATGGAGTTCTGAATTCACTTAATGATTTTTCTACTTCTGGCTGAGAAGAAAAGCTCTTGTGTAAAATGCATTTTTTACCTGTAATATGTATTGCTGCTTTATGCCATTCGTCGTATATACCTACCATAGGTCCATTATATATAACATAAAATTTGTACTCGGAAAAATCTACTTTATTTTGTGGTAGTGATTGGTTTAGTTGTTGAGGGGTGACTAAAGGAATAGGTTGGGTTGATTCAATTGGTTCCAAATAGGTAGATTTAGGTTGAATTTGTTTTTGAATGAAAGCAATGGTATTTTTCAAATGAGTTATATCTTGGGTAATTTTCTGCATTCTCATTTGTAGATCCATGATTTCTTTTTCCTTGGCTCTTAGTGCTTCTTCCATACTGGCTAGAGCTGTTTCCATTCTCGAGTCAATGTATTTATAAGAAAATTGTTAGAGGACTTTATATACTTAATAGTATATTGATACTGACTTAATTCAATTTTTCAACGAATCAATCGTCCTTGATTATAATTTGTTTGAATCATATATCTTTTGAATCCGCATAAACAGTTTGAATCTGTCTGGATTGTGAATGCAATTGGTAATAGATCTATGCACCATTTTCTCAAAGTTTTGAGACAGGCCAATGTTTTCTTTTCATGTATTGGATAACTGAATTCAGCAGGTTTCAAAGTCTCGTTTATATACTTGCAAAGTGAATACTTTTTTGTGTTGGGTGGTTGTGTCAAAAGACATCTGCCCATGTATCTATGCTAGCATCAATTTGTAGCAGTAATGTATCCTTTGGAAGATAATTATAAAGCATAGGTAGATCTTTGCATAACTACTTTAAGTTTTGTATAGCATGAGTATTTGCAGTTGTCTAGTTCCATTGATTTTTAATGCTACATTTTAACTGTAAATGTTTCCTTTCTTTAGCTAAATCCTTTAGGAAACCTTGATCAAATATATAGTTAAGAAGTCAAAGAAATTGTTGTACATGAGTTCTACTGGTTAGTTGATCAGGAAAATCATGAATTTTATTTAATATATTGGGTTGTAATTTTAAATATCCGTTTTTAAATTCTATACCTAAACATTCTATATTTCGTTGTGCTATTTTAGCCTTTCTTTTGCTTAAAGTTAATCCTTTTTCTTTACATCTTTCTAATACAATTTTAACCTTTTTTAAATGATCCATTTTATCTTGATTAGAGTAAATAATAATATCATCAATATATACAAAAGTAAAATTTTCTAATCCTTCTAAATTATTGTCCATAAATCGTTGATAAATACTAGGTGCTTATTTTTATCCAACGTGTAGTACATTCCATTGATAATGTTTTTTAGGGGGACAAGTAAATGCAATTAATTCCTTCGTATTATCATGCAATCTAGGTTGCCAATAACCTGATTTTGCATATAATGTTGTAAACCAAGTATGTCCTTTCAATTTATTAATAATATAATCTTTCCTAGGTAATTTATAAGCATCTCCAATGGTAGCTTCATTAAGTTTTTTATAATTAATTACCATACGTCTTTACCTCTTTTTTGTTCAACTGAATTATTTACGTAAAATGTTGGTGTAGAATGTTTACTTTTACTAGGAGATATTAATCCTTTGGTTAATAAATCAATACATTCAGTAATAAATTCCTTTACATCTTGTTGAGTGTAGGGAATATTATTGCAAATGTTGATTTCTTGTGTAGGATCCTTTAAATGAATTTCTATTAATTGTAGATTATGATTTTTGTTTGGATCTAAGGGATTTTCACTACATACATTTTCTAATAATGTTTCAATTTCAGATTGAAGAGTCATATTATTAAGAAGGTAAAAATGAAGATAATTTAATTTAGTAGATAGCAGATGTAATTTTTGTAAATATGAGGTATGAGAAATGAGAATTTTAAGAATAATAAATTTTTTATTTAAAGCTTTTATATGAGGCATTTTTAAAATAATATAATGTAAATACTGACAAAATGTATTGTATAATTTTAGAAAATTTTTTCCAATAATTAATGGTAATACTGATTCTTGCTGTTATATTGAAGGAATTGAAAAAGTATATTGTTCTATAGTTATATTATTATAATAACTTACATACCATATATATTTGAAAATGCCATCGGCTATTCTTATTTGTATTCTTATTTGTAATGGTTTTGCTAGTTTTTTCCAAGTTGTTAATAATTGTTTGGAAGCAATACAAATAATTGCTCCAGTATCTATATATGCATTTACTCTTTTATTCTGAATCACTACTTGTGTAATAGTTATGTTGGGATTCAATTGTTGATTCTGATGATTTAGTGCAAGATTCATAATAATAAATTGAAGAAATAGTAGAGTTAGTATCATAATCTGATTCAATTTGTTCTAATTGATTTTGAATTGCTGAATGTTAAATATTTATCTTATTGTTATTTTTTTCTTGTTTTTTTATGCAGTGTTTTGCATAGTGTCCTTCTTCCTTACAAATCCAACATTTACAGATTTTTTTTAAGGGCAATCTTATTTTTTTGGTCTAAATTGCCTATATCTCTTTCTTCTAAATTGTTTCTTACAGGGAATATAAGGTCTACGTTTATAATAATGCCTAGGATATTGATTCCATCTATAGGATTTATATTGTTTTCCTTTCTTAAAACGCGATTTTTGAATTGTTTCACATCAATATTGTTGTGGTACTTCTGCATATTTCGCACAACAACTCTGAATATCTTTATGTCTTATAGTTCTTTTTAATTTTGATTCAAAATATTGTTCACCCAATATTTCCTTAACAATTAAAATAGCTCCAAATTAAAAACAACGACTCTTGATTCTGTTTTTTCATTGAAGGTAACTTCTACTTTATGATTCATAGGAAAAGGTAATTTTTGAATACATATCTAAATATAAGTTTCTTGTTCTTTTCTAATTAATTTATAATAATATGTCTTGAATTAGCATATAAATTGATCTAAATAACATATGTCACATATATGCATATTGTTTAAATGCCATAAAGCTTTTATTCTTTCATTTCGAAAACTTTCATTTCTAAAGGATAAAACATCTTTGCCTAAAAATTCTTTATAAAGTTGTCCAACCATAAATTCAAAAGTTTGCATATTTGTTGAAGTTTGTTGATATGCATATGTATTTTTTTAAAGCTTCTTCATTATGGATTAAAAATGATTGTACTATGCCTGAAGTATTATAAGTAACAAAATTCCATAATAATTTTTATTTTCTAATTCTGTAAAAGATTTTTTTTATTTGTAATAGAAGTTGTATTTTACTGATCCATTCATCTAGTAATTTTTGAGGTTGTACTACAAGTCTAAGTTTAAAATTCTATTGGGGCCTAATTTTATGTGTTGTGGTATGTATTCAGTAGGATATTTTCATACTTTAGATCCTTTTTTATAATATCCAATTCCACGTATATGAATCTTGATCTTGATTTGTTTTTTTACGTTTATCACCACTTATATGTTCTCTTTTTATATGTTGTCTTCCTTCGGGTACAAGTAATTCTCTAGATCTACTACTTTCGGGTTGACACACAAGAATGGTCATTAATTCACACATCAATTCTTAAGCCACATTTCAGCTATAATCAACCAATCAAATTTAAGGAATATTCTATCCCATCTTGATTAGAATTTGAAAGTAGTTCACTTATTAAATAATGTCAAAATTAATAATAAGATAAATAACATGTATCTTAGCAATCAAAAATTAAATCAAAAAAATTATCATTTGACTTTTTTAATCCCATTTGCTCTTGACCTTCCTCCTCTTCCCTATTATTAACTCTTTCTTCTCATCTTTTAGTCGATGAAAGCTCTTCCCTATTTTATCATCTATCATTATCATCAACATCATCATCATTAGTTGATGATTCAAGTTGTTTCTTCCCTCTGAAAGTATTAAATTTTATTTAAAAATTAATTTTACATTCTCATGCCATGTTAGATTTTGGTGAGTCTAATATGTCTAACTATATGCCATGTGAACTAAAGTGATGCTTTAGTTAGTAAAATTTAAGCTTTTGGTTGAGCTCAAACTTAGAGGGCCTACTAGTTTCTGTATTTAATACTGGAAGTGCACAATGTAAATGTAGTTAACACTAGTAAGGGTCAATTCATATAAGGACTATTTATTAATTATTAATTATTCACAAACATAATTATTAAACTATGTAATACAGTTGGGTAATAAGGGAAATAAATAACCAATTCTAAACACTAAAACAAAGTAATAATCAAGTACATAGCAATATATGGAATTAGTTAGATTAAGGTAAAATGACCCTTAGGACTTTACTATGTTTTAACTTCACTCTAATGTAATGAACAACCCTAGTCTCTTAGACTAGTAAGAATTTTTAATTTAAAATTAATCTTTCTCTTGAATAACACAACCTCCACCCTTAGACTAAATTAATTGAAATCTCTTTTTAATCGAGACTATCTGATTAATCTACATTAATTTGGTAGCAGCGCAAAAACTCTTCCCATTCTCATTTCCTTAACCGTTTGCTCACATTGACAGATATAGTTAAAAATGATATCATTAAAGATGAAATCTTAAGAGTGAATATTGGAATTTTCTTTAAGTTCTTAACTCTCCTTCAAAACTTTATTTTTTTGAACTTCCACTATCTTTTTTTTCTTATCCCTCTTACAAAAACTTTACAAATTTCCTACAATTTGAATCTTTCTTTAAAAAAAAAAACCTTTGCTTTTATATTTTATTACTACAAAACCTTCACAAAATATTGTTTAAAAAATAGAAATGAGCTATTTCTTAAACTCTTTCTATTTTAATGGTATGAGTACTATTATTTATAGTGAACTAATGTTTTCACCCGTCAAATTATATTGTACTTATTTAATTCATTAACACTAATATTTAAGAATGATAAATAAGTTTTGTCTTAGTTCGACTTGACCTAAATTTAACAAGTTCAGTAGAAGTCAATCAAATTTGTATCCTAGTGATTTTGATTACGTAAGACATGAATAGGATTCATTGATGTATCCCATTTTAGAGTGTGAGGTTTTCGTCAACACTATAAACTAAAAAGGTGATTTCCATGTCCATTTTAAATTTGCATGGATGTTCATAAGTTTAAGATGAATTTGGAAAGTCAAAATCGTCGAGGAATTGTGTCACTAAAGGAAAGATATCTTTTTCATTCATGCTAAAAAACGAAATATATATACAAGTTTTTTTTTATTATAACGCTAGCCCTCTCCTTAATTATGTTTTTCCTTATGCTACTCGTAAAAGATAGTTATCTAAATACAATTGAGTACAGCTCAATACAATATTTTCCAAAAATAAAATGTTCACAATATATGCTAATAAACCCCCCCAAAAAAATGACAATCCACTTTAATGTGCTTCGTGCGCTCATGAAAAATAAGTTTAGCTGCAATATGTAACACAGCCTGAATATCGCAATAAAGTTTCATAAGTCGGGGATGCACAACATTAAGACACTGTAACAGTTTTTTCAACAATTTCAGCTCTAAGGTCACAATGGCCATAGATCAATTTTCTACCTTAAGGGAAGAATGAGATATTGTATGCTACTTCTCAGTTTTCTAAGAAATAAGAGAATTAACCAACAAAATAAACCAACCAGAAAGAGAATGTCGAGTTAAGGGACAACTTGCCTAATTCGAATCACATTAGGTGTATAGCTGCAAATCACAGTCAAGAGGCAATAGAATTCCTTGACTATGATTTCCTTTCAAATAATGCATGACACAAAGTGAAACATTCTAATTCTCATACATTGACCTTTGCATAAACTATGCAAACATGTGCACACAGTAAGAGAGATCAGGTTTTGTCATAGAAAGATAAATCAAACACCCTACCAACCAGTGATAACGCTCTGGATCTTCAAGTGGCTTCCCGTTTACTAAAGGAAGGTGATGATTCTGGTCTAATTAAAGCCCAATATGCTTGGTTCCCAACAAACCAATGTCCAAAATGATGTCTAGCATATATTTGTGTTGGCATAAGAAGATGTTGGTAGGGCTTCAGGCCCTCAATCCTCAAAAAATATTTTAGAGATCTAAGATCTTTCATATGGAAACATGTACTTAAATAAGTTTTGAAAGTCTAAATTGTGCACCATCGTTTCCTAAAATAATGAGATCATTAACATAGACTAACACTTTTAGCCATAAGTTACCATAGTGCAATGTGAAGAGAGAATAGTCAGTGTGTGATTGTCGAAATCTATACTGCTGTAAAGCACCAGCTAACTTAGCAAACCAACATCAGGGAGCTTGTTTCAATCTATATAATGATTTTTTAAGTTCACAAACTTTGTTTAGAGCTGGAGAATGAAAACCAGGAGGCAACTTCATATATACTTAATCTCCAAGCTCACCACTTAAAAACTCATTATGGACGTCCATCTGATGTAATTCCCAATTCTTAGCTTCTATAATAGCAACAAAGGTGCGCATAATTACCATCTTTGCTACGAGTGCAAAGGCCTCACTATAATCAACCCCTGTGACTTGATTACTTTTCAATATCACGAGTCTAGCTTTAAACCACTCAATTAAGCCATCAAAGTTATACTTAATTTTATAAACCCATTTACACCTGATACCCTTCTTCTCAAGAAGAAGTTTGTCCACCATCCAAGTGTCATTATTTTCTAATGCCTGAATCTCTTATTTCATGGCATGCCTACACCTTTCATCTTTCACAGCCTCATAAAAGGTTTGAGATTCAGTTCCTGTAGTGATAACTGCCAAAAAATTCCAATGTCATATAGAAAAATTATTATAGTTCACATAATATGCTAGAGGATAGGGATTACCTAAAGATTGCGACTGAGTATATTAACATATAAAGGGGTTCAACCTACAAATGGTATTTGTCACAAAATCACATAGATGAGTGGATGATATTTTGTTTCGATGTCCATAGCCCAAATGCTCTTCGTGTATGACGTCACCAGAACCCCCTTCACATCACCATCCTTACAACTCCTAGTATCCGTGGCTGCAACAACATCATCATGAGCATCTATAATGCCATTCTTGCCATCTCCATTAACATGTGGAGATTGTTCAGTCTCCTAAGGTTATGAGGTATGCGTTATAGCAACCATGTCACCATCCTCATCCATACCTCCCCAATCCTCCATATTACTTTGTGCGTCATTATAGTGTGCACGCAACCCGAGTCTCGAAGCATCTGGTAGATAAGGGAACTCATGCGAACAAAACACAACATCCCGTGACACCAAGAACACTCCCAGCTCTAGACTGTACATTCTCCAACCCCTTTTTCCATGAGGATAACCCACAAAAATGCATTTTTGATTACAACTAGCAAATTTGCCTCCTATATGGTCTTGATTATGCATATAACACAGACATCCAAATACACGTAAATGTTTAATCAAGGATGGTTTACCATTTTGTTCCACCACTAGGAGTTATTTACTTCCAGCAGTTAAAACGCATTCCCCAAAATTCAATAGGAAAATTAGCCTGGAATTATAAAGCACGAGCTACTTTAAGTATATGCCTATGCTTGCGCTCTACCAGTCTAGTTTGTTGTGGAGTCTCTTTACATGATGTCTCATACATAATACCATGCTCACCAAAATAATTGTCCATATAAGTGAATTTTGTACCGTTATTGCTATGTACAATTTTCATTTGTTTGTTAAATTAGTGCTCTACCAAAGTAATAAAATTGCACAAACTCATGAAAACTTCCTTTTTATAAATTAATAAATAAATCCACATTGCTCGTGAATAGTCATCAACAATAGTCAAAAATTATCTTACACCACAAAGAGCTGGAATTCGATAAGGTACCCACAAATTACAATGGATCAACTGAAATAATTATGTTGTTTTTATATCACTAACAGAAAAATATCTCTCTATTGTTTTGCTCTAAGGCATCACATGCTTTATTCCATAGACTACTATTCCTACTATCACCAGTATTAGGAATTAGGTCTACAACTTTAGATTTTAGGTATCCTAGATGCTTGTGGCACAGATCAAAAGAGTCCTCTTCATCAGTCTTCACAGTTGCTACAGTTACCATCCCTAGAAAGTAGTAAATCCCCTCGTGTTGTTCACTCGCACCAATCAACATCCTTGAACTATGGTCCTACACAACACATAATTTGTTAATCAACTAAACAATTTAATTAGATTCGTTGATCAATTGCGACACAGAAATCATATTGCAATTCAAATTTGGCACATAAAGAGCATTAGTCAATCTCAATTTATCACTAAGGACTGTTGTTCCCTCCTTTGTCGCAGCAATTATTTTTCCATCTGGGAACCTCATAAGACACTCCAGCACATCTTGAACATCAGTCAAATAATCCAGACTTCTTTTCATATGATTAGAAGCACCTGTATCAATAATCCATTCTATTGGAGAAAACTTACTACACAATTTTTCATTAGCTTCCATCTTAGCAACATTTAAGAGATTAATCACTGCTCACCATTAAGTCCACTAACATCAATTTTATCAGTTTTTGAAACCACAACATTGGCCATCATTCCTAATCATGACGTTTGTGTTTCATTTCCCTTGATTCCTCCTACCCTTCCTCTACCACCATAACGCATAACTTGTTTTCCTCCCTTATCGTGTCAATTCCTTGTCCAATTCTATGAGGGCGATCTCCCATCACTTAGGATAACCAATCAATTGAAAGCTAGTAGTTGACTTGTGTCTAGTATGGTTTCAATTACTGTATACCGTGTTCTTTTCTTTCTCCTCACTACGCCAATGGGATCTAGACCCAAAATGTATAGGAAAGCTCATTACCTCACCATGCTCCTCCTTCCCATGAGCAATGGTTCTCAAACGCTCCTCCTGAACTAGAGTTGAATAAACTTTGTTCAAGTTGAGCAAATTAGATCTCACTATTCCATAAAGAGTCTCATCGAGTCCCATAAGAAATAGTTGCACTTTCTGCTCCTTACGCCTCTTTTCCTATACGGTTTCAAGTGTATGCACAACCCACACTTGCATGATGGCATCTATTCATAATTTTCCAATTCTTCCCACAAGTTCTTCAACCTTCCATAGTAGGTAACAATAGTCATCGATTCCCATAAGAAATTGATGCACCTTCTCCTCCTTACGCCTCTTTTCCTATATGGTTTCAAGTGTATGCAAAACCCACACTTGCATGATGGCATTTGTTCATAATTTTCCAATTCTTCCCACAATTTCTTCAACCTTCCATAGTAGGTAACAATAGTCATCGAGTCCCATAAGAAATCGGTGCACCTTCTCCTCCTCACGCCTCTTTTCCCATACAGTTTCAAGTGTATGCACAACCCACACTTGCATGATGGCATCTGTTCATAATTTTCCAATTCTTCCCACAATTTCTTCAACCTTCCATAGTAGGTAACAATAGTCAATCCCCTTTGTTTGCACTTGACAAGTTTGACTTTCAATTGTTGTATGCATAGTCCATTGGATACTAAGAACCGTTCTTTTATGTCCTCCCAATTATCTTGTGCCACTTCCATGTACCGTTGAACGTAACAAAAGTTCAATGGTATTCATTATCCAAGATTAGTCCACCAATCTTCAAGATCTGGTGATTTCTCATCTGGTTGCTTGATTGTTCCATCTATGAAGCCAAATTTCTTTCGTGCTCTCAACAGAATCCTAAGAAATCGAACCCAATCATCATAATTTTCACCCTTTAATTGAACATGTGTTATCAAGCTTCCAAGATTTTCATTCCTAGTTATGTCATATGGCGAAATCATCTTTCTTGATGTTGTCTTGTTACCACCATCTTTGCCTTTGCCTTCTTCTCCAACCATGGCAATGGCATATAGATAATTTAGATTGATCGGTTAAACCTGGCACGACTCTGATACCATGTCATGAAAGGAAAGAACTCTCTTTTCATTCATGCTTAAAAACAAAATATATGTACAAGTTTTTTTTATTTGTAACCCTAGCCCTCTCCTTAATTACGTCTTTTCTTATGCTACTCCTAAATGATAGCTATCTATATACAATTGGATAAAGCTCATTACAATATTTTTAAAAAATACAATATACACAATGCTAATATTGACATCTACTATTTGGGTAACAGTACTTTGAAATTCTCCGCTTTAATAAAATGGTTGAGAAAACAAACTGTTCGTTGAACATTTGTGTCCTACCCAAGTCATTAAGCTAGTGGAACATTTGTGATTGTTGAGTTTGTGGATATATAAAATTCTAAGTGTGAGGGTGTACATATATGAGGCTTGGTTATAATTTTGGGAAGTTATTTTATGTCGTATGATTGAAATTCTCATGTTGATGTAGTTTATTTTAATTTTTACAAAAAAAGGGAAAAAGAAAAGAAAATGGAAAAGAAAAAAAGAAAAGAAAAAAATTGTTAAAAATAAATGTACCAAGGAAGAATTGCATTTTTGTCGAAAAATTGTTTATGATTCATGCATCTTCCTGGAGTTGTAATGGTTGAGTCATTTGAGTATGTTGAAAATGAGGTAGAGATTTGCTTGAAAGATTCACTCTTGTGATTTGATTGGGATAATTGTATGAGTGATTGTTTCGGATTGACATATGCTTCATATGGTTTGTGTGTGAGAGTTGAATGGGGTTGTGAAATGTAATTGTTGCATTTGTCATAGCTGACGGTACCCAGTTTTT
>JANZLF010000002.1:26067842-26078194 GCA_026546835.1 Erythroxylum foetidum
ATAAATTAATGAATTTTTAATTTTTAATTTTTTTATCTTAAAATCTTTATTTAAAAATTAAAATTAAAATAATAGAAAAATAAAAAAAATTGTCACAAGCATGACTTAATTGTTACTTGACACAAAATTTGTTTTTGTTTTTGTTTTTATTTTAGTGTAATTTAATTTAATTTTTTGTTAAAATATTAACAGTATAATTTAAATTAAAAAATAACAAATAAAAAAGACTTACGACGTGCGTGGCACTTATATGTGTAACCGAATTGTTTAAAATTAAGCAGAAACGATAAGATTAGATAGAGAATCCTGTATGTCACAGAAAGAGCAGAATTCAGGTTTCCCCCACTTAGTACAGAGAACTTGGCGAAAGATATTGTCCTACTCAATCAAAGTAACTCTACTAGGATAGGAACCTACGATGTTCTTCCTCTCTCTCTCTCGCCTAGTTTCTTATTGACGATCAGTCTCTATCTCATGAGCCAATTCTCTCGTCAGCTTATCGGCACGGTCGTCCTGACCGCCAGCGAAGGAGTAGACGCGAAATGCCAATTGGAAAGCCCTCCAAAGCATTTTGACACAAGCTTTTTTACGTTCTGTTTTGGTTCCTGGTACACTTATCTCCATTGCTTTTGCTTCTCTTCTCTCCTGAATCAGTAGACAAGAGATTTCAATCTTGTTTTTACTCCTTTGTAATTGATCATTTTACGTATATATTGTGGTAGAAATGCAAATCCAATTACGTACCTTAAGTGCCAGTTCCATGCAGTTAGAGGAAACATCTACCATGGCTTCCTTGATTCTTAGAAGAACATCGAAGTCAAAGTGGATGCTGTGATTCTGAAATTTCTTGGCTTCTTCATCTTTGGTTCTCTCCAAGCTGTCCATTTCTCCTTTCATCTATTCGTACAACCAACTTTTCTCAACATATAACATAATATCCCTAGTTTCCACTTAACCAAAATATGAAATATTTCATTATGTTCCACTAAGAAAATATGAAGATACCTTATTAAAGTAACGTTCGATCTTGTCAAGAAGCTGGCACAGGGGAGGCTCTATCTTCCAATTATGAAGTTCGGTGACCATTCCGTTCAACTTTGAGTATAATGCAGTTGCCATTCTTAATGCTTCCAGCTTCTTTTGAGGGAAACCGTCGAATCTTGCAAGCACCTGGACCATATGGAGTTAAACTTTGGAATTTGTAAGTGTCATTTGAACATTACTATACATTTCTAACTTTTTGGGGATTCATAGTCCTTTGCCTTGCTGTCCGTGGTTTTCGGTTTTGGAGGATATTTTACCTGTGTTTCATCTGTCAACTGTTCAAGAACGGATTCCGCTTGGCTGTGGAACTTGATCAGCTCTTCCATGTTCTTTGTTTGGAAATTGTTGATGGATGTTTTCAGCTCGGAGATGGACTTAGCGTGCTTTTGAACATCTTCTTCAATCTGTTGGAAGTATGCTGATCTGTGATGCACGAAGTTGTGAACATAAGAGAGATTTTAGGATTTAAAGATTGTTCCATATCCTTGGAATAGAATATGACAGTTAGCGTCCTAGTCTAATGTTAAGTTCTTCAAGAAACGATCTTTATACCTCTTTGTGATTTCTGCTAGTGCATCAGCCATTCCTTGTTTTTCTCCAGAACTGATGTTAGCTGCAGTCTTTCTTCCAGTGGATGATTTGACATTTGGATTACCTCCTTCAACCTTTCCCTTGAGAACTCTATACAAATTTCCCATTTGGCTTGATCTCTTCAATTTAGTTTGTGTCTTCTTGAGGCGTAAAGATCTTGCTGCCCCTGGTGGAGGTGGCGGCAATGGCATTGATCCATTTGAGGAGATCATGCGCGTAGGAGGTGGGGGTGGAACTGCTCTTGCAGCTCCTGGAGGTGGGGGAGGGGGTGGAGGCAGTACTGCTGCTGTTGCCTTTTCTGAAGATGGTGATGGTGGCGGCGGCGACGGCGGGGCTGCTACTCTGCTTTCAAATGCCATAGGGGGTGGTGATGTCAGACCTGCTGCTGCTCCATTTTGCTGCAACTTGTGTGATGGTTGCAATGGAACAAGTGGTGAGCGAGATGGTATCCTTGGTGCCACGAAAATATTAGACATGGATGGTGTTGGTGGAGGAGTAGGCGGTGAACGCGGCTGTAGTGCTACCTCTTTCATTGTTGATGACAACACTGGTGCTTCTGATGGTGATAGTGGTGCTACAAGTGCTCTCGCTTCAGTTGTTACCAAAGTGGTCTTGGTCATTTCAATTTCATGCATTCCATTATGTTGGTGTCTTACATCCTCAGATGTTACAGGTTTGTTAGCTCGAGAGTCCGTGCTTTCCTCTGTTTCAATCATCACTCCATCATCTAACCTTCTCTTTTGATTCAAAGATGTAGTCTTTCCTACCATGTCTCTCAGTATTTCATCATCCACATGGTTCCTTTGGTCTGAATAGCTGAAATTATGAAATCCTGCATTTGGAAGCATGTGGAACGAGAAGCGTTTTACGTCGATGGGGTTGAGTTTCCCAATAGCCTGATCTCTCAAAGACCGGAGAAGAGGTGAACTAGAAAATCGAACAAATTCTCCAGAATGGCGAGATTCCATGAAATCGGGAAGAACTGAAGTTGGGGTGACAGGAGAGTCACAGCATGAGGTGTTGCTGAGATCTGAATAAGACCCTGTCAGGAATTTTCCAGACACACTAGTTCGTGGACTGCCTTTACTTTGATCATCTTCATCAATCACGTCGAACTTCTCTTTCGGTATCTTTATCAGGCAATTTAGTGTTCTCAATGCAAGTTCAACTGCCAAGTGGTAAAATGAAAAGATATCTAAGAAACTCACAGAGCTTGCTTCCACTGGTTATAAGAAAGTACATGAATAGAGGACCTCAGAGTACTCCAAGATCATATAATAGCAATTCGTCCGTTATGACCAAAACATGAAGACACTTAAATTAATAAGTCGCAAATCTTACCAAGTTGTTCTGAATTGAGTTCGCTATTGCCATTTATATGATTTGTACTTCTGTCCATCCAGTCTTGATTAATCATCCATGAATCTCCAATAGATGTCAAAACCTCACAAAAATAGACCAGAACCTGCTCCCGTACGAAGATAGTCAGCTAGGGGGTTGAGAATAGAATTCAGTAACTTCAATAACTCAACTTCCGGATGTGCTTAAGTGGCGAACCTTATCAATAGATGCTCCCTTAGTTTCTAAGATATGATTTCTGGGTATGGTTTCAGGGAAAAGCTTGTGAAGATCTTTCATTGTTACCAGCACCAGCTACATGAATAATAAGAGTTAAAAGATCATCAAATGTCATTTATGCAATACTTTTGACCATGTTCTACGAAAGAGGTTGGAGTATTACTTCATTTATCGTAGCTGAGCCATTACAAGGTGGCAGGTCAATAATGTCCCTGAAGCTAAAGATCTTCTTCCTGAGCTCCACCATCAAGATGAAATTCCCTGCAGATCGGTGGGAAAGATCTGTTTTTGGGCCTTTCATTTCCATCTTTTGATGCTTGACTGATTGAAAGCTTTTTGCTATCTGCATCAACTTTTCCAGGAATATTGCATAAACACAAAATTTTTACAGTTGTTAAGATGTTCATAGCCTTTGAGTAGCAGAATTACATTCATGAAAGCCTCTCCTATAACTACCAATTTTTCTTAACAAGATTAAATCGGAATTATCTGTAGAAATACAATCAGAATTAGTTCCTGATTGGAAGTTTCTGGGTTGGAGGACCAAATATGATTTGGAAGACACTGAATCCGTTTCTTCAATTGGTGAAACCTAAATAAATATTTCTATCCACTTACAAGAAAGCAGTTATTGGCTATAAACTATGGGTAAATGTCTCTCTTCTGTTCCAAACTTATTCAGGTTCTAAGATGCAGAGATCATCCCAATTTATTGGTAGGAAATCCAGATGATCGTCAAACAGTCCAAAAACAAATGATAGTCCTCAATATAATCTAGGGTATCAAAGTATTTTGGAAAAATAATGAAGAATTGGAATTCCTTGAAATTAAAATAAATAATGATGCAAATACCTCTGGATCTTCATAACAAGGCCAAAATGCTGGAACGGGATGAAACATATACAATTCAAAAGGTTTGCTAATGGCATTACAAGATAATTCCCCAAGATTGAAAACAAACCATTTGTTTAATCATGAACATGTTGATCGATTACCTCGAACTTGGAAGGTTTGCGACCGAACATTAACGGCTTCAAACCACAGAGGCTACCAGAGGTCATACCTCGAGTCATATAAAACAGTGGAACAAGAAGGTGGCCAGCGACGACGAACAACCAGACAACTTCATTGAAATAAGAAGAAAAAGCCACGAGGGTCAGTTTGAGTTGTGTAAGGGAGAAGAAATATATATATAAAAAAAAGAAGAACAATTCAAAGTTTCAAATGGTCCCTGCAAAAACCATCAACGTGCAGTGCATTAAATAGATTTCTTTTTTATGTATTGTTCTTGCTGACAACGGTAGAGAAGAAGAAAAAGGTGAGCATATAATATATATTGGAGCTATGGAACTTCTCTTTCTCATAGAGCTAGAGAAGAACAAAAGAAACAGAGAGAGCAGTTGGGCTTTTAATTGTTGAGCTGCTCCGGAAATAATGCTTTCCGGGCAGCTTAGTTTCTCTGAGCTATTACCGGTTACTGTTTCCAATGCTTTTGGAGGGATAACGGCTCTGTTTCCAACGACTAACTGCCCTCTCCGAGTACAAGGTTAAATATGGAATCCGACAGATCAGCTTCTTACATTTTCCAAATTACGTTATTCATTATGCACTAAAATATTTTAATCCTTTGTTGAGAATGTAACCTCCTTTATGAATTGCTCAGATCAGATGGATAATTAAATTAAGACTGTTTCTTGTATAAATAAACTTCATGATTATGATGTTTCTTTAACCTTTACGTGTTCTCCCTATTACCTCATGAACCGTGAAGGAGCCAACTTACAGATTTAAGTTGGCGGGTAGGATGAAACAAAAACTTGGGACTTTGAGAGGTTGAATAATTATTTTCTCAAATTCGAACCTCATGGTACGTATATTGAAAGATAAGATAATGTCGACGGGGTCTCTTTCTTTTAATTATCCTGGTGGAGGGTCAACGTTAATCCGACGTTCAAGTTATGCAGAAAGTTTAAATGATACTTTTATTAGAGTTTAAGTCCGACCCTTATGGTACGTTTATTGAAAGATTAGATTTAGACGTTGCTTCTCTGTTCGGAAGTTTCCTGCCTTTACTTTCATCTTTAATTTGTTAAGAGAGGTAGTCTCACCATATAAAGCAACATTTGAACTCTGCACATCTGCTTCCAAGAATGATGAATCAATTCCGGGTCTGTAGTCCAGGATTCCCTACTGGACTCCAGTCTACAGTCTCAACCAAGCACAAAATAAAAGATTATTTGGTTCGTTAGTATTTGTTAAGAAATGATCGAGAGAAAAATATCTGTGAAATGTTAATTGTATTGAACTAACTAGTCACAGTACAAAAAGCTAAAGTATATACAACTATTATAAACTAACCCCGTAACTAAACCTCTAACTAGTTACAGTATGTACAGCTAATCCTCTACAGTATTTTGTACCTATGCATCAAATTATAAACTAATCCAATCCACTCTATAATTCTTTACATTTCAACTCAATCTTCTTAAGTTCATTTAATACATAAAGTGAACATATATAAGCAAATCATGCTAAAATCTTTAAACATTTTTATACTTTTTAAAAGAACACAAGATTTAAAAAACAAAGAAACATCTACAAGTTTATTTGAAAAGTCTCATAGTCTTTTGACTCAAGAGTAAACACATTGTCATAAAAATATCTAACTACTCTACTAGATCACTATCTCAAATGCCTATTAGCATTATTCTTTAACTTAGACCTTTTTATTGGTAAAAATTAAGTATAGTAAAATTATTTATATTTGTTTATTCGTATTCTATTATTTTTCTTTTTTTCTTATTTTTATGTGTGGGATAATATAAATGCTAAAAAAGAATTAACATTTAACTCAATGCATGCATAAATTATATACAAAGTATCATAATTTCAAATCAAGTATTCATTCAGGGAGTTCTAATTCACCATTCGATCGCTAGGGATATCCTCGATAGATTTTCAAAAAAAGCTAAAGTCCAAGAGTTAATTGCAAATGGTAACTAGGCTTCTTCCTATGAGGAGATCAGATCTCTATCGATACCACAGTGTCGATACAATGAAGAAGAGGATACATACTTTTAGAATGGTCTAGTTGTAACGGACATAACAAAGAGGCAAGCAAAATAACTGAATTATGGGACAATACCTATAGTTGGATGGGGTAAGTTGATCTAGAGAAATACTATGAATCCAAATGCCAGCTTCTTAAGCTGGTTAGTTATGAAGGTCAAACTAAGCACTATATCTAGACTAAATCAAAGAGAGAAAGAAGAAAGATTTCGGTGGTTGAGAGAAAAGAAGAGAGTTGAGCTAGGGTTTCAATTTTCTTAGCCTTTAAGAGAGATTTTGAAGTGGTTCAAGAAGAGAAAAAGGTAGAGAAAGAGAAGATTTTTCATTTGAGCTAAAGATCTCTTCATTTGGTGAAGAACCAAGGTAAGATCACATAAATCTTTTGGGATTTTTATAAGGATTTTAGTTCATGGAGTTTAGAAAATCTATAGGTTTAAGTATTCTAGCACCAATTTTAGTGATTGTGCTTTGTGAGATTTTCAATTGAAAACCCTGTTGAGTGAGATTTTTTGTTATTGTATAAAGGGGATCAAAGAGGCAAGAGAAACAAGAGAAGAGACATTTTAAGCAAGTCTTTAAGCAAGGAAATCAAGGTGGGTTACATGCTTATAATAAAGTTATGAGCCATTAACGTTTTTTTTACAAATCAAGAAAGTAAAATAATTTCAATTACTTCATAAATGTTGCTTTTAATGTTTTGAGTGATATGAGAAATTGCTACACATTGGTGCATGAATTTTGATTATAAAATGGAAAATGGTTTTGAAATATTCATGTTATGCCTTGAAACATGTCATGGCATTTTGTATGTATGAAAAGTGTGAAAGCATGAAAGTATGAACACATGAGCAAATGATTTGAGCACGAATATATGCTTTTGTTTAGGTGAGAGAGGAACCATTTTGTTCGTCACATGCACGTAGACAAAAGCCTTCTCCCGACTGCCCGTTTGTGACTTATGAGCTCTGAAAATGAACTCATTTTATTCATGGTGAAAACTTCAGTTTCTCTATTTCATACCTATAGGACCCCTCGAGCCATTTATTTGTGCATTTCATAATTGAATTGTCAAGTTTGTTGCATAACTTGAGTCTTCTATAGTGATGGTTAAATGTAGTTTGCTATGTTGAGGTGAGGACATTTTTAACTATAAGTTTTGAGCAAAAAGATCATGAAATTGATTGAGAATTTGAGAAAAAAAAACGTTTTATCAATTCACTATGACTTTTATATGACAAATGAACATTTCAACGATTTTTTTATTCTTTGTTATAAACTTGTTACCCACGAGCTTTCCCATCTTCAGGTGATAGCTAAGAGACCAAGTGCTCAAAAGTCTCAGGGCATTTCTCCAAATTTGCTTATTTTGTTTGTTCAAGGACCTTTTGTAATTTAAGATTTTGAGACAATGGCATATTGTGGCTTGGAATGCCATTAAAGATTTGTAAAACTTTATTCTTTTGATCTTAACGAAATGTGAATGTTGTATGGATGATGTGATTTGAAATTAGATATATGTGAAGAAGAAATCAACTTGAGATGATGATTTTGGAACATAAATCATTGATATATACATGTATGCACAAGTGAGATGTTTCGGGAAGGAAGATAGGAATTATGACTGATTAGATGCAGTTAAGGGTGATGAGACAAATGAGTTGAGATTTGAGAGTTTAATGAAATCATTTGGTAGCTGAATGGTTAAGCTCAGGACATTCCGAGTTTGCGAAATGCAAAATTTCAAGTTTTCCATAGGGAAAAATTCGTGTTCTGAGTTTAGGGGAAATTTGGATTAATCTAGGTAGAATTTGAGAAAGCTGTCTTCATGGAAATTGTAGGACTTGGTCTTTTTAGCTTTCCAGCAATATATAGTATGGAATTTTTGGATATCGGAGTCAAAAGTTATGGTCCTTATAAATGGAGATGCTTAGGAGTATAGGACGTATCGTCTAGTGATGACGTATCATCTGGTAAGGACGTATCGTCTGATGAGGATGCTTCATTTGGTGAGGACATATTGTCTGGTGAGGGTGCTTCATTTGGTAAGGACATATCATCTAGTGAGGATGCTTCGTTTGGTAAGGACGTTTCATCTGGTGACATCATATTTTCTAGTGATGACGTCATATCGTCTGGTGCATTGTTCATCTAATCCTATCGTCTGGTCCAATTATGATCCTTTAAATGAAAAAATCTCACTTCAATGTCTTCATGAAAGATGTAGATATTGAAGTCTTCTTTCGAATCCTTCAAGAATGACCTTGATCTGATATCTCTAAAGCAAGTTATGTCATTTGTCCCGAAATAGGTTTAATATGATTGAGGACAGAACCTTGTTTGATTTCCTTCGGCCAATGTTTGTTGTCCGACCTCCAAATGAAGTGATTATTGAAGGAATAGATCCCAACACACATTATGCTATATCTCCATTAAAAAATGGAAAGATTTTGAATTGATTGGAAAAAGGTTTTGATTAAAGGAAAGTAAAGGAATCTATTGGAATAGTATGAACTAATGTTATTTTATTGAACATACTTCGGCATTTTGAATATATCTGGATCTGTAGGGTTTTAACTGAGATGACTTCTAAAGTGGAGTAAACTAAAGATGTAGGTTTACAAATCATTTGAAGAGGTCAAATTTTAATTCAACCTCTAAGATTTTCAATATCTAGATGGAAGTTGAGCATAGAATATTTGTTTCAGTATAAGAATGATTCGAAAAATAGGGCTCGACGCTTACTGTATCAGAGAACAAAGACGAATCGAGGATGACTAATAAGGTTAATTGGAATAACCATACATGGTAACAAGTACAAGCTCACATTTTATAACTTTGAATGTTGGGCTCCAGAAGCGGAGTCCAACAGTTATAGTATCAAAGTAAGAGTTGGGTTTTAGAATCGGTACCCAATAATTGTAGTATCAGAGAAAGAGTTGGATTCCAGAACCGGTGTCCAACACCAACTAAAGTAAATCGCTTGTTAGTATAAAAATCACGTATAATATGTAAAATACATAAGAAGGGGGCTTGAATTGTTTAAAATCTTCAAAGATATTAATCTTTAGAAATATCTTGGAAAATTTAGATGAACACAAAAACAATTCACTAAAGTCGATGAGTAATTCAATCACAAAAATTATTATCTACTCTTCTAAAAACAAGAAAATTAAAAGATAAGGGTTAGAGGATAGACGCCTCGATTTTATACTGATTCACTTTTAACCTTGAGCTACGTCCAACCCTCAAAGTTTGTATGAGATTTCACCATACTCTTCAACTTTAAAAATATTCTTTCTAAACTTCCAGAGCCTCTTCAGGTCTCTCTCACAAATTATTCTTTATCTGCTTTCTTAGCCTCTCCAGGCTCTAGCCTTTCTTTCTCTTGGAAAGATATTGTTTAAGCTTCACATTACAGATGTATTCGCTCTCTTTCTTTCGCACTTGAATACATAGTTTCTCTAAGTATTGTACAATCAGATTTTCTCTTTTGCGAAAATGTTATTTTTTTGTTTACGACTATACCTAGTATTTATAGCCTAAATTATGTTTATAGCCTAAATCTTCAACTGTCTTCTTGAGAAACTGCTTCTTGAATCTTCTAGAAATTGTTATAAGTTGATTCCTATAACTAACTCCAACTAACTCATTGACTGACGTTCTAAAGTAGTTTCCATTTGCATTGTCGGGAACTATATTTCTTCTAGTGTCGCGTTTCTTCTGGTTTCACGCTTCTTGTAGCGCCCTTTACCACAGGGGACACACCGGGACGCCTAAAGGTCATTTCGGTACATAACCTACGATAAGGACGAGCTATAATCGATCACTACAATCACTTCATATGGCATCATATCAAAATGCACTTATAAAACATCAATAGAAAAAAAAACCACAATATTTTGAAACCAACTTTTTCCTCATTTCGCTTCTCAAAACCGGAAGTCTACATTATGTCTTGTAGGAAAATCCCGGGAGGTACATCACATGTACCAAGTGCGGAAAACAAAAATTTTTGTTACCGGGACCTTCCCGAAAGCCAGGATCCAGGTGTCGGTATGAAGACATCAACC
>JANZLF010000002.1:26116525-26134172 GCA_026546835.1 Erythroxylum foetidum
CATTTCGCCTTTCACCCAATCCAATATTTAACCAAATACAGATGCAATACTTATGTAACACATTTCCATGTATTACTATGCTGTGACCAATTCACAGATTACGATACCCACGCATTCAGAAATAATACATTCAGAAACATCATATAGCAGTTATCACACAAGTATAAGGCATTAACCTCATTCCCAATCCACAATTCAATCAGATGCATAATACATGATATTTTCCCATTTTTTTACATTGTTGTGACTGAGCGCCTACACTGTCCCAATCTGGGCGCATTAATCAATGAGCCTGTGGCTTTAAACTGTCTCTTTTCGGGTACATTAAACGTTGAGCGTATATCTCTGAACTGTCCCTTTTCGAGCTCGTTAAACATTAAGCACATAGCTATGAACTGTCCCTTTTTGGGCTCGTTAAATGTTGAGCATATAACTCTGAACTGTCCCTTTTCGGGCTCATTAAGCATTGAGTATATAGCTCTGAACTGTCCCTTTTCGGGCTCATTAAACGTTGAACGCGTCTTAGGGGTAGGAGAGCCCTCTGGGTATGCACTACTTCTCACGCGTATTAGGGATAGGAGAGCCCTCTGGGTATGCACTATTCCCTTTCGAGCATGAGGCTCTTCTCCAGTAGTCGAGCTTGTAGCTCTCGGTAGCAGCTCCAGTCACAACCGTTATTAATCAATTGTTCATGGAATTCATTTATCACAATGCAATCAGATCCAATTTATCACAAACAGTCTTATCATTCTCAATTACACATTACCACACATTCACAGTTTATCACATTGAAGCATGAACATTTCACATTCACAAACAATTTACACTTCAATGTCAAAACACTCCATCCCTCGGACCTTTGGTCCGAGCTTTCAAACATAATCATTCACAATAATTCACAGTCACAGTCTATCACATCGGAAGCATAAAACTTTCTCAATCTCAGGAAATTAACACTTCAATGTCAAATTTTCATTCCCTCGGACCTTCGGTCCGATATTTTAGTCATAAACAATTCTCACATATCCATCATTTTCTCTACAGTACTATCAGTACAAAATTTTAGACAATCAAAGATTGAGGAACCAACTAGGAACCAACTTCCTAGAAGTCCCAGCAATGTCCGTGGAATGTCGTTCCAACGGTGCCTCTATAATAGTCAAATGATCATTCATTACTAAATGCATAATCAGAAATATTCAATGATGCACATGTCGCAATTAAAAGACGTACGATGCATGTTCGTGACATTCCCGGCGCTATTTCCTAAATTCCACTTTCTTTTGCCTCGAAACCAACTTTTCATACTATGGGTACCACAACATTTAAATAATACCCTTATCCTCAAAGAAGACCTCAAAGTCAATATGACTATTTATTTGGTCAAATTCACCCATTATACTATGTTTCTAAAACCCCAAAAGCATTGAATGTAAGTCAGCAGTCTCAAAATTATGCTCCAATTATCAAGAAACAACCCTTAGGTTGAAATAGAACCTATCCTCCATTTTCATTCAATATTTGAGATCGTACTAATTTGAATTCAAACTTCTTTCTTTACATCAATTGTAGACCTCTTTCTCTAGTTTATAACGAATCATAAATCACTTTAATTGGAGTCCTACATCATTAGTTATGACTTAAAAACTAAAATAAATCAATTCAGAAAATCAGCCTCGCCACGGCCAAAGGACGCTCGTCGCGATGACACGAGGTCGCTCATTGCGGCGTCTAACTCGCTCGTCACGATGAGGATTTATTCGCTCGCCGTGACGTCTAAACACGCTCGTCGCGACGAGGCCCTCACACACGTCGCGACGTGCGGGTTCCTGTTCATCTTCTCTGACCATTTTTTCACATTTTTTTCTCTCTAAAATCAGTCATAACTCAACACAACTACCCCAATATTTCTCATTAAACATCATAAATGCATTTAACTAACAAATAACCAACATAAGAGAGATTTCCTTACCTATTTAAGCTTCCAACTCTTCAAATTCCCGAAAATTTCTCCAACTCTTCAACACCTACGGCTCCCTCTTCTCCTCTCACAAATTTTCCATCAACTCAAAGGTTTAGGTTTGATCTTTGCACAAGGAAAAGCAAGCAAGCAAGAAAGAAGAGTCTTGTAGAGTGGATGGGAATAAGGATCAATAATGGAATAAGAAGAAAAGACAAGCCCTAAGATGGAGGAAAACAATTTTCTCCTTAGCAACACCGAAAAAGTAAGGTATTAGGGGTAGCTCTTTTAACAATTTAAAACCTAGGGCTCAAGGCATATTACTCAACTTTTCCTCAAATACTCACAAAGTTCTTTTTCTCTTTTCAAAATCATTTCTAGTCTAATTGTCCTCAAATTCCAATGGTTCGACATTTATTCCTAAAATCATGTATCTAATTTTTCCATTGCCATTGGACAATTATTTCAATATCATTAAGTCAATCAGTCCGTCACTTAGAAAATTCTCCGGTCTGGACTTTTTCTCTGAAAATTTCCAGAAATTTCTAAAAGTCACTAATCAACTGAAAATCACTCCTAAAACAGTTCCAATTCAACTATTCAACCCAATAATTCCATAATTCTCAAACAAATCGTAATCAAACATAAATGCCGGAAAACGTCATGAATGCATGTACATATAAGTGCAGGTGCAAAATGTCTCATTCCTCTAAAATTAG
The DNA here is from genome assembly GCA_026546835.1 of Erythroxylum foetidum. Classification (NCBI taxonomy): domain Eukaryota; kingdom Viridiplantae; phylum Streptophyta; class Magnoliopsida; order Malpighiales; family Erythroxylaceae; genus Erythroxylum; species Erythroxylum foetidum. Next base: position 26,119,205 of record JANZLF010000002.1, read on the forward strand.
AGGCCAAATGAATGAACAAACCAAAAATATGCAATATGACCTACTAGCCCTTCCCAATTTACCAATATACCCTTCCCATCGGTGATGGGATGTTACACACTGAGTGTGCTTCGATTTGTTAGCCATAATTTGTTCTTCAGTTATCTAGACGTGATGATTCTGGATTGGGATTAAACTAGGAACCTATGGCTAAATTTCTTATGACGACATCGAATTTAAATTCGATCTTTAAGAATCTCAAAGTTTTTCATAAAGTTGAGAATTAGGTGCAGTACATTGAATGAATGTGGAAAATTCATGTTCTGTATTCGAGGGAAAATCTGGATTAATCTAGGCTTGATTAGAGAAATTTGTCTTCTCAGAAGTTGTAGAAATTTTGGACTTTTCAGCTGAAAGTCAGGGTCCTTGTAAGTGAAGACACTTCTTTTGTATTTTGTTTCTTCTGTGATGACGTCATTGATGATGTCTTCTTCTTCTGTGTTTTGTATCATCTGAGTTTTTCTATCTTTTGTCTTTTCACTTCTTCTGTGTTTTGCTTCTTCTGTGATGATGTCATTGATGATGTCATCTTCTTTTGTGTTTTATATCATCTAAGTTTTGCTATCTTCTGTCTTTTTTCTTCTTCTGTATTTTGTTTCTTCTGTGATGACGTCATTGATGACGTCATCTTCTTCTGTGTTTTATATCGTCTGAGTTTTGTTATCTTCTGCCTTTTTGCTTCTTCTATGATGACGTCATTAATAATGTCATCTTCTTCTTTGTTTTGCATCGTCTATGTTCATGAACTCCTTCTGTGTTACTGTTCATGAACTCCTTCTGTATTACTGTTCATGAACATCTTCTGTGTTATTGTTCATGAACTTCTTCTGTGTTACTGTTCATAAACTCATTCTATTTCTATGTTACTGTTCATAAACTCCTTCTGTGTTACTCTTCATGAACTTCTTCTGTGTTACTGTCATGAACTCCTTCTGTGTTACTATTCACGAACTTCTTCTGTGTTATTGTTCATGAACTTCTTCTGTTTTACTGTTCATAAACTCCTTCTATTTCTATGTTACTGTTCATAAACTCCTTTTGTGTTACTCTTTATGAACTTCTTCTGTGTTACTGTCATGAACTCCTTCTGTGTTACTATTCATGAACTTCTTCTGTGTTACTGTTCATGAACTTCTTCTGTATTACTGTTCATAAACTCTTTCTGTATTACTATTTATGAACTCCTTTTGTGTTTTGCTCATTCTGAGCTTTCCTTCTTCTGTGTTTTGCTGATGCATATTCTTCTGTGTCTTGCTGACGCGTCTTCTTCTGTGTTTTGCTGACGTGTCTTCTTCTGGGTTTTGCTTCTTCTGTGTTTTACTTCTTCTATGTTTTACTTCTTTTGAGTTTCGCTTCTTCTTTTTTTTTGTCTAGGTGAGCCTTAGGCTCTTGATCACTGTCTGAGCTCGAGGCTCTTTTCACACGTTGAGCTTTAAGCTCTGATCGGTGGCTACTCTGGTCACAAATCTCATTATCTAATTGTGCATTCATGTATGGAATGCATCTATCATAATCAATCATTTTATGAAGCACATAGGTCATCACATTCACATACAAATAGCACTTTAGTATCCCATTCCAATATCACAGTAATTGGACCTTCATTGTCCAGAATCAATAATCAAAACACATTTATTCAATCATTTATAACAGAATTTTATCAAACAAGTAATTAAGTGAAACCATCTAGGTTACTCACAAGTTGCTCCCAAAGCTAATGTCTGGAAGTTCTGGCAACGTCTGGGGTTTGATGTTCCAGTTGCTCCTCTACATCAATTAATATACATATATATCACACTTTGCACAATCATAAGTGTTTAACAATGCACATGTATGTAATAAAATATGTACAATGCATGTTCATGAAAATCCTGGGTATCATTCCATCATTTTGATCACAAAATCATTCTCATATCAAAACTCATCTAAGTATAATTTATACTTAGTTTTATACCTCACTAAAACCATTAAGATCATAATTCATTTCTCATTGATTTACTTTCAGATTTTTCCAAGACACACTTTCAGGTCCATTATTCACATTCAATTGGAAGGTGAAACTGATGTAATTTGGTCACACTCTCTTCTATAAAAGTGTTCTTCTATGTCTTATGTCTCTATTGACACCAAAACCACTCAATTTGGTTTAGTAATTTGGAAGATAAGCCACAAACATTTTCAAGATGTTCATATTCAAAAACAATATACTATACACTACTTCCATCTAGAACTTAAACATCTTAGAGACTGAATCACAATTTGACTTCTTCATATAATTTGTAAGCCTATATATCTAGTTTACTCCAAATTAAAAATAATCTCATTTAGAATCCTATAGATCCAGGTATAACCGAAATAGCCAAACATGTTAAGTGAAATCACAGCAGTTCATAATATTCCAACAGATTCCCTCATTTTCTTTCAACCAAACTTTTCCAAATAAATTTAGAATGCTACCAATTTTCTTGGAAAGATAGAAATATGTGTTAGGAATCTATTGGTATAAGAATCACTACATTTGGAGGTTGTATGACAAAGTTATGGCTGAAAGAATTAAGCAAAGTTCTATCTTCAATCATATTGAACCTATTTCGGGCCAACTAGCATAACTTTCGCTATAGGCATTCGATCAAGGTCATTATTAGAGGGTTTGGAAGAGGACTTCAAGGTATACAACTTTTATGAGATCTTGAAGAAAAATTCTATCATATAAAGGGTCAAAATTGGACTAGACAATACAAAATAAATAGTAAAGAAGAAGCAGATGGTCAACTTAAGACGAAGCAAAGAGTCAACCGAAGACGAAGTAGATGGTCAACTTAACATAAAGCAGAAAGTCAACCTAAGATGAAGAAAATGGTCAATTTAAGACCAAGCAGAAAGTCAACGTAAGACGAAGTAGTTGGTCATCTTAAGATGAAACAGAAAGTCAACCTAAGACGAATCAGATTACACCCTTGAGCATCTCCACTTATAAAGATCAAAACTTTCGACTCCGATGTCTAAAAATTTCATATTATATACCGTTGGAAAGCTAGAACTATAAGCTACCACTTTTTCAAAGACAAATTTGTCCAATTTAACCTAGATTAAACCAAATTTTACCCTAAAGTTAGAACACAAAGTTTACCTCTAAGGAAGACTCGAAGTTTTACACTGTGCAAACTTGAAATGTCCTGAGTATAACCATTCAGCTACCAATTTGACTTCTTTAAACTCTCAAATCTCAACTCAATAGGGTTTTCAAATTGAAAAATCCCACAACGCACAATCACTAAAATTGGTTCTAGAATACTTAAACCCTTATAGTTTCTAACTCCATGGCCTAAAACTCTTCCCAAAAAATCCAAAAGATTCAAATTATCTTACTTTGATTCTTCACCAAATGAAGAGATTTTTGGCTCAATTTGAAGCTCTACTGTCTATCTTCCTTTTTTCTCTTCTTGACCCACTTCAAAATCTCTCTTAAGACTAAGAAACGTTGAAACCCTAACTCAACTCTTTTCTTTTCTCTCAACCACCGAAATTCTCTTCTTTTTCTTTCTTAATTTCTCTTTCTCTCTCTCAATTCATGTTTCCCCCTTCTTAAAAAGCAAAATTACATTTCTTTCTTCTATTTCTACCCTTAATTAGCCCAAAAGCCCCTTTTTAACTCTCAGATAGCTATAACTTATTTCTAACAATTTACCAAAGCCACTCAACTAAGTTAGTGACACTAGTCACTTTCCTAATGTATAAGCTCTAACCAAGTTCCTTTTGAACTAATTTCTTCAACTCTCATCTTTACAATTCAATTATCTCCAATATTCTTTTGATTCCTTTTTCCTATTTTTCCTAAAATTCATAATTCCTGAAATTATCCCTAAATTCACCAAAATTGAAAAATACAACAATTCCACTAATCAATAAAATTTCCAACAAAAATAAATTCAAAGTTCTCAAAATTTTCAAAAATCACAACTCAATCCATTTATACCTAGAATCATTCATGAATGCATGTACAATTATTTTCATATGCAAAACTTTCACTATTCACGTGTATTTATATGTCACATTATGCATGAGCATGAAAAATGCATTTCTAAGCTCTCATTAACCACTCATATTTACTATTCTAGCCTTCCACAGATGATAGGATGTTCCAATTCTTCCCTCCTTAAAAGAAATTTCATCATTGAAATTCTTACCTATTTGTTTGAACAAGTGGGGATGTTGTCTTTTCATATGCTCCTCCATCTCCCATGTTGCTTCCTCAGTTGAGTGGTTCTTCCAAAGGGCTTTGATTAATGGAATGACTCTGCTCCTCAACTGTTTGATATGCGATCTCACAATCTTGATTGTCTCCTCAACATAGCTTAAGTTACTAGAAACCACAATCTCTGGATCTGAAATCACATGTGTCGGATCCGATCAATATCTCCGAAGCATACTCACATGAAACACATTATGTAATTGAGACATCTCATTCAGTAAAGCCAAATTATAGGCCAAAGGTCCTATGTTCTCAGTGATCTCATAAGGACCAATGTACCTATGGCTTAACTTGCCCTTTTTACCGAATCTCAAAACTCCTCTCTAAGGTGATACTCTTAGAAATACTCTGTTTCTCACACTATACTCCATATCACGTCAGTGTTGATCCACATAACTCTTCTATCTATCCTGAGCTGCTTTATGCATTATATGTTGTATCAACTCTGGGCCTTCAACCATTCTTAAGCCCTCTTCATCCTAATATAATGGCAACCTACATTTTCTACTATACAGTGATTCATATGGTGCCATTTTGATACTACTGTGGTAATAGTTATTGTAGGCAAACTCTATCAATGCCATATATAGATCCCAAGCTCCTCTAAACTCCAATATACAAGCTCTGAGCATATCCTCAATAGTCTTGATTTTCCTCTTACTTTGTCCATCTGTTTGAGGATGAAATGTTGTACTGAAATTCAACTTAGTACCTATAGTACACTATAAGCTCTTCCAAAACTTCAAAGTAAATCTGGGATCCCTGTTCGATACTATAGACATTGGAATCCCATGCATTCTCACCACCTCATTCACATATCTTCGGGCCAACTGATCAAGTGAGTTATTCTCTCTCACTGGTAAGAAGTGGGCCGACTTAGTCAATCGATCCACTATGACCCACATAGCATCATTCTACTTCAGAATCTTAGGCAGTCCCATGAGGAAGTCTATAGTAATCCATTCTCATTTTCACTCCGGAATGGGCAACGAATGGAGTTTCCCTATCAGAGCCTGAAGCTCAGCTTTAACTTGCTAACAAGTCTTACACTTAGATACATACTCCGCCACTTGCTTCTTCATTCCAGGCCACCAAACATGCTGCTTCAATGTGTTATACATCTTGGTAGTACCAGGATGTATAGCATAGGTGGTCATATGAGCTTCCTCAAGTATCTCCTTCCTCAGATCATCCACATTAAGCATACACAGTCTCTGTCTCAACTATAATGTCTCATCCCTCAATTCAAAATCAGAATCTAGGTTCACCTTCACTTTCTCCATAAGCTTCACCGTACCAGGATCTTTCTCCTGAACCTTTCTAATTCTACCTTGCAGCATTGATCTCAACTTCAAATTAGCAATCAAGGCATCATTCTGCTCCAGATTCAACTCCACATTCAAAACTCTCGATTGAATTAAATTTGGTAACCTTAACAATTAAATCTGAACTACAGTGATATTAGACTTCATGTTTAAAGCATCTGCCACCACATTAGCTTTCCCTGGGTGGTACTCAATAGTGCAATCATAATATTTCAGTAGCTCAATCCATTTCCTCTGTTTCAAGTTCAACTCCCTTTAACTCAGTAGATATTTCAAACTCTTATGATTTGTGTCTCCAAATCTTTAGAGCAAAGACAATTGCAGCTAGCTCTAAATCATGTACCAGACAATTAATCTCATGAGACCTTAATTGTCTGAATGCATAGACAATCACCTTACCATACTGCATCAATACACATCCCAATCCTTGATGTGACACATCACTATACACCAAATATCCTTCAGTCCCTGATGGAATAATCAACACTGGTGTAGTAGTCAATCGACATTTTAGCTCCTCAAAACTTTTCTGAGATTCCTCATTCCATCTGAACACTACATTCTTCCTCAGAAGCTTTGTCAGAGGGGTTGAGATCAGAGAAAACCCCTTGACAAACCTCCGATAATATCCGACCATTCCTAGGAAGCTTTAGATTTCAAACACATTTCTCGAAGCTTCCTAATTCATCACTGCCTCAGTCTTCTTTGGATCCACTTGTATGCCATCTCCCATCACTATATGTCCAGAAGCACAACTTGATCCAACCAAAATTCACACTTACTAAATTCGGCATACAACTACTTCTCTTTCATAATTTGTAAAATTACTCTCAGATGCTCAACGTGTCCTTCTCTACTTTTATAATACACCAAAATATCATCAATGAATATAATCATGAATTGGTCTAGGTAGGGTTGAAATACTTTATTCATCAAGGCCATAAATGTTGTCGAGGCATTAGTTAGTCCAAACGACATCACTAGAAACTCATAGTACCCATACCTGCTCCTGAATGCACTCTTAGGTACATCAGCCTCTGCTATCTTCAACTGATAGTACCCTAACCTAAAATCCAATTTAGTGAATACCTGAGCTCCCTACAGCTGATCAAGCAAATCATCAATTTTAGGCAACGGGTACTTGTTCTTCACTGTCACCCAATTCAGCTACCTATAGTCAATGTATAACCTCAAAGTCCCATCTTTCTTCTTCACAAACAACATTGGAGCTCCCTAAGGTGATATACTGGGTCTAATAAAACCCTTATTCAGCAACTCCTATAACTGAGCTTCCAACTCCTTCAGTTCCACAGGTTTCATCCTATATGGAGGAATAGATATAGGAGCAGTACCTACAACTAGATCAATCGGGAACTTCGTTTCTCGATCTAGTGGTAAACCAGGTAGCTCATCAGGAAACACATCCAGGAATTTCCTAACCACTAGAATGCCCTGTATACTCTGCTCAACTCTAGTATGAATGATGTGGGCCAAATAAGCCTCACATCCTCCCTACATCAATCTCAATGCACTCATGAAGGATATCATCCTGGTTGGCACTACTTGACTAACTCCTCTTAATACTGCCCTCAACTGACCAGGAGATTTCAATACTACCTCCTTGATGTAGCAGTTCATAATAGCCCTATGAACAAGGAGCTAATCTATACCTAGGATAACATCTATCTCTCTCAACTATAGTATAATCAAGCCTGCCTCCAACTCTGCTTGACCAATCCTAATCAAGAACCCCTTGCAGATCTCTCCTATGATAGTAGTACTACTTAAAGGTGTACTCACCTCTAGCCCATACAGTAGCAACTCCCTATCACAATGTAGACTACATGTCAAATGTGATGCGATAAAAGAGTGTGTGGATCCTAGATCTAGTAGTGCAAATGACTCAAATTCATAAACAAAAAGCACACCTGCAACAACTTATAGTGAGTCTTGAGCCTCATGCTTGGTCATAGCATAGACCCGGGCCTAGGATTGTCGTCGGCTACCCCACCCTTCAGTCCTCATGGAAGAACTCCTAGAGCTCACTTTGCCTCGGCCTCGGCCTCTTTGTCTAGATCCACTTTCTCTAGATCCACTTTCTCTACTCTACTAGATGGTAGCATCACTCCCAGATCACTCATACTAGAATGAGCTCCTAAAGTAGCATGACAATCCCTGATCTGATGGTTAAAGGAGTCGTAATTGAGGCAAGCTCCAATTAGCCTCCAACACTCATCATTATGCCTCCTCTCACAGTGCTCACATACTGGAAACTGATTCTGTACTGCACCCCTTCCACTGCCAGTTTGTGAATATCTACCCCTTTGCCCAGATCCTGACTGTCTGGATCCGCCTGGAGGTCTGAAAGCTCTATTCTAGTGCTTATTGAATCTTCTGTCATAACTGTCCTGATTCTCACTAGACCTCTTCATACTGGATCCTTGCCCAGTCTTTACTTGTTTCTCTCTTAGTAGCTGTTCAATTCTTATCGAAGTAGCTCTCAACTCAATGAAAGTACCCAGATCTAAAAGTGCCAACCTTGTTCTGATCTCCATATTGAGTCCATTCTCAAACCTCCTACACTTGTCATCTTCTATAGGGATCAAAGAAGTAGCATAATCCATCAAGTCATTAAACTAAACCTCATATTCAGCCACTGACATCCTACCCTGCTTTAATTCCAAGAGCTACTTCATCTTTATGTCAAAATAGATCTTGGGCATGTAATTATCTCTAAAGACCCACCATTCAGAAAGTCTTCGCACTTCAATTGGCAAGGCTTGGTGGTACTGCTTGGGACAGTTTTCCACCACTGGTGAGCTGGGCCTTGTAGTAAGGATACTACATAATCAAACCTCTCATCAGGCTCGGAGTCCATTTGATCAAAAACCTCTCAGTCCTTTCCAACCATCCTTTGACTTCAGCAGGGTCGATACTGCCATAGAGTCGACAGCTCCCTGCTTCTGCAGCCTCTCATATCTCCTCTCCCTTCTTTCGGAAACTCTAGGAGGCATCTCCTCAGATAGAGGTACCGAGGACTCCCTACTGGCTCCTATCGATCCTTGGTTAGCTAGTTGATCAATCTGATCACTTAGAGCGGATGACCTATAACAAAAAATAACTTCAATCATTATCCACATTTCTCATGATATTTCATGCTTAATATTCCTATATGTCCCAATAGATGCCAAACCTGGCTCTGATACCACCTAAACCTGGTACAGATCGGGATGCTTAGAGGTTATTCTGATACATATCCTATGATAAGGACGAGCTACGTTCGATCACTATATTCACTTCACATGGCATCATATCACTATTCACTTATAAAGCATCATAAGAAAATCACAATATTTTAAAACCAAACTTTTCCTCATTTTACTTCACAAAACTGAAAGTCTACATTGTATCTTTCATAACTTACTACAAGTACATCATCAAAACCTAGTACAAAAGTACTACATGATAAAGTACTACATGATAGAGGAAAATATATATATCTATCTAGTTTGTACAAAAATTCCAGCTGACCGACCTTTGATCTATGACTTCTCTTGTCAAATCACAATCAACATAGCTGGTAGAGCCTTTCAGTAACTAAAGTCATCTCTCTGTCCTAAAATGACAATGTTGCAATTTTGGTAAGTTTTGAGAACTCAGTGAGGTAACCATCATTGATGGTTCACTCAATTCATGCAACACATCATTTCACATAACATATAATCACATTTTTGCATAATTGGTCATGTAACACATTTTCACTCAAGCATAGGCAATTACTCATTTCAATCAATCAAACATACATATCAAAATGCATATGGAGTGTTTATGAGACACTTTTCCAATTGTTACTTTGTTGTGACCGAGTGCCTAAACTATCTCATATCTATTTTAGATACCGGACTCATTACTAACTGTCTCTTATCTGAGGAGGATACATGACTCATTATACATAGTGAGTGTTAGGCTCTTAATCACTATCTGAGCTCGAGACTCTTTTCACATGTTGAGCTTTAAACTCTGATTGGTGGCTACTCTAGTCACAACTCCCATTATCTGATTGTGCATTCATGTATGGAATGCATCTATCACAATCAATCATTTTATGAAACATATAGGTCATCACATTCACATAAAAATAGCACTTCAGTATCCCATTCCAATATCACAGTCATCGAACCTTCATTGTCTGGAATCAATAATCAAAACACATTTATTCAATCATTTATAACATAATTTAAGCAAACAAGTAATTAAGTGAGATCATCTAGGTTACTTACAAGTTGATCCTAAAGCTAATGTTTGGAAGTTCCAGCAACGTCTGGAAGTTGACGTTCCAGTTGCTCTTCTACATCAATTAACATACACACATGTCACACTTTGTACAATTATAAGTGTTTAACAATCCACATGTATGTAATAAAATATGTACAATGCATGTTCATGAAAATCCTAGGTATCATTCCATCAATTTTATCACAAAATCATTCTCATATCAAAACTCATCTAAGTATAATTTATAGTTCGGTTTATACCTCACTAAAACCATTAAGATCACAAATCATTTCTCATTGATTTATTTTCAGATTTTTCCAAGACACACTTTTGGGTCCACTGTTCACATTCAATTGGATGGTGAAACTGATGTAATTTGGTCACACTCTCTACCATAAAAGCGTTCCTCTAGGTCTTATGTTTCTATTGACACCAAAACTACTCAATTTGGTATTTGGAAGATAAGCCATAAACATTTTCAAGCTATTCATATTCAAAAACAATATACTATACACTATTTCCATCCAGAAATTAAACATCTTAGAGACTGAATCACAATTCAGATTCTTCATATAATTGTAAGCCTATATCTCTAGTTTACTCCAAATTAAAAATAATCTCATTTAGAATCCTATAGATCCAGGTATAATCGAAACAGCCAAACATGTTAAGTGAAATCACACTAGTTCATAATATTTTAACAGATTCCCTCATTTTCTTTAACCAAAAATTTCCAAATAAATTTATAATGCTACTAATTTTCAGGAAGAGATATAAATATGTGTTATGAATCTATTGGTCCAAGAATCACTGCATTTGGAGGTTAGATGACAAAGTTAAGGTTGAAATAATCAAGCAAGGTTCTGTCCTCAATCATATTGAACCTATTTCGGGCCAACTAGCACAACTTTCGCTATAGGCATCAGATCAAGATAATTATTAGATATATTGGAAGAGGACTTAATTATATACAACTTTTATTAAGACCTTTAAGACAAATTTTATAATATAAAGGGTCAAAATTGGACCAGACAATACAAAATAAACAGTAAAGAAAAACCAAATGATCAACTTAAGAAGAAGTAGAAACTCAACCTAAGATGAAGCAGATGATCAACTTAAGATGAAGCAAAAAGTTAACCAAAGATTAAGCAGATGGTCAAATTAAGATGAAGTAGAAAGTTAACCTAAGATGAAATAGATGGTTAACTTAAGATGGAGCAGAAAGTCAACCTAAGATGAAATAGATTACACCCCTGAGCATCTTCACTCATAAAGATCATAACTTTTGACCCTGATGTCCAAAAATTTCATATTATATACCGTTGCAAATCGAGAAAGATAAGCAAATCTTAATTTCTCTTTCTTCTCTCAAGTCATGTTTCCCCCTTCTTAAAAAGCAAGACTACATTTCTTTCTTCCATTTCTACTCCCCTTTTTAACTCTCAGATAACTATAACTTATTTCTAACAATTTACCAAAGCCAATCAACTAACTTAGTGGCACTTGTCACTTTCCTAATGTCTAAGCTCTAACCAAGTTCCTTTTGAACTAATTTCTTCAACTCTCATCTTTACAATCCAATTGTCTCCAATATTCTTTTGATTCCTTTTTCCTATTTTCCCTAAAATTCATAATTTTTGAAATTATCCCTAAATTCACCAAAATTGAAAAATACATCAATTCTACTAATCAATAAAATTTCCAATATAAATAAATTCAAAGTTCTCAAAACTCCCAAAAATCACAACTCAATCCAGCTATACCTAGAATCATTCATGAATGCATGTACAATTATTTTCATGTGCAAAACTTTCACTGTTCACGTGTATTTGTATGCCATATTATGTATGAGCATGAAAAATGCATTTCTGAGCTCTCATTAATCACTCATATTTACTATTCTAGCCTCCCACAGGTGATGGGATGTTACATTTAGTGAACATAGCATATTCAGAATGGGATTGCCAAAAGCCAATAGATATCAAGGCTGAGGTAAGCTTTGCATGCCATTAATGACTAGCTTGCTTTAGGTCGTATAAGCTCTTGTTTAACTTACATACCATGTGTGGCGCAGGTAGAGGGAGACCTGTAGGGGGGCTTCATGTAGACTTCTTCATGAAGATCCCCATGGATAAAGGTATTCTTAATGTCCAATTGGTGCAAACGCCAGTCTTAGGAAGCTGTGAGAGCAAGTAACAAATGGATTGTGGTGTGCATAACAACAGGAAAAAAGGTCTTTGTGTAGGCCAGACCAGCCTGCTAATTCAAACTTTTAGTGACAACACAGCTTTTACAATGGTGAAGATTGCCATCTGGGTGGAACTTCAATTTATGGACCCATTTGCAATCAATGGTAGTCTTGCCTTTAGGTAAGTAGGTGGGCTCCTAGGTATTATTCTTGTTTAAGTCTTGAAGTTCTTCTTGCATAGCTATTTTCCATTCCTTAAATTGTATTGCTTCATTGAAAGTTTGGGGCTCATTAAAGGCTAAGATAGATAGGGAGAATTTGTGATGTTGTGAGGAGAGGTTGGTATAGGATAGAACAGATGAAACTGAGGGAGTAGAGGTGTGTGAGAGAGTAAGGCAGTCATAAGCTTCAAGGTAAGGTGGAGGATGAGACTGCTGACTAGAGAGATAGGGAAGTGGTGGGGAAGAAGGAGAAGGAGCTAAGTCTGAGGTCATAGGTAAAGAGGGAGCCATATCAGATTTATATAAAGGGGAGTTTAAGGTTACAGGAAGGACAACAGGGGGAATAAATGAATCATCAGTGGGAGGTTGGGAAAAAGGAAAAAATCTTCATAAAAGATGACATCCCTTAATAGGAAAAATTGTTTGGTGTGTAGATCCAAAAATTTGTAGCTTTCATGCCTATAGAAAAGCCAAGAAAAACATCCTTTCTTGCCCTTGGATCGAGTTTGCTTCTGCCTGCCTATTTGGTGAAGGCAAAGCAAAGACAACCGAACACCTTTAGATAGGCAAGGTCAAGATTAGTACCAAAAACAATAGAGTAAGGGGATTTGTGAGTTAGGAGGGGTGAAAAGGGTTCTATTGATGAGAAAGATAGCATGCATGACACACTCAGATCAATATTTAGTCGGAATGGAAGCCTGCAATTTTAGGGCTTGAGTGACACTAAGAATGTGTTTATGTTTTCTTTCCTCCCTCCATTTTGTTGAGGGATTTCAATGCAAGTTGTTTAATAGAGAATTCCATTGTTAGTCAAGAAGTCTGTTATCGAGAACTTACAATAACCATTATAAAGCCAACCCCAAAAAGAGGCAGTAGAATCACAAATGCAATCACAAGTTCAACAACAACAAAAATAACAACATTATGGATCTTCTCAAAATGGCCCAATAGTTCTAGGATCAAATGAGCAACCACATACAAGTGGTATGAAAACCAAGATGTTTCTTTAACTTTTTTATTTATATTCGATTTATAATTTTTAACCTATTTTCTATGTGATAAATTAGTCCAAAAAACTAGAGGATATACTCGTGTGCTTGATGTTTGGGATAATGAAGAGGGAGAAAAGATTGTTGTTAATTTTAACATTCTAAATAAGCCAATTGGTTTCAAAGGTGGAAAGTTTAATCAGTTCTTAGGTAGAAAGTTTAGAAAGTCACAACTTGTGCCTCTTCACTTCAAAAGCTGGAAAGTAATGCCATCTAGCTATAAGGAAGAAATATGGAAAATAGTAGAGGTTTTTATGTCATTTACATAAGTTCATTTGTTCATTGTTAGCTTGTAATTCTTACAACATTTTTTGGTATAGGAGAAGTTCGAAATTCAACCACTTACTGAAAATGTCAAGAAAGTTGCGATTAGTGGTATGGATGATAAGTGGAAGCATTGGAAGTGTGAGGTGAAGAGCAATGCAAAGTTTGATGTGAACATATATGTTGAAGCTTATTTAACATAACTTATAAATGATCAAGTAAATAAGGAACAATACAAAGCACTTGTAAATCATTGGCTTTCAGACGAAGTACATGTCTTTTTCCTATGTTTAACATTATTTTATATTGTGGTGAAATTTATCCTTTCTATTTAAAACATATTTCAAACATTATGTATACTTTGCAGTGTCAAGCTAAGATAGATGTAGAAAATTGTTCAAAACTAAAGGATCCACATCATGGGGGTATAAAATCATTGGCTCAACGAATCAAAGAAGAGGTATTTATTATACCTTAAACTAAGTTCCCAAAATTGGGTATTCTGCATGTACCAAATTTGTACATTTTCTGTATGTACCCAAACCTATTATATATGTACATGTTCTGCATATTGACTTTGCGATCTACAATTTACCAAATTTGTGTACAAATATTAACCTTACTCATGTGAAACTTTTATCTAATAGATTATTACTTGTATTTGAATTGATTTTATTCTAAACTTGTATTTCTATTTGGTTAAATCTTACTAGTTTAACAAAACTAGTGTTGTCTTTAAGAGCTAAACTCTATACCGATACTAGAAAAACAAAGGATGGAAATTTTGGTACTCCATATATAGTAGAAATGGTGGTATGAACTCTTTATGAATATAATTATTACCTAGAAAAAATTTATGAAGCTAACACATGTCACTTTTTGGTGCTTGCTTAGGAACCTGTGGAGGGTAGAATGAATGAAAGTGATGGAGTAGAGTATGCACTAGATCCTAAATCTAGGGACAATGATGCATATGCTTAATCTAAGGGGTCAAATAAGAGACAGCATGTAGGTGGACTAGGAAAAGTTTATGTAAATACAAACAAAAAAGATGTCCAAATATGGGAACTTCACGATCAGAATTAACTATTGCTAGGAAAGTTGAACAGTGTTTTGAGAAAACTTGGATATTATGACAATTTATATCAACAACATTTTCTAACTATGAGTGCTCATTTCAGTAATACTAATGGAACAAATCATTAGGTATGATTAACTTGTTTTTATATGTCAATTGTGTTGGGACCCGTTTCCGGAACCCAACTCATAACGAATGAATCACAGCTTAACTAAAGTCGCTTCATTTTTTTTTTCAATTACACAACATTCAGGGTAGTTCAAATTTCCAATTT
>JANZLF010000002.1:26155952-26169885 GCA_026546835.1 Erythroxylum foetidum
GTCCCAATAATTAAATCAACAAGAGGAATAAAAAGGAATAATTAAAACATAAATATTAGACAAAAATGCACTTATCAATTGGCATGTGTGACAAAATTGAAGTTGTTTAATTTTGACATCAAATAATTATTTTAAGGTAAATTAATTATGAATTAATTTATGAAATTAGGCATTCGTGATAATTAGATTAATATTAATTCCAAATGAAATAACATATAATAGTAATTTTAACCAAGTTAGTAAAAGAAAGATAGTAAATCTTAGTGTTGGATTAGGCTTAGATCTAAGTGTTGGATTGGGTCTTTCATTTTAGGATCCAAAAGATGTTACAACCAAAATGATGTATTTACATATATGCATTAGAGAATGCATGCTTAGGAGAATGAGTGGGCTTGCATGATGGATGGTTATAGGCTTAGGCCCAATTTGATTAGGTAGTCAATATCATGCCATGTAGTTATAGTGTATATATATATATACATGTATATACATATATATACATGTATATATATATACATGTATATATGTATATACATGTATATATATGTATATATACATATAAGTTATATGCATAAGACCATTTAAGTTAGATGAGGTGTTAGTCAAATCCTCACTTATGTGTGTCTATATATATATATGTATATATGTATGTATGTATATATGAGTTATATATATAAGACCATTTAAGTTAGATGAGACCTTAGTAAAACTCCTCACTTAGGATATTAAAACTAACGCCTTCCTTTAATATGGCGAGAACTAGAGTCTTTTTAAAGTTAGCATTGTTAGGTAAACCCAAGCCTGCTTTGCACGAATATGTTCAAACTATGGAAATAGGATTTTTGGATTAATGGGTCGATTTTAACTAAAAGCGTTGGTTTGTTGGGCAAACCCAAGATCAACGTAGATAGAGGCAAAGTTGGGTAGAGTACATTAGATATACACAGGTCAAGGGTTGATAGCCCAATAAGTGTGCACACATCAACAGTTGATAGCACTAGATTCAATAGTTGCATTGGAGATGAAATTGATATGATCGATACCTACCGATTGAACTAATTAAGGTGCCTTGTTGGGAAAACCTAAGGTCATTCTTAGGGATATTAGATATCGGCCCAATAGGAGAATTTCTCTATGAATTCTCTCAGATTTATGTTGAGGGTTATGAATTCGTAAAAATAGTGGGACTCATAATGCCTGCTATTAAAGTCCTTATAGACATGCATTTAAGTACATTCTCATTTTTCTCTCTTTAACGAAAGGTTGCTATTGCCCAAGTCAACACCATAAGTACTAGTGTAAATCTAAGAACATTGATGGAAGCTAACAAGTTGACTAGACTAAACTTTCTTGACTGGTTCAAGAACTTAAGAATAGTTCTCAGGTTCGAGAAGCTTGGTTATATATTGGAAGAATCACTTTCCGATTCCCCTGCTGTTGATGCTTCTGATGATGATCGGAGGGAATATAGGAAGCTTCTTGATGATAGCAAGATGGCTAGTTGTATTATGCTAGCCACTATGTCACTAGAGCTGTAAAAGCAGCACGAGGCTATGGATACTTATACCATAGTTTATCATCTTAGGGAGCTCTTTGATGAACAAGTAAGGTCCAAAAGGTTCAAGACTTTGCGATTACTCTTCCACTCCAAGATGGTTGATGGGATATCTCCAATGTAGTATGCACTGAAGATGAACGACAACATCGAGCGATTGGCCTCCTTTGGTTTTTTTTAGATCATGAATTAGGTATTGACTTAATTCTGATTAGTTTAACCGATAGTTACTCACAATTTGTGCTTAACTATCAGATAAAAAATATATCCAACACAATTCCTGAGCTAGTTAACATGCTCAAGGTGGTTGAGCCATCTGTCCACAAGGATAAGGCTGTGATGTTGGTGGACTCTTCTGGTTCGAAGAAAAAGAGCCAAAAGAAGAAGTCTGTAAGGCCTAAAGGAGGTGTTAAGAAAGCAAAAAAGATTGTCTGGAAGGGAACTTACTTCCACTGTGGAAAGGATGGCCACTGGAAGAGAAACTATAAGGCCTATCTGGGGTCCTTGAAGTAGAACAAGGTATCTGATGATTTTTAGACCTAATATATACTGATGTATGTGATACGATGTCCATATATGCCAAAAGTGATTTCTTATACTTCATTACCTTTATCGATGATCATTCTTGATATAGGTATGTGTATCTTATGAGATACAAGTCTGAAGCCTTTGAAAGGTTTAAAGATTTCAGAAATGAAGTTGAGAAACAACTTGGGAGAAGTATTAGTCACTTCGATCGGATCGAAGTAGTGAATACTTAAACCAAGAGTTTTTCAATTATCTCAAGGATAATGGAATATTGTTCTAGTGGATTTCACCTTACACACCTCAACACAATGGTATGGTTGAAAGGAGAAATCAAACCTTGTTAAACATGGTGAGGTTTGTGATGGGTTTAACAGATTTACCAAAATCTTTCTGGGGGTCTGCACTTGAAACTTTTGTTTATATAATAAACAGAGTCCTATCCAAGTCAGTTGATGTTGCTTATGAGATATTGACTAACAAGAAACCTTATCTTTCTCATATGAATGTTTGGGGTTATCTTGCTTATGTGAAGCAGATTCAGTTAGATAAGCTTGAAGTTAAATCTGACAAGTTTCTGTTTGTAGGATATTCTAAGGAAAATATAGGACATCAGTTTTAACATGATTTAGAGCAAAGGTTTTTATTTCAAAACATGCTGTCTTTTTAGATAAATAGTTTCCTCTAAGTGAAGATAGTGGGAGCAAAATTGAACTTATGAAAATTCAAGATGCTCAAACAGAAGCAAATCAACTACCCGGACCCTAGACTATTATTCATGAAGATGAAATAATAGCTCAACCTTCTGACACACAAGAAGTTCGTAGGTCACGTAGGAAATCATGGATTTGACGTTGATCTTAAATTGATTTAATGAAGTCCTTAATACAAAACACAGCATGGAGGAAATCATGATGAGATCATGATAATGAGATTTTTATTATATGTAATTATATTAGTATCTAAACTTTCCCTAATCATAGGATTAATAAAATGGGATATCATTAATTCAAATAGACTAGCACATGTTATATTCCTTGATTGGATCACGTAGTAGATCTCATAAGCTATAGACATGAGTTGTTTAGAGTTAACATGTGGATGCTTACATTGGAATGACCTACTATGAGATAATCATATGGACATTCTATTTCAGTGTCAATGATAGTCTCATCAAAGTAATGGTGCAAGTATCCTTTGACTTGAGGTGCTCAAGGATATCTCAAATATTAATCCTATGCTTTGACTCCATTCATCGGTGCCTTTTAGGGGTTACTCATAGGAGTGATTGGATATAGCTTGAGTTATTCAGAGGTAATTGAATAGTCAATAAAAGATTCACCATTCCTGATAGAAAGAGATGATACCCATGACCTCTTGTTGGGGTCATTACTCAGAAGTCTCTAGCCAGAACAAATATATGTCATGAAGAGAGTCTTCAATGATACATAGAGGAATGAGATCCTCAGGACAAGATCTAAATCACTTGAATTAGATGTAACGTAGTCAGTCTAGTAAGAGTTGACACTTTGACCATACTTTGAACCAAGTGAGGTGTAGATAGTGAAAGGATGCATTACATGGTTACATTACATATAGATGGGCTCGTAGTCAAACCACTAACTTTCCAGTCAATTGGTGGTTATGACGTGTTGATAGATATTGCTATTGACTTACTTGAATTAAGTGTTAATTCAAGTAACCAATATAACTGTGAATCTAATGAGTCATACACATAGGAGATCTGAAGGATGAGTAAAATGGTTTTCAATGGTGATTCAAGATATGAGAGAGTGTTTCAGGATTGTATCGCGATGTAATTGTGGTCTAAAATGTTATATGGAATAGATTAAAAATAATTATTATTGGCCGTTAATTTGGTCATTAACTTCCCAAAACTTCCATTAATGCATGCTATTCATAGTCATTAACTTTCCAAAACTTCCATTAATGCATGCTATTTATAGTCATTAACTTCTCATAACTTCCATTAATGTATGTTATTCATAACCATTAACTTCTCATTAATGATAGGGGTTATGCGAGGCCAAAGAGGGGAGAAAATAATCATCATTTTCGTGCATCTTGTGTAAGACACAAGTGAAAGAAAGGTTCTTTCTTACACACACACTCTTTTTATCTCTAACTCTCACAAGATTTCTTGTCTCTGCTAACACAAAGAAAGAATTCTAGCTATCTCCTGGTGAGGTCGTGTGGACTTTCATTAGAAATGGTCTACATTGATCGTTCTGGTTTACTTAAACCCAATGCAGAAAAGATTAAAGACCAAAGGATATCTTCAAAAAGGTATATAAACATCTTACATTTCATGTTCTTATTTTCTATATCTATATGCATGAGTGGATCTGGTTTTTGAGATTCCGTTTTATTTTTCGTTGTGTATATTTAATATATATAATATGTATGAGATGCATGGTCAAAATCTTATAAAATATATACTGGCTAACAATACTTTGTCCATTTTTTACTCCATTATCACATGAAAATATTGCTTTATATCCTATAGAAAGTTTTCCAAAATTTTAACATCTCAGACACTATCAAAATGCTCCAATTCTGAGACTTTAAACCTTGTCTAGCCCCGTCCATTGTGTCGGGCATGCCTAATACCCCATAGACAGTCCTAACTGGATAGGAACAATAACCAATTGTAGCTCGAATGGTTTGTAGTGGAACCCTCCCTTCTCGACAGGCAACATTAGTTTAGAGAAATACTAAACAACTTAAGTGCAATTCACCTAGTAATTATGTCAAACTCCTTTAAAGCACTCTATTGGAACCTTTCATCAAACATGTGTTAGGCTATTTAGTTTTCACACTTCAAGGGCTTAGGTTTTTTCAATTTGACTAGGTATAAGTGCAAGGATATTTGCTAAAAGAAATCATAAACTAAAATGCAACGAAATTTGGATAAGAGAACTAATGAAAGTCTTACCCATTTTTTTAGGACATTTTAACAAGTAGGTTATGGAAATTCATTTTTGTGACATTTTTGGACAAGAAATGATATGAAATTAGATCATATATAAATAAGGAATCTTTATTAGTATCTTACAACAAATATTACATGAAATGATGTCTAAAACCAAGGTAAAAACAAACAATTTTCTCGTTAAAAACACACACACACACATATATATAGCCAATAAGTTTTTGGATAAGTTTCAATAGTTTCCCTAACCATCATGACTATTAAAGGCTAAAACCTATACCAATCAGTTTATGCAATTGTTTAAACCAACATCTTTAAACAATCAGATTAGGATAAATAATTATTCACTAACATAACCAAAAAACTAACAGTAATCAACATAACAAAGAATTGCCAATCAATAATTGTTATTTTGTAAATACCATGAAAATGAGCTAAAGTGAGCTTTAGCTTGTCTTGAAAATGAATTTTTAGTTACCATAATGTCATGATCATCTTGATTCTGAATGTGGTTGCATTGTACTAAAATGGATAAGTTATGCACTTTTTAGCTTTTTAGTTCCTTAGCCAACACCTTTGCTATATTAGTTTTTTTTTTCAAAACATGCCACCATGCATCATGTTGTCAAAGTTTTATAATCAATATATCAATCAAACATCAAAAAGAGAGTTTTACAATATGTCATAAATAATATCAAAATATAGCAATCCTTATATGAGATACTTTGGGGATCTTAACTCTAAGAATTAGTTATATAATCATCACAGTGAAACTTTATATAGACACATAAGTAATGTTTTAAATAAAAATTTTCATATCGGATCAATTTAGTGAATTTATTTGCTAACAAGTACTAACATATTTATTTAAATATTTCATACTTTAATATATGAGATTGGCTATTTTTATTAAAAAACATAACGTAAACTATTTTTCTCGTTGTATAATATTTAATTTTAATAGAGCAACAATTGGAAACAATATAGGAACAATACTTAAATAAAATATGATTTTTTTTATTATTTTTCATCATAATTTTATTTATAAAATATATCTATTCCGCATGCTTTATCTTATATGTTGGTTAATTAAACAAATATACTTAAGGTAAAAAAAATAACTTTTAAGTTGAAAGACATAAATCATTACAAATATACTTATTTCTTAATAGTTATGATTATTATGTTACTATTGATCATATATAAACAATTGTCGGATTAAAAAAAGTATAAAGTACTTATCACCATGACATATACATATCTATAAATAATTAAATATAACAAAACAGTCTAAAGTTCTTTTAATAGCATAATTCAACTTATATTTTAAAGGTCTTATATTCGAACTCTCGTAATTCTAAATGCTTAAATGCTTCTTAATGATAGGAGATGGATGTGAAGAAGCTTCAACAATAACTTGATCCAACCTATCAAAGAAAACATCAATTATCGTCAAACAAACTATAGTTAGTTTGATATAACAAAAGAAGGGTATAACTTGAAATGAATTAGGGATATATTGACAAAACAAATAGTGGGATCATCATTTCAAAAGGAAAAAGAAAAAGAAAAAAAAAAGCTGGAAGAGGAAGTCTAGCACGCATTTCTCTCTAAAACATAAAACCGCAATGTCTGGTTTTGGACTGAGAGAGTGCAGGGCTAATGTATTACATAAGAAAAGCATGACATGAAAAGCGTACAAAGGCAGTTCCAAACCCTCTCCGACCCTCAAAACCTGCCCTTAATTCCCTGTTGTTTTGTTTACCTGCATCTGCTTTCCTAAGTGGTGCTCCAGACCATCCACTTCATCAAAACGTGTCACGCTTCCCCTTTCCATGATTGCCACGTGTCACCCAATAAGTGATCTCTTTGTCTCTTCTCAACCCCGAAAGCTCATATATCAACATTACCATAAGCTCACATAGGCCAACCCATTGGCTCTGTCCAATATTTTGGTTTCTCATCTGAATAAACTTCCAACCTAGATTGCTAGAGTTAAGGGCATGATGGAGAGCACCGATTCATCCTCCGGCTCGCCCCACCCGCAACTGCCTCCGGGCTTCCGATTCCACCCCACAGACGAAGAGCTAGTGGTCCACTACCTCAAAAAGAAGGCTGCATCAGCTCCACTCCCTGTTACAATCATCGCTGAAGTTGATTTGTATAAGTATGATCCATGGGAGCTACCAAGTAAGTAATTAAAATTTTATCTTGGTTAATCAAATCGTTAATTAATTACCATGATCATAAAGACAATCTTTAAACGGTTGAGAATTTTATTCGCTGTGTAGATAAGGCGACTTTTGGAGAGCAAGAATGGTACTTTTTCAGTCCCAGAGATAGGAAATACCCCAACGGCGCGAGGCCTAATAGAGCTGCAACTTCAGGGTATTGGAAAGCTACTGGTACTGATAAGCCTATATTAGCATCTAATGGAGGTCAAAAGGTTGGTGTTAAAAAGGCACTGGTTTTCTATGGTGGTAAACCACCAAAAGGCATTAAAACCAATTGGATTATGCATGAATACCGCCTTATTGATAACAGCAATCCAAGTTCGAAGCCTCCTGATTCCGCCAACAAGAAGGGCTCTTTAAGGGTAGGTTCAATTACCATCTCCTTCTGTTTGTAAGTGCTTGTACTCTTGCGTTAATAAATATATATGGTGATTGATGTTGGGTGACTTAACCTTCTGTTACTGTCTTATAGCTTGATGATTGGGTTCTGTGCCGGATTTATAAGAAGAACAACTCGCAAAGATCAATCGACAGGGAAATGGAGGATTCAGTGGAAGGAATGCTTGCAACACCTCCAAATTCTTGCCACCAAATCCAAAGAAACCCTGCAACTTCAAGGCCTGTGACTTATGGCTCGTTGCTTGAGAACGAAGAGAATTACTTTGAAGGCATATTAACAGGAGGAGGCGACGGCATGCAAAACGAGTCCCTCTCTCATTTACCCTCCTCAAGCTCAAAGCCTAACATTTCAATGACCTCAGTCTCAACTGCGTCAAACCTGCCCTCTAAACGATCACAGGTCCCACCTCATCCGTACTGGAGTGGAGCTGCAGGAGTATCCTACGGAGCTTCTACAGGTAAGCGTTTTCATGCTGATCTTAACAGCCATGGCACTGAGGAAAACACTTCCTTTGTTTCTTTGCTAAATCAACTTCCTCAGAGTACATCACCCTTTCACCCAAATTCACTTCTCGGCTCTCTTGGTGACGGGGTTTTGAGGCAACAACTACAACTTCCTACCATAAACTGGGATTCGTAATTTGATGAGAATTAATGCAATTTACATCCTACTATTTAAGTCTCTCTAGCTACCAAATATATTTATACTTAGATATCGTATACATCATATCTATGTATGCCAGTAGTTGAATGATGAAGCTCTCAGTATTAGATTTTTTCTCTGCAACTTAAGCCAGGTATCCTATCCTTGATTTTCTTGGACCGCAAGTATTCTTATTTAATTAACGCTGTTGTTGGTACTCTTGTTTACATTCATGCATATCTGAAAATTAATATGACATGTATATAAACAGTAAAAAAAAATAACATAACTTTTTTATTCACAATGGGTTACTAAAAACTACTAAAATATATAATTTATCCTTTGAGAACATGATCTAACTTTCTACTCAACACCTTTTATATATTTCTCAATTATACAGATTCTTTTGAAAACATTAACATTAATGAAATGCCTTTAGATTTGTCATCTAATTGCAATAACGAAATGTGTGATATGTTTCTTTATGATCAGGACTCAGACCTAACTTTCCTTTTTGTGCATTGCCTCACCCGTTCTTGTAATGCATTATCTAATCTTCTTTACCGTTTTCTCCTCCTTTTATTTCCAATTAGCAAATATTGATTTATAAGTAATTTGAGTTGACTTCTCTATGGAAGTTATTTCAATAAAATTTGTCACGCTCACTGCCACCATGTTACAATTTACAAGTACAATGCACTCGTTGAGATATAGGACTAAAATATATTTTAATCAATTAAATTGATTATTTTCCATCCCAATAAGCAGCTCAAATTCAAGGTTTCTATTAACTATGAAATTTCACTTTTATATTGCATTGATAGATAAAAAGAACCTATGTGATTATTTATAAACCTAAATTCGAACACTTACTGATTTCTGTCACCACTCCCTCAGCGATATTTTTTCCTTAAGCCCACCACTCCAAATGAATTCTAAGTTACCAAGGAGTCTTCTTTTTGTTCCTATTAGAACTGCAGGACCCATGTAAATGATAATAAGAAAAAGAAAAAATAGCCTTGTAGAAAATCTTAAAAAAAAAGTTAGCAAGGATTGACATTGAAAAGAAAATTAAAATAAAAAGCTTGTATTTTATTAATCTAATGATACTTGAGAGGGAGTGAATTGAATGATTCTAATTTTAAAATAAATAACCAAATTTGATATAAAAATGATTAGCTTACAACTTAAACAATAATGAAAAAATTTATAAGTAATAACGCAAATATATAGATGACATTATGTACATAGAATTGTTATATTATAGACATGGACAAAAGCAATATTATAGAGAAAGAGATAACATGATATTTGAAATAAGAGTGGATGTCAAATTTCACGTTAAAAGATGAAGAAGAAGGGATTAAATGATTTATAAGTCTATATAAAAGATTATTAATCAATTTTTAACTAGTTATATTAGGACATATAGTTCTCTTAAATTCAAAATTGACTTGCTGAGATAACCTGAACATAGTGTTTTATGAATAACATAAGAATAAACATTCTAATTTGGTTCCACGTTAGAGAAGAAATAAGAATTCTAGATCGGATATGACTTTGATGAGGATATCAAGGATTTAAGGACGAGAGATTATGCCATCCTACATAAGAATGAGCTTTAAATCCCATATTGGAAAGAAGGAAGAGAGAGAATAATTTAAAAGTACACAAGAAAAACTACTATTTAACTTGTAATTAATTATTTTTAGGTATCTATAGTGCATTTGAACTTGGAGTGTTGTAGGTAAACACTATAATTTATAATGGTTTGTTTCTCTAAAATTTTGAATTCTCTATTTATTATTCTTCCATGAATTAAGAGAAGACTACTACAACTTACACAAGATAAACCTAACAATCATTTATATTTATAATTCTCCTTAAACCACTTCTAGACTTAAAATTACACAATCTTAAGAATTACACAATACACTCTGCATAAAGCTCTTTACTCTAACAAATAATATTTTAGTTGTAAGAACAAACCTTTTATCATTTTTAAACACTTTTATACTCTTCTTGTTTTATTTCTCCTCTTTCTTTTAGACTTTTGGAAGGCTTTTTATAATTATTTTCAAGTTTCTAACCATTTAAGTTTAAATTTTTTGTACGAAACAAAATGACTCTTTGAATTCTAATTTTCACTATTGCTCGTTTGTTGATTGAGCAGAGAGTCACTGCTCTTAGTTTCTTCTTTGTCCTTCAAAACTTCTTTTATGTTTCAATATTTTGGTATTTTATCAACTTATTCGGAGCATATGAATGCCTAGTAAAATGTAAGCTGTTATCTATTTCTTAAAACAATAATTTGAAGAAGATCATGATCTCATCCTTTCATACTTTCACTTGCACCCTTGGCACTTAACACAATCAATCAAAGTTCATTAATAATTTTTATTTTCATCGAAACATTAATAATGAATTCACTTGATCTAACATCTTTCTAAACTATTATTCTTAGAAATATTAAAATTATGAGAGGATTGATTCTCTTAACATCCAAAATTAATAATTAACTAATCACTTGATTAACTTGCATTGCAATTAATATTTTTCAATCTTCTAACTACATAAAATGGTCATAATAGTAAGAGATGACATTTTGCAATGTTCAAAAGTTAATTAATCGATCAAGTAATCGTTAAATTAGTTAATTGGTTAAATTTTCAAATACACATACACCCACTTTTGCATATGAAAAATTATATATGATGGCCTCAATCTACATTAAAAAAAAATCATACTTAGATACTCACATTTTTAAACCAATAGGAATTAAACGTCACAATATTTGAGGTCACTACAAGAAATTAATACAATCTGTGACGTTTTATTAATAAAACGTTACGAATTGTAAAGACTTTTCGCGACGTTTAAAAAACATCACAAAAGATTTAAATTATTCGCGACATTTTATAAAAACGTCCCAAATTTATAACACTTTTTACGACATTTTTTAATTAAAACGTCACAAAGTGAAAACCACGACATTTTGTTGGATGAAACGTCGTGAATGAAGCTAGCCTTTTGTTTAATTAATATTTAAAATTTCATCTCGCGCGTTCATTTCCCACTTTCACTTCTCTGACGTTTCTTCCCCCCCAATTTTTCTCTGGTTTCTTCTCTCTACCGTATTCCCACCCAAAGGACTCTAGCAGCGCCGCTCCTTCTTCCTCCACTAAGAAGCCTAAGCTCGCAAAGTCTCAAGTGTCGTCATGGCTACAAGAGACCACCAACTCAAGAAAATCCCACGCTTTCCTTTACTCTCTCCTCTGCTTCATCTCCGTTTTCCTCCTTTCTCTCTCTAAAAGGCCCTCTCTCTCTAAGCAAGTCCTTTACTTTTAACCCCAGTTCCAACCGTACTACCACTCGTCTCTGTTCTCTGACACCTGCGAATTCTTCGATGGATCATTGCTTTTCTAGACTTTTGTCCATTGCAGAAGAGACTTTAACAGAGTTTCTTTCGAAGGCAACTGGAACTGCTGTGGAGTGGGTCCAAATGCCTGGAATGAAGGTATTTCTGTTTTTATTCTCTGTTAAAACAAGGAAAGTTATGTACAGGAAAGTTGATATGAGCTTATTGTAACATAGTCTGACAATTGAAGTCTCTTGCAATGCCTTCTTTGATATCTGTCAGTTGCTCCAACTTACTTTTTGTCGTTATTTTGCGGAAGGAGAGTGAACCAATGTATAGGCTCCTGTGATTGGAACTGATTTTCGAGGGGGTTACAAAGATCAACTAGGTGTGAAGCGTGTAGGAGACAACTTTAGGATAAGGTCATTTTCACGGATCTGTCGATAATAGGTTTCCAAAATGGACAGGGACCCTGATATTCCTGTGGCCACCGTCAACGACGCCGATAGTGACGGCGATGACTTGCTTATTGTTGGACAAAAAGGGCAGGTGCAAGTTATTGTGTCTGAGTATTTGAGCATGTTTCAGATTCCTTTTAGAGTTTAATGGTGTGTTGTGATGTTCATTTGAATGTGTTGATCTTATGGTAATGTGCTAGTCAAACCATTGTTATGTTGAGAATGTAGCTTTTTGATAAGATGATTGAAAATAAATTTGGAAAATTTGGAGCTGGCCGTCTCTTTAGCTGTTGGGGTTGAGGATGAATAGTTACAGATGATTTGTTGAATTGGGGTTTGGGAACTTGGGATAGTTTTGTCGTAGCTTATTTTTAGCTGGTTTTGCTAAGTTGTGTGTAATGATTCTTCTATCAAACTACAATATTTTGTTGGACCATGATATGCCAGGATAATAATCCGCATCCTGAATATTCGAGGGATGCGATAGCTGTGTAATGTAATTAAGAGGCTCCTTCCATTTGTTACTGATATCTGAGATTTTTGGAATATCATATGAAGTTGAGATTTTTTGCGGCTGTATGATGATTATCTTCTGTGCTTGGGCATTTTGTAGCTCCTATATCTTTATCCTCATATACTGAGGCTAGGCTAAATATAACGCATCAAATCCATTTTTCTTTGTCCTTTGGATTGCAAGATATTGACACACCATACTTACCGTTATAATGATGATGTTTGTGTTTCTTTTCCAGGTTGCTTGCCGAGACTATCCTCATTCACGCCATCTTTGTGCTAAATTTCCTTTCAGTTCTACTCCACATGAAAAACACTGTGTCCTGGTAATTTCTGTTTTTCTGAAGTCCTGGCCTAAAGTATCAGCATCTGTTCTTTCACATTCATCTCTGTACTTTTTCAAATGCAGTGTCACTGTTATGTCTGTGACTCTGTTAAGCCATCTCTGTGCTTTAACAGATTTGCTTACTAGTTCCTAGATGGAGAGTCCTTCAATCTCAATAGTTGAGATGGCTTAACCTCGACCTTTGTTGACCGTTATATAAAGGTGGATTGTGCGAAGCTAACCTGATTTACGCAGAGATGTCTGACAAAGAATATCAAGCATGTAGTTTCTTTCTTTTTGTTTATACCTCCTCATCGTTTGTGTTGTCTGACAAAAATTGATTTATTTTTATTTAAGCCTATTTGCTATGCCTAAATACATTCACGGGCTCAGTTTAGAGGAGTTCAGGTCAAGCCTTGTTAATACTGAGAAGTTAGCCTCTCTAAGCTTCCCTGATCCATAAATTTGTCAACAAGATCAAGTTCTTAAACATGTTAATTTTACATATTTTTATATTTTAAAAATATAATTCAATATATTAATATAATTTTTATTTTTTGCAAATCATATTTTGAAATATATAAATTTCTTTGACAAATTAAATAACAATAAATAATAATAATAATAAGAATTATTATTTAATATTTAAAAAATTGATGTCATATTATATTAATAAACAAAAATTGATTGAATGATTTTATTCTTAACATCTACCATGAAAAGGATATTAGAATTATTTTATTTCTTGTGTTTAAATAGGTTTTCTTGTTATTGTTTGAAGGATAGAAACCATGTTTCCTAGGCATATAAACAAACTACTTTTCAATTATTGTTAGAATTTGTTAGAAGTTATCAAAGTTTATAGACCTGATAATCCAGCTGAAGATTATAAGGTACAACTTTGATGTTGAATGCAAACTCATTTTTGTATTTTGAAGTGCTTCAAAAGTTCCAGTTGCAAGTCTAACTT
>JANZLF010000002.1:26191886-26203523 GCA_026546835.1 Erythroxylum foetidum
ATCAATCAATTCGTGATCGTCTAAGTAATTTTTCATCGTTTAATTTAATTGTCTTACGTGTTGAAAATTTTTCCCTTGGGTACGATATCCGGTTCTCACCGATTTATATTACTTGTCGACGGGGTGCACTTGCCTCTAATTGGTCTAGATAGAATTCAATTTATATCGCTTTGTTTAGACCGCAACATTAACCAGGTGTGGTTGCCTCGTGCCGCTAGAGGAGTCCCAAACAAACTGTCGCATTAATTTTTCTAGAGCATCGCACAGGCCACGAGGGAGACGAACCGTTTGTATAGTATACGTGGGAAGGGTAGAGATGACGGCTTGAGTGAGGGTGAGCCGGCTGGCAAGAGACAAAAGGTTGGCAGACCACCCGGAAAGCCTCTGCTGGACCTTGTCTAGGATATGCTGATAGGTGCTTTTGTTGACTCTCTCGTGAAGAAGAGGTACGCCAAGGTATCGGCCCAAATCATCAGTCAACTGAATGTCTAAAGCTCGGCTGAATTTTCTTGTAGTTGCTCGAGGAACGTTCTTGGAGAAAAAACATCTAAATTTTCCATGACTTAACCTTTGTCCAGAGACAATGCAAAAACTATTCAAAATGTTTCGAATATTGGGAATTTGATCTGCGGAGGCCTCAGAGAATAAAATGAGATCATTTACAAAGAGTAAATGAGATAAAGTCAGTCCTTGTCGACCTAATCTAATGGGCTTCCATTGGCTTAGAGATAGAGTGGGTTATTAAGTGACCCAAACGTTCCATACTGAGCACAAAGAGGTAGGGTGAGAACAGATTGCCCTGACGAATACCCTGGGATGTGGGAAAAGCTTCGCTAAGTTCTCCGTTCCAATGCACATGGATCAAAACCGATGAGACACACTTCATAATGAGATGGATCATCGTCGTCAAAATGCCAATATCGGTAAGAGTCTCCTGGATAAACACCCATGAAAGTCGATCATAAGCTTTTTTAAGGTCGACTTTTAACGTCGGTAAACCTTTCTTTCCTGATTTCCGTCGCATGGTATGGATTAGCTCTTGCGCAATGGTAATATTGTCAGTAATCAAACGCCCAGGCACAAAGTTGCATTATGTAGGGGCCACCAAATGGTCGAGATGAGGTTTAAGGCGGTTCACGATAATCTTCGTAATTGCCTCGTAAAACACGGAGCATAAAGCAATAGGCCGGAATTGAGTGATAGACAGAGGTGAGGGGGTTTTGGGCAGAAGGACAATAATCGTACGATTTAGCTCATCGTCCCAAAATTCATGATTAAAAATTTTCTGGATGTAGAGGGACAAAAAAGGCCCTACAACATCACATTGAGACTGATAGAATAGGGCTGTAAAGCCGTCGATGCCTGGGGCTTTATGAGGATCCATATCAAAGAACGTCATCTTAACCTTGGCCGGATTGATAGGGTTGCTCATGTCTGTTTGGGCATGAAGAGATAGAGGTGGAAACTGGCTGATGATAGGGGTTGCCTGGGTCGACCTTTGATCGGAGGTGTAGAGATTCTGTAGGAAGGTTTTTACCATCCTTTGGATGTGGGAGGGGTCCCAAGTAATGCATCCTTGTTCGTCCTTCAGGGTGGAAATAGTCATCCGCTATCTTCTAGCCTTGGTAATGATGTGATAATATTTAGTGTTACGGTTTTCTTGGCCTATTCATTGATTACACAAGCGTTGATGCCAATATAACTTCTCTTGGCAGAGGACGTGCTCGAGTTCCTTTCCTAAGTAATCTCCAAGATCCTATAGGAAAGTCGAACGAGACTCTTCCACAGCTTTCTGAATACCCTTGAGTCAGGCCATGAGTCTTTTTTTCCTATGAAAGATATTTCCGAAGCTGTGCTGGTTCTACTGTTGAATTTTCCAGGAGATCTCCATGAGTGCTTATGGAATATTGGTAATGTCAGGATTCCAGCAGTCTTTATTCTTTGCAAACTTAATAGTTTCTATTTCTCCTTCAAGTGACCACATGGCATCAGCAAGTTGGCATGCCACTCTCATCGTATCTTGACATGGTATCAGCAAGTTGGCATGCCACTCTCATCGTATCTTCTCTTAAGTCACAGGCAGACGAACTTGTGAATATCGTCATCTCCATGTAAGGAATTGAATTAATTTAGAGGGTTTTTGAACATTTTTAGTTTAAATAATTTTTAAAAAAAGTTTGAGACGAGCTTGTGAATATCGTCATCTCCATGTAAGGAATTGAATTAATTTAGAGGGTTTTGAACATTTTTAGTTTAAATAATTTTTAAAAAAAGTTTGAGACGAACTTGTGAATATCGTCATCTTCATGTAAGGAATTGAATTAATTTAGAGGGTTTTTACCATTTTTAGTTTAAATAATTTTTTTAAAAAAGTTTGAGATTTGTTTAAAAAATAAAAAATTAAAACTTTTATTAAAAATAATAACGAAACATGCATGATATAAATATCAGACATATATCAATTAAATGTTATTAATATAAAAATTCAAATTATTTTTAAACATAATTTAAATCTATTCAATTTGACTTAAAATTAATAATTTTTTTTAAAAAAATTATTAATTTAATTATAATTTATTTAATTCACATTAAATTAAAACAATAATTTAAGTTATTATATTAATAGTATTTGATTGGTTTAAGTATAATAATCATCTCACACATATCACCAAAAACAATAGCAAAAAGAAAGAAGGATATGCATACAGGTGGAGATGACAAGCATGCGAGAAAAGGTTCCTTCTTGTTTAATTTCAGGTTTTCCCTGACGTTGTTTTCCATCCAAGTAATATTTATATAATAGCTGTCATTTGTCGTTAATACGATTTTTCTATCCTATAAGTATAATTATAATTTATTCATTATATCAAATTAATTAAATTAGAAAGTCTGTTTCGTTTCCTAATCATCCTATTTTTTAAATACATGGTAGCTCTTGCTTTGCTTTTGATCACATGCTGTACAATGAACCTAGTTTTTCCATTTCACGGTAGGATTAGGATATCCTAGTCTTTTTTTTTATTTTCTAGGATTACGGTTCGTCCTGACTGGTGTCCTTTTCATAAAAAGGAGGAAACTTGTTGCATTCCATAACAAGTTTTATCTAGGATTAGGGCTCCTTTTGAGTTTTGACTAGTGACCTTTTCAGAAATGGTACAAATCCTTGAACGACTTTTCCACGAAGAATTTTACAAATCCTGGGACTGGGAGTACTTCATCCTTCGCAAAGACTTCGGTTGGTCTCATGCTCATGCATAGTGTTTTCCGCACCACTTTGCTGAGTCTTAAATTGGCCCTCTCACATCTCCTTAATTTATCCTTCCATGATAATTAATTACATGAAACAGGTTCCTGGAATCTAACCTTAAATGAAGTTAGAAAGTTTTGGTTGGTTAAACAAAGTTCAAATCCAACAAGTAATTGTATGTCCTTGGCAACCACTTTTTGATTTTTGCCTTAAACAATAAAAAATGAGTCTTCCCTTCTAATTGGAATTCTCAATTCTTATCCCCTAAAACGATGGCACTATTAAGACCGTGCCACAAAAGAGGCTTCGTACCATTATCTTTGGTCCACAATAACGTCTATCAAATGAATATGTATTTACGTGCGTGTAAATGTTCAGTTTTGTTTGGTATAACAGAGAAAATGGAGACCACGAAATTAGCATTTATAGGATGCTACAAGTGTGGGCATCCAGGCCACCGGTCTCGTGACTGCCCTGATTCAAACCTCAACTCCAATCCCAATCATACCGCCGCTTTTTCTTCAAACAAATTCAACACTGAAATTCCTAAATCTGCCGCCGCCGATAAGCCCAAGAAAGTACCCAGAACCAGACCCAAGCTTACTCCTGAACTCCTCCTCGAAGACTACGACCTTCGATATGTGCTTCGCTATTTCCCTCATCACTTCAAGTATCACGACCGCGGACACGAGGTACTTTGTGTTGGAGATGAGTCCCTCTCTCATGGAGGGACTCCATCATTCCAAATTGGTAGGCATGGTAGGCGGTAGGTGTCGAAAATTGCACCTGTCAAAGTTGATGCCTATCAAGATTGAAGAAAAGTTCGTCAATTATATCACGTCTCCTGTCTATAAATAGGCAGGAGATGAACAACAACAAAAAACACAGAAAAATTCAGAGAGAAAAATCAGAGCTTTGTTTTGCTCTGAAGTTAAGAAATATATTCTTAAAGGGTTGATGAGTGATAAAATAGTGAGGTTAATATTTTTAGGTTGGGAAACATTTTGTGAGCCACTATTTTGGTTTTATCTCTGTATACCTACTATTTGTAATAGTGGAAGAAATATTCTGAGTTTTGTCCGTAGACGTAGCCCAAAGTTAAGGGTGAACCATGTTAAAAATCCTGTGTCCATTTTGCTCATTTTATTTTTCCTTTTCACAAAATACACCCGCTACGCCCAACATTTTTATGCACAAATCTACTTTTAAGTGCGAGTTTAATTTGACCACATATCATGAACTTTTGATTTCTTTTAAAAATATTTGTTATTCTTGCTAAGTGGCATATATTATTTCTAGCATTTTACCAATCATTTAAACTTACAAACACTAATTTGTGTAAGAAATTTCTAAATTTATACTTTTATACTTTTGAAAATTTAAATGATTGTTTATGTATCAAAATTTATGGTATTGATATATCATGCCAACAAAACCAAAATTTTTCTGAATAAAATTAATATTATATTTTACAAATCAAAAGTTATAAGGGCTTTTATGACCTTTGCAATATGACCATATTAATATAAATAGATGTTATGATAACTTTTTCAGGTACAAAAAAGTTTTAAAAAATTATTAGTCTTTGAATCATAGTCAAATTCAAGTTTGCTAAAGTTTAATTTGGCCTTCCTTTGTGATTGTTGACTAATGAATTTATTTATTTTTGAATGTCTCAAATAACCATGGAATTGATTTTCTCTTCACCTACTTTCTATTTTGCGCATTCACAAGCAATATGTGATCCTTCATAAATAAATTAAACAATATTTTATTTTTATTTTTTTGACTTACAATGAGAAGTTTTATATACCTTCTTTTTTATTTTATCCAAGACAATCTGCGTCTCAATGTTCTTCTTGTGCTTTACTTTAGTTCAAATTAGTGGTTGAATTTCGAGATATAGTGAGGAATCTACAATTGCTATCATGCTAGAGAGACCCTTCAGGATTTGTCTACAAAGCTTAAATTGTGCCCAACTTGTAAACTACTTGTGAAGTTGAACATGTCTTTCTCTAACATGTTCATCATATCCAACGCACTAATACATCTTAATTTGATTGTTTTAAAGCCTCCCTCATAAGCAAAGAAGATTTGTTGGAGAGGAATTGATCTTTTATCTCCTCCATCTTCTCTCAAGTGTTAATGAGAGATTTATGTACAATTATGTCATTAAAGGTCTACTTCCTCCACTATAACTTTGAATCATCCACTAAGTAAATTATTATGATTGACACCTTTTCTGGATTAAATTCCTTTTCCATAAAAAATTTGATCTCTTTATTCCACA
Source organism: Erythroxylum foetidum (assembly GCA_026546835.1). NCBI lineage: Eukaryota > Viridiplantae > Streptophyta > Magnoliopsida > Malpighiales > Erythroxylaceae > Erythroxylum > Erythroxylum foetidum. The sequence goes on from JANZLF010000002.1 coordinate 26,197,424, forward strand.
AAAATTTTTTGAGCTCTTTACCACTCTATTTACCATTGGAAACTAATGGCTTTTGTACTTTCACCAATGTGTTTATTGGGTCAAACACCTTTTCCACTACAAAGTATTGCTCCATATGTCATAAATGATTTTTGACTCTTTAACACTCTATTTGCCATTAAGAACTAGTGAATTTTGTATATTTACTAAATTGATCTTTAATTGACCACACACTTTGTGTCTGACTATAATATGTTTAAGCATCAACAAGTTGTAGTTCATCTTCTTGCAAGCTTTTAATTGTTACTCGAGTGACGCCATTACTTTTTAAAGCTCAATAGAAGGTCAAAATGTTCTAATAAAGGGAACATACCCTCGTCCATTAGGGTTAGAGGATCAATAATTGTCTTTATTTTATCAGCTCTTTATGTAATATTGATTTTGAAAAACCATTATTTACCAATAAAGATATGATATTAGTTGTCTTTAGAAATTTATAATGTACAACATATTTGAATAAAATTTTAGAAGTCCTCTAACGGAAGTCAAGTTTAAGTTTAACAAAGCATAACATAGTCTTCCTTTATGATCATTGATCAATAAGTCCTTTTTTTTCAAATTTCTCACTTCACTCATGTGTTAGTGTTTTACTCACATATTTAATAGATAAGTTTTTCAATAAGGTCAATCTTTTGCTATTTTATATGCATAACAAAATAACAAAAATGTCTTAATTTTCTTCCAACTAGGAACACCTTACAAAACAACAGCTTTAAAATCTCTTTAAAATGATTAAATGTATTCAATGTTGAAAAATGAACTACAAAGAATGTCTTTATATAAGCAAATAGGAAGTTAAGGAATAAGTAAGCTTAAATTATCCAATTTCTCCACTAACTCATTGAATTAGTAGGGAGTTGCTACTTCTTTCATTAACTCCACAATTTTAGTGGAGAATTATAACTTTTTGCCACTAACTCAACTCCACACATGAAAAATATGGTTTCAAAGATATCAACTCCATTGCCATGCCAATCGACAACTTTTCCACAGCTTAAGGAAGTTATCTTACTCTGTAAGGTAGTGTTCCCACTTTCATAGTCTGTTACTTCCATGTTCTTGTCATGTGTTACAACATTATTGCCTTTTAAAGATAAGTACCTTGATGAACCATTGTTTTAGTCATCCTAAGCCATCTTTGTGGATGGTTTATCTGAGTACATTCATGATGTAATTACATTTCTTTTTGACCTAATTTAACATTAATTTAAGTCACTACATAATAAACCTCATAGATTTACATATCTTTTGACCACTTCATCAAAATATAGTGTCTTCACTCACCCTAGAATTTATAAATTAGTTATACTGTCATTTTTAGTCTCATATCTAAATCTTGCCCATTGTCATAAAACTTTGCCAACACATACTACTGCGTGCTAACACTTGCTTACTTTCAAACTTTGATTGATATTTTCTATTTTGCCTCTCCTACTCTTACTGGTCTTGACCTTATTCTATCGTTAACATGCTACCTTTATATCAACTCAACTATTAAGCATTCAAGATTTGTCAACATTTGTACAATTCTATAACTTAAACATATGAGTCTAATCAACCACGCTACTAGAAAAATTTAATGCCCTTGTCGAAATAATTTGTAGGCACTCCTTTTTAAGTGATTCCCTTAAAGAATCCTTAGCTAAATTTTCAAAACAAGATCAAGAATTTAATTTTATTGTCACATTACTAATAGACCATCTACCTTTAGATAGTTTACTTTTTCTTGGACAGTTCTTCATAAAGCTCATTGCGACCAACATAGCTTACATATTAAGCTAGAATTCTTCCTTTGACTCTTCAAATTCCTTTCACTGATCCCTCATAAATATGAAATTAAGCTTCTACTCACATGTTTTCTATCTTGGGAATTTATAAGAAAAATATGATTTTTCAAAAATGAAATGAGCAATATCTCATTTTGATTATTTCTTTGAATAATAGTGAGAAGTTTCATATACCTTCTCTTTAGCTTTATCCAATATATTCCATGTTCATCATTCTTTTTGCCCTATTTAGTAGTTCTAAGTTGTAGTAACATTGAAGACATAACAAGGCTTATATATTAGCTATTGCACTAGAAGAATCTTGACCGCACGTCGTTACGCTAGTCAAAATTAAAATACTAGACCTACTACAATAGCAGTGGTGAGTCTGGATAGATCCCACAAAGAGTTTGTGTAAGGTTTATGAAATGAAATTAACTGACGTTTAGATTTAATGAGGGGTTTTGTTTTTGAAAGAAGAAAATAAAATAAAACTAACTAATAAAAACAAATTAAAGAAAACACGTAAAAAATGATAAAAGTGGAGAATTCGGTAGAGACTCGGTTCTTTAATTTAATCTCAACCTATACCCTAATCAAGCATATTTTGTTAATTTGTTGTTTTTTAACCTCTCTTAGCAATTATTAATCGTCGGTTAACAATTAACCTGAGTTTTCCCTTAGGTTTTGTTTAATCAAAATACGATCGTTAATTAAACCTAACTCTCGAATAACCTATGATACAATCTCTAGATTTAATTAAGCAATAGTATTACGAATTAGGAAAACCGATTAATCAAGGCAACGATCACTTACAATGCGCCATTTAACCTAAGTCATGTTATCCCTAATAATTACGAATCATTAGTCACTACACATGAATTTCAACATAACAATTACAGATTATATTGAAATTTTTGCAATGGTTTTGCAATTAACGATTCAATGAACGCATTAAAATCATTAACTCACAATACCCAATGAGTATCCCAAATAGGGTACTTTTGACTCACTTTAATTTCTTTGCTTCCAAATTATACCTAAAATCATATATCAATTAAAGTAAGTATTTTAAGCATTTTTATGTCAATAATTGCTAAGTGTAAATAATTAAATATATCAATAATTAAACATATGTCAATTTCCCCCACTCTTGGCTTTTATCCATCCTTGAACAAAACATCCAAATTAAGCTCAAAGACCTGAAATATTTACTCAATTCTTATATTTTCCAGACAATATAATCATAACCAAAGATGAGTTACTTTCAAAAATCATACAAGAAATCAACATTCAAAACTTTTACTCATGATCTATCAACATTTAATATCTTCAAAAACTGAGCAATCTAATGGTAGATTTGAAAAATGTGTTTAACTAAAATATGTTCATGGGTACACTCCACACCATTCAAGATCATAACAATCCACAACTTTGCATATCATTTCATTTCTCTACCACAAAAATTCACATGCAAAATCACGAATCAAATGATTTTTTAGGTTGTAATGTGGGCAAAGGTAAGGTGCGATATATTTTGTTCAAGTAGTATGAAAGTCATCAAAACTAGTGAAACAAAACAACACTCATAAAAAACTAGGTACTGCCAGCTATGACGAATGAAACATTTATATTTCACAATCTGATTCAGCTCTTATACACAAACCACATAAAGCATATATCAATCCGAAGGAATCACTCATACAATTTATACCAATGAAATCACAAAAGTAAACCTTCCAAGCCAACCTCTACCTCATATTCACCATACTCAAATAACACATCCATTACAACTCTAGGAAGATGCATAAATTGCAAACAACTTTTCAACGCATATGCAATTCTTCCTTGATACATTTATTTTAAACAATTTTTTTTCATTCTTCATTTTTCTTTTTCTTTTTCTTTTTTCATTTTCATTTCATTTCATTTCTTTTTTTCTTGTTCTTTTTGCTTCTCTTTTTATGCTTCTCTTTTTTTCCTTATAAAAATTAAAATAAACCACATCAACATGGGAATTTCAATGATAAGATATAAAATAACATCCCAAGATTAAAACTAACCCTCACATATGTATACCCCCACACTTAGAATTTTGTATATCCATAAACTCAACAATCACAAATGTTCCACTAGCTTTATAACTTGAGTAGGATATTTGGTTAAGTTTAAAAGCATAAAATGTGGTTTATACAAAAAGAAAGGTATAAAGCTCAAAGGGGATTAACAAAGGAAAAATCATATCAATATGGTAGGTCATTTGGATAATGTAGCTTATGAAAAACAAAGAATGACTAATCATATCCATGTTAATGCATGTGATAAAGATGTGGTCTCGAATAGAAATTCAACGCAAAATTGGGATGTACATATCATGAAAGTCACACATTATCAAAAGGCAATGAGACTGATATAGATGTGTTAGTCAAATAAGGCTCAAAATCTCACTGGCTTTGTCTACCATTAGTTACTACTCTTTCAAAGATAATGCACATCGACCAATCATAAGAGCAAAAGTACATGCTAGAGTTGCTATGAAATTATCTAGTCAATTTGCACTCTAATCATGATTATATAATCCCAAAAGCAATAGAAAATAAGAAAATGTTTGTTTCATTTGTTTTATTATTTCTCTCATTTTGATTGAAAACTTAAAAACAAGTAAAACAAACAAATTCAAAAGCACACATGCATATAAAAAGATAATGTAGAAATCTAAAGGAAAAGAAATTTACTTCCCTTGGGTTGCCTCCCAAGAAGCGCCTTTGTTTAGGGTCGCTGGCTCGACTCCTTTCTCTCCTCACATGAGAAAATTATGATCTTCGGGAATTACAGTTAGCACCACTTCCGCACGAGGTAGTTCCAGATAGGGCCTTAGTTGGTCATCATCCTCATTCAGCGTCTTCGTTATCCTCAAACTCTCAATTCCGACTGAGTCCATACATTTCAAAAATATTTCGAATGTCTCTTTACCTTTTTCTTCATCATTTAATTCCTCCAGTCTATTATATAAAGGTAGAGTTAGTTTCAAAAATAATAATAGACTTAGTACTTACCTCTAAGCTAAATGATGTATCCTTTTTGGCTTTGAGCTCCTTCTCCACTTATTAGACACAAACAATTCGTTGAGGGTTGACCTTAAAATTTTCAAGCTCCTCGTCACTTTGCAAAGTTTTTGCACAAACTTCAATTGGGTACACCTCGGGTTGATACGCTGCTCCTCTTTGCTTTGCGATTCTAGGTGATCAAGGCTTATTTCCATTTAACCTATTAGGTGTTCTATCCTTTGTTTCCTTGTTTTGGTCTCCTGTTGAAATTTTAAAGTGTTAGCAGCTAGATTCTTAACAATTTCTTCTAAATGCGCACCTGAATCGTGTTGGCTCTCTGAATCTTGGGCAATAGACCATGTATTTTTTGGAAATTGCCCTCCATCCTTCTGGAATTGTAAAGTATTCTCTTGCAATTGCAAAATCAACTCTTCCAGAGATGGACTGAAGTCGTGATAGGAAGCTTCTGGTCTGTTCGAGAATTGTTGTGCATCCTGCAAATTATCATGGAAGTAATTCTGATGATTATCCCATCCATAACAAAAGTTAGGTTGATCAGTCCAAACATTATTATAGGATTTAGAATATGAGCTATAAAAGAAATTGCTTCTGTCCATATCGAATTTTTTTTAAAACACAGAATAAAAAATGAAAAGATCACCAAATAACATAAAAGAAATCAATTACAAACAAATATATACAAAACACCAATTAAATCACAAACTAAAACTAAAACACCACACTCCTCAGCAACGGTGCCAAAATTTGAAAGCGCGTTATTACGCTAGTCAAAATAAAATAACTAGACTACTACTATAGTAGTGGCGAGTCTAAGTCGATCCCACAGAGAGTGTGTGTAAATTTTTTAAATTAAATTAATCGGTGTTTACACTTAACAAGGGGTTTTGGATTTTTCAAAAAAGAAAATAAAATGAAACTAACTAATAAAAACATATTAAAGAAAACATGCAAAAAATGATAAAAGTGGAGAATTTTGTAGGGACCCGGTTCTTTGGTTCAATCTCAGCCTACACCCTAACTAAACATATTTTATTAATTTATTGTTCTTTAACCTCTCTTAGCAATTATTAATCATGGGGTAAAAATTAACCCGATTTTTTCCTTAAATTTTGTTTAATCAAGAGAGATCGTTAATTAAACCTAACTACCGAACAACCTAGGATACGATCTCTAGATTTAATTAGGCAGTAGCATTACGAATTAGAAAAACCGATTAATCAAGGCAAC
>JANZLF010000002.1:26237034-26250267 GCA_026546835.1 Erythroxylum foetidum
TGCATGTTCAGTTAATGAGAGTTGTGACCGGAGCAGCCACCGAGAGCTAAAAGCTCAACGTATTTGGGCCTCGAGCCTACAGTGATTCAGAGCCTCCGGCTCAATGATTAATGCGCCCATATTGGGACAGTTCAGAGCCTCAGGCTCACCGATTAATGCGCCCATATTGGGACAGTTTAGGCGCTTGGTCACAACACCATAATAAATTGGAAAAAAGGGTCTCATGCGCATTACATATGTATTGGATTGTTTTTCTTTGATTGAGTGAAAGGCAAAATGCCTTATGCAATTGTGACATGCTTGAATGGGTTATGAATTCATTTGGTTATGTATGTAGAATAGAATGAAATGTATAAATGGACTGTGCTTAAGTGAAATTGTGAAATGTGATCGAATATGCAACAATGTGAATATATGTTATGTGAAATGCTGTGTTGCATGAATTGAGTGAACCATCGATGATGGTTTCTCACTGAGTTCGCAAAACTCACCCAAAATTTGCAATTATTTTTCAGGACTCAGAAGAATACCCCGTTAGGCAATGGGCGTATGGCATCTGCTGGTTAATGAAATAGAAAAGTGGTCGGGATCAGTTCGTGTCTGCATTAATGTATTTTTATTTTCTGAATTTTTGTGTTAATGATTAGGTCAATTTGTGAAATCAATAGACTGATATAAATTGTATTTATACAAGGGCCCCCGTGGTCATTGAACTTGCTGATGATTATTTATGTAAAATGTTTTCCACATAATATTTAAAGTAGGTGTATGTCTAAAAAAATAATAATAATAAAGATTTGGTATTGAGTTTTGAATGAGTGATGTAGCACGCCACTCTCTCAGGGCACGGACTCGGATATCACTGTCGATGTCGGGTTCGGGTCATGCGGGAGTAGGGTGTTACAATTTCTTTTATGTTGAATGTAAATTTTTTATACTATATGTTAGTTTTGTTTAGCATTTCATGATGTGATTTGTGTGAATGTGTCAATGGATAGGACTTAACTGAATTAGTTTAGCTTTGAACATAATCTTTTAGGTTGTAAAGATTTATTAGGTTATGAAATTTGTGTCCTAGGGATCTTTGGTTAGGTATGCATATTAATTAGGATATGATGTTAGTTAATTCTAGGAATTTTCCACATACATTTATAATTTTAGGTCAATTGAAAAAGTAGCATCATTGGTATCTTTTCCTGAGAATGATTAGCTAAAGAAATGAGTTAGGCAATAAAATTTATTTTAAAAAGTACATGTTTTTGTTTAATAAATAACTATTCTGCTTACCCTTTTTGAAACAAATCAAGTTATGAATAGAGCTAGTAGCTAGTTGAGAATGTGATATAGCAGAGTAACCAAGGGACATTCATCACAAATGTTTTCCTTTTTGTTAAAAGGCTATAATGACATTCCAACCAAGTAACAGGAGAAAATTCATTACAAATGCTTGCCTTTACGTCAAAAGGCTAGGTTCATGTTAATGAAAATTAACAAAAATAGTGCATTGTTTAATAAATCCTACTGATCTTTGTGATTAGCATGACTACTCATAAAAAACTATTTAAGGATAGTTACAATTTTGATTGACTAACTAATTATCAATATGTGTGTGTTAGTGATAGGAGTAAATGAATTTGACATAAATTCTTGATTAATATGTTTATCTAGTCCAAAGTACTTAGACACAAATTTTATAGGTTAATAAGTTAGAACAACTTGAAGAATTGTGTTTGTAGTTAAATTTGTTTCATGATGTTCAATGCCACTATACCATTATTGCATATGTGTGTGTTGTTTAGTGTGTTTGTGTTTGTGTTTTTTTTTTGTTTTTGCTTGAGGACAAGCAAAAGTTCAAGTGTGGGGATGATGACAATTGTAGGTTCCATGATGTTTTAATAGGCATTATAGTATGTTTTTAGTTGTTAATTAATTGATTCATGCAAGTTTAGGATTAGAATTGTCTGTGTTGGTTACATATTTCGTTTTAAGTGTTATGTGAGATAAAGCATGTTATTGAGCTTTAATTTTGTATTTTTAAGGTGCCTTGATGTGCTTGTTAGTGTTTGAGATCAGATATCGAAGAATGAAGAAGATTTAGAGGAAGCTCAACGGAGGACCCAAGGCCATGATCATATGATAGAGTCCTTTTCAGTTGACCACGAGTGTGATAGAGATCATTTTAGCAGGCCATGATCGTTGCTCGGGGGGCCACGATCATGGTCTATATGAGGACAAACATGGACTGACCTTCCAAACTTAATTTTTGGCAGGGTATTTGAAACTTTTAGGCCCAAGTAAAACCTAGTTTTATCCTTAATTAGAAAAAACTACATAAGAGATGAGAAATGACCTAGAAAGGGAGCCTACATTTGTCTCTTTAGGAAAAAGTAAGGAAGAGGAGGAAGGAAGAGAGAAGAAGAGAAAGAAGTCAATGGAGCTTCAGCTGCTTCGACCTCCAATCTTTTCTTCTTTTCATCTTTTATTTGACTTATTTGATGTATGAGATGGAATTGATGATGATGAATCTTAGGTTAAAGATGTTCTTTTTTTAGGGATTTATACTTGATTCAATGTTAATCTAGTTTCTTTTGCGTTAGTGATGTTAGCTGTTGTGATTATTTGTTATAATTTCATGCTTCTATAATAAATCGAGAGAGTGAACTAAATGCATAGTGGTTAGGTTGGTTAATGAGAGTTAAACAATCTAATAGACCATGCAAATAATCGAATTGGTAATTATACGAAGAGAGATCTCAAGTGAGGACCCGATTGTTTATTCGAATGCTTAAGAACTTATTAAGTTGTGGGCTATTCTATTAATCAAGAGATTATATGTTCAGTAACTCAATTTAATTATCTATGAATTAGGGCTTGGTGATGACAACTTGAGAGAGACTAATCCACCCTTTGAAAGTCTAGAATCGACAATGCATTAAAACAAAAGTGAGTAAGTTAGCATTGATAATAAGATGAATCCCTTTTCTTATAATTTGTTAATCTTCCTTGCTTGAATTTCAATCGTCAATTGGTGGTGCTCAAATTTGATTTCTTGTATTAATTTGGAATTCTCATTTTAGTCACTCCATATTTGATTGCTTACTTTTCTATTTATTTTTTATTTTCATCTTAATTATATTTTTAGGCCTTAAACGAATTCGGATTTGATTAGTTTACTAATTCCTATTGGGATCAAGATATTATATACTACGCTACAACCCGTGTGCTTGTAAAAATATTAAAGGTTTCATAAATTGTAAAACTTAATCAACATAAGCCTCTAGGTCTTGATGAATAATCTTAAAATAATAAATTTCACACTTGTGTGCATTTAACTAGAACTTGATAGAATTCACCTAAACTCTTTCAAAATAATAAAAAAAAGCTGAATGAAATTTATAGCCTAATGGAAGTTAAGATACTATTTACATATGATTAGAAACTAGGAGCTAAGAGTTAAGTTAAATTTTGGAAATCTAAAGCTAGAACCATTTAGGAAGGAGGAAGAGTAGATAACACCTAAAATCAATAAGATGTAGTCTAAAATGGCATATTTAAGATACAATTTCCACTAAAAACTTAATAGAATAAGTAGCTCATATTAATGGAACTATTTAGAATATGGCTTTAATGTCTATTGCCCCTCTTATTGAAGAGGAAAAAGTTGAGCCTAGTAAAATGGATGAAAACAAAAGTATTTATCTTGTTTCATTTTACTTGAATTAGAATGGAAATACTGATCCTCCAACTAAGACCAACCTCTTGAACCAAAAATAAGAGCCGTAGAAGAAGCCTCCTTAGTTGTTTGAGAAAATGTACTTAGATGCATCTCTCTCACAAATTCTATCAGTACTTCAAACACCAGTAGAAATAAGACTTTTTGGAAAACTAGAAAGAAAAAAGTTGGTAACTCCCCACCTTAATGAATTTTATCATATGGAATGTTAGAGGCTTAAACATTTTAAAATAAAAAACAAGTCTTTAAGAATTTCCTTATAGCAAAGCAACCTCATTTTATTGGTTTAGTAAAAACCAAAATAAAGGAAGATCATTTGTAAAAGAACCTACAATTTTTTGGAAAATATTGGGCCACTATAATTAATCACAAATGTACCTTAAAATAGTAGGATCTTATTATCTTTTGATCCTTTTATATTTTGGCAATGATTTGATTAATTTATACATAATGAGGTGAGGATTATTAACCTCCTCTCCACATTAATATCATCTATATAGCAAACCTCGACTTTCAGAGGAAGAATTTTTGATTTGATCTAGAGGCATTACTTAGAAATCACAATATTCCTTAGGTATTTGGTGGTGACTTTAGTTGCATGTTTTACTATTTTAGATATAGATATCTAAAGTGAAGCTAAAACATAAAAAGAACTGATCTTTTTAAACTTTCAAGGGATCTTAAACTATTAGATCTTAGTCAATCTAACAAATTCTTCACCTGGAATAATAGGTAATCAAGTAGTTAATTCATATGAAAAAAACTAGATAGGTTCATAGAAAAGTCTGCATGCATATATCTATATCCTCAAAATTTTGCTAATTTCTATAATCCTCTTACCTTAGACCATACACCTATTGTCATTCTAACTAAGGTTTCTATCATCAAAAGAAGAAGCTCATTCAGGTTCTTTTCACTTTGACTCACCCTAAATTAACAGAAGCTATTTATATGTCTTAAAAGTTGATGCGGTTGGGACACAAGCCTTCATCTATACCAAAAAATAAAACCCATCAAGTCTTAACTATCGGACCTCGCTTCCGAAGCCTAGCATTTATAATCATAAAAACGTGAGCAAACACATTTCTTCAACTTTAGAACATATTTTGGGAAAGCTCAAACTGGAATCACAATTTGACTTCTTCAGAACATTTGTTTTCAATTGTCTTAAGTTTCTAATGAATATGAAAATCATTCAAATTGGTTTAGAAATCTAGGAGTTAGGGCCCAAACCTTTTCAGACTATTATTAAACTAGGATAGTACACTATGCCCAACTTCCATCCAGAAATTGTAAGTCTTAGTGACTGAATTAAAATTCCATTCCTTCAAATAATTTTTATTTCTATGTTTATAGTTTATTTTGAACAAGAATCATCTCATTCGGAGCTCCACAGACCAAGTTATCATCAGAATATCGAAGTATGTTCAGTAAAATATCTAATTCATACTCTTCCATCCGATACCCTTAAATTGATTCAATCAATCTTATCTAATTCAGTATTAAAGTTTATAAATTTTTATTTATAGGTAGAAAAATCTGTTAGGAATCTATTGGTCTAAGAATCACTTCATTTGGAAGTCGGATAACAAAGTTATGGCCGAAAGAATCAAACAAGGTTTTGTCCTCAATCATACTAAACCTGTTTTGGGAAAATTGGCATAACTTGCTCTAGAGATATCAAATCAAGGTCATTTTTGAATGGTTCAAAATAGGACTTCCAGATCTAAAATTTTATGATACTTTAAAGATAGATTCTATCATCTACAGAGTCAAAATTAGACCAGACGATACAAGATGAATAGTACCTAGAAGAAGTTTATGAATAGTACACAGAAGATGTTTTACAATTAGCATAAATTTCTCTAGAGATGTCAGATCAAGGTCACTCTTAGATTGTTTGAAAGAGAATTTCAATATAAAAAACTTTTATGAAGACCTCGAAGATAAATTATGTCATCTACAGGGTCAAAATTGGACTAAATGATGTAAGATGAGTAGTGACCAGAAGAAGTTTTAGTGTAAGACCTATTTGGAATAATTGGCATAACTTGCTCTAGGGATATCATATTAAGGTGTTCTTTGGATGGTTCGAAATAAAGACTTAAAGATCTACAACTTTCACGAGTACCTTGAAGATAGATTCTGTCATCCACAGGGTCAAAATTAGATCAGAATGTGTAAGATTAACAATGAACAAAAGATACACGTCGTCACTAGATGACACATCATCACCAAACGATATGTCATCACTAGATGAAACGTCATCACCAAACGATATGTCATCACTAGAGACACTTCATCACCAGATGATAAGTCATCAACAGACAACACATCATCATTAGATGACACATCATCACTAGACGATACATCATCCCCAGACGACACGTCATAACTAGAAGATATAGTCTATACTCTTGAGCATCTTTTATTATAAGGATCATAACTTTCGACTCCGGTATCCAAAAATTTCATACTATATACTTTTAGAAAGCTAGAAAGATAAGTTACAATATTCTACTAGGATTTATTCATATTTTCTCCTGAATCCAGAACACAAAATTTTACCCTATGAGAGACTTGAAATTTTGCACTGTGCACTTGGAATGTCCTGAGCTTAACCATTCAGCTACCAAATTGACTTCATTAAACTCTCAAATCTCAATTCATTTTTCTCATCACATTCAACTACATTTGATCAGTCATAATTCCTATCTTTCTTTAACATCTCATTTATGTATATATATCAACAATTCATGTTCCAAAACCATCAACTCAAGTTGATAACTTCTTCATATGTATCTCATTTCAACTCAAATCATCCATACATCATTCATATTTCATTAACATCAAAAGAATAAGTTTTACAAATCTTTAATGGTATTCTAAGTACATTACATCATCATCTTAAAATATCAAATTAGAAAAGGTTTTTGAACAAACAAAAATTGAAATGTGACTAAAACATTGTGCTTTCCCAAAACCAAATCAAAATAAACATAAAAAAATTTGGAGAAATCCCTTTAGGCTCTTGATCACTTGATCTCTTAGCTATCACCTAAATATGGGATGAAAAAGGGGGTGAGCTTAAAAACTCGTGGGTAATAGTTTATATAGAAAGATAAGCAAAACCTTTGAAAACATTTTACTTGTCATAGAAAATTTTCATTGAGTTCATAAAACATATGTTTCTCAAATTCTCATCGTGTAGTCAAATTCACAAAACATAAAACATGAATGTATCAAACTTGTTCACAAATCATAAGCACATAAGCACATCATAATGGTTTGGGAGGTTAATAAACAGAACTTACTACAAATTTTCTATAAGGGTCCAATTTAGCCATGAATAGAACGTAGTAACGCAATCCCGCATAATGGTCTTACGTAGCCGTGAACATATAGAAGTCCATGAAGAAACTCTATGACACTAGCGGGTAGGTGGGAGAAGCCTTTAGTCAAAGTGCACTTGACGACAGAATAGATGAAACCCAACCCACATAACATTTATTTCATATCTTGTAAATATATTTCCCAAATTGACAGTTTTCTGAAACTTGATTTTTCATAAACATGAGATTTTTCGAAAACATGATTTCATAAACATGTTATCTTTTCAAAAATCACTTTTAAAGTCCTTTCGTAAATCATCACACAATTCATATAACAACATATTGCAATTTCTCAAATCATTCAAAAATAATAAATGCAACATTTATGATACAATTAAAAATCATTAAAAATTTTTTGATTCAAAGAAAACATTTAGTGGCTTATTTACTCTATTATAAATATATACCCACCTTAATTTCTTTGCTTATAGACTTGCTCAAAATGCCTCTTCTCTTATTCCTCTTGCCTCTTTTGATCCTCTTTTTTAAGAAAAAAATCCCATTCAATAGGGTTTTCAATTGAAAATACCACAAAGCACAATCACTAAAATTGGTTCTAGAATATGTAAACCCATGCACTTTCTAAACTCCATGAACTAAAATCCTTACAAAAATTTAAAAGATTTTAAATGATCTTACCGTAATTCTTCACCAAATGAAAAGATCTTTGGCTCAAATGGAAACTCTTCTCTTCCTCTACCTTTTTCTCTTCTTGAACCACTTTAAAGTCTCTATCAAGAGCTAAGAAATGAAGAAACCCTAGCTCAACTCTCTTCTTTTGTATCAACCACCAAAATCTCTCTTCTTTCTCTCTTTGGTTTGTTATTTCTCTTCTTTCTCTCCTATTTTAATTTTTTTCCTTCTTTAAGAACAAGGCAACACTTCATTCTTCCCATTTTACCCTTAATGATTGCGAAAAGTCCACCTTGCCCTTCCTTAGAAGCTTAGGTTCTTTTAACCGTAAGTGTCTTGCCAAAAACACCCTTGAACATTCTTATAACCTTAACACTTTAATTCAATCAACCTATATCAATAATCTTTCTAACATCAACATAATAATTAACTTCACAAACTTTCATAAAGACATAATGATTAACATAAATCATACTTATTCATTAAGAAAAAATTTGGGGGCCAATGTTAACTCACTTAAATCTGAATGGAAACAAGCAATTCTATGGCTAAAGAGAAGATTAAAACACTTGATTCTCTCAAGTGGTATCAAGATTTTTTAGCTTAGAGTCTTATTGATTTTATCCTTAAAATTCAATAAGCTTTTTCATCGAGAAATTATGTTAGCGCTCTATAGAACTTACACCCTTAACTAAGAAAAAAAATCAAGAATCTGTGGCTGAAGGAAGGTGTAAAAAGTACGGAATGTTTTCTATAAGGTTATTCAAGCTAAAAGAAACAAAAACAAGGTAATCTCATTTAGTAATGATGAAGGTAACAATTGCGGATCAAAAGGCCTTAGGGAGTTAGCATATGCACATTTCAAGAAAACATTGTTCATAGATGTATAGGTACTTCCCATCCCTGATGAGTCAAAGAATCTTCTAAGAAATATCCTCCGTATTATGTTTAATAATGATATAATCAAAAGGGTAACTAAAATAACCTAAAATCTGATGTTGCCTTAAGGTTACTTAAAAATTTAACCAAGGATTGCATATAGTACAACCCCGAGTTCTCTCTGAGGAACTAAAAAAATGAAATGAAATTCATAAGTAACTAAATGCAATATAACCTCAACTATGAAATGAGGTGTGATTTGATCAATTACCACCAAAAATTACAATGAATTAGAATAAACATAAAGGACTTGTTTTGGTATCACTTGTAGGTCCTCACAATCTACTTACCATATGCATGTGTTTGATCTCATGAAGATTCAATATTGCTATGGTACCCACCAATCGTATTACTGGTAGTTTATCTAAGACCCCCGTCTACTATGCAAGCCTTATTATATAAGGACTGACATAGATCATCCCTACGTTCTTCTCCTCACATTAACAACAGATAAACTAGACTAATGCATGCCCCAAATGTATTAACGTCCTCTCTCTCATGATCCAAAGGTAGAACATGTCTAAATTTCTTATTGCACTATGGCTTTCATCTCGCCCGCTTAGTGTGTGACTCATAACTCCATATATATATATATATATATATATCCAAATGTTAGGTGTTGTAGAGATAACCCCTTAGGTCTATTCAAGTTATAGTTGTCATCCTCCTTGATTGTACTCTAGAACTAGTCATAATATACATCCCATATGGGAAGTTTATCCACAAGGTTAAGTAAGCAGGCATCCTTACGAATTGTTGGTCATACAATGCCATTGTGATAGATAACTCTGAATAGCTCATACGAGCCATCTCCCCTAGTGGATAGAACTGGATAGTGTGGAGAGCACCTCGAGCATTAGCTCCTAGTATAAGTGCTTCATAACCATGAAAAATTGGGACCATAATCTAACAACAATACGGTTAGAAACTTGTTGGACCAAATGGACCTGCCCTAGCACCTACTAGTCAATATTGTGGCCTGTTAAGAAAGTATTCACATTGAGTGATTGATACTGTTCCTTATATGTCATGACATTGAAGAGTAACATCGAAGGTTGCTCTAGTTGCTAGACTATACGAGCTCCCCTGATTGTAGCTTCCTTGGTCCGTTTTTTGCTGGTCGTGGTCTGCTCATTCTTCCTGAATCTTTACATGAATGTGAGAAAATACTTGTTTTCGCACACTTATTTCTTATGCTCTCTAAATTGCTAAATTTCAAAACAAATTAGAAAAAGGAAGATTAAAGACATAACAAAATTACAAACAAATAATCTATTGCAAATAAATAAAATAAAATAAATAGAAAATTAATTCATAATTTAATCACAAAATTCAAATCAACAGCACTTCAATTAACTAATAAAACTAATCTAATTAGTCAATTATGAAATTAACCTAAATATGACATTAATAAACCTAATCTAACAAATTACTCAGAATTAACAAAATTAAAACATTGAATTTAGCTAAACATCAAAATTGAAATGAAATTAAATGAGAAAATAACTTCAATTAACTATATAAATAACTAATTGATCCTAATTTCATGGAAAATTATCACAATTTACCAATTGGTGAGCAAAATCATAAAAATTTATGATTCTAATTGAAATTTCATCCAATTATCATACAATTCATCAAATTGAATCATTAAATCATATAGGTAAGGATAAAACTCAACAATTAAACCATAAGTAACCACAAAATCAAACAAATTTATACAAAATCACAAAACCCTAACCCTATTGTTTTTAGGGATGAAAATCCTTAAAAATTACAAAATACCTAATTATTCATTTATAAACAAGTAAAATAAATTAGAATACTTACCTGTGTATCACAAATTGGTAAGAAAAATGCAAAAAATTGGGTTAGAGACTGAGAGTGGTGAGAAAGAGGGTAGAGATAGGGATAAAATGAAGAGAATGAAACAATTAAGGTAATTTGAAGGTAGCCTTAGGATTACCCAGTTTACTACGTGACTGTGTAACTAATCGTGTAAGTCACAGACTTCTTAAAATCCAAGATATGTATATGAGTTAACGTGGAATTACACACTCATGTATCTAATCATTTAAGTCCACGTAGGCATGTCTATTAGGTGGTTAACTCTCTGTAAACATGTGCAATATGATTAATAAGTGGAAAAATTGAAAAAGATTTGCACTCAAAGTTATAAACTTTAACACACATACCTTAACACTATAAATATGCACAATCTCTTCAGGATGCTTAATATCCTAACCTAGAACATGTCAAACATAAACTATGTTAACATCAAATTAGAAACAAAATGAAAAAGAGTTTAAAAGTAAAACCTAATCTAATTCTTGAGTTGCCTCCCAAGTAGTGTTTGTTTAATGTTATTAGTTTAATATACCTTTCATGCCCAAGGTGGCTTATAAAAAATGGGGTTTGGTCATCTTATTGTTGATTGCATAATCTCTAATTAAGGTACTTGTTGTCAGTTTTTTTTCTTTGATTGATTGCCTCAAACTTGAAAAAGCTCTGGCGAACCTTTAAAGGAAACGTCATGCAAAATATCTGAAAATAAATCATTACATGACTCATTGGATTCATTATCATCAATTAGCTTGATAGCATGTCATAATGCTAGTCAAAATAAAAACTAGATTACTATTATAATAGTGGTGAATCTAGGTCGATCGGATAGAGAGTGTGTGTAAATTTATTGAAATGAAAATAATAGGTTTTTAGGTTTGGGCCGGGGGGTGGGGGAGGGGGTATGAATTTCTAAAAAACAAAATAAAATAAAATAAAGATAACCTAATGAAAATAAATTAAAGAAAACATATAAAAAATGAAGAAAGTGGTGCATTCGTTGGGAATACGATTCTTAGGTTCAAAGATGTAACATCCCATCACTGATGGGAAGGGTAAAACGGTAATTTGGAATGAGTTACGAGTGTGTAAACGTATCTCGGCATGGTCATGCCTAATATGGCCTCCATATATGCGTAAATTGTAATTTTTGTATATGCACATGTTTGTACATGCATTCATGACATTTCCTAGCATGTGTGTTTATTGTGAAAAATGTGTTATTTGTGTTTAAAAAATGTATTGGAGTAGATTTTTGTGTGTTTTCCATTTTTAGAAAAATTTTAGGAATTTTTCTAGAATTTTTAGGGAACAATGTCCAGACCGAAAAAATTGTCAAGTGACGGACTAATTGGATCTCCGGTACTAGAAATGACTGTCCAATGGCACTGGAGAATTAGATACATGATTTTGGGATTTATGATTTTGAGCCATTGAAATTTTGGGAGAAATTGGACTAAAAATTGGAAGGAAATTAAGTGAAAATATGAGAGATTGACATGTGGCAAGTGACACATGTCACTTGCCTAACATGCCACTTTTAGCTTATTAATTGAAAGTTTTTCCTCCTTTTATGGGTCATTCACGAAGCTTCCATTGAGAAGACATTTATTTTTCTCTCTTCTTCATTTTCGTTGCTCCTCTCCTCCTTTCTCTCGATGGTTTCTTTTTCTTCTTCTTTTTCTTCTTCTTCTTCTTCTTCTTCTTCTTCTTCTTCTTGATTAACCTCCACCACAGAAGGAACTCTCTTATGTTACTTGCTTGCTCTTCCTTGTTCTTGAAACTTCAAACCTAAGTTTTGAAGGTTGATGATCGTGTATGGTGTGGGAGGTAGAGTGTTAGTGGTGGTTTTGAAGACTTGAAGTTTTGGAAGCTAATTGAGGTAAGAAAGATGTCCTATATCATGGTTTTGTAATTAATTAAATTGTTTATGATGTAATATGAGTTATACTTTGAAAGATGGGAAGAATATAGTTGAAGATTGTAAAAAATCGAGTTCGGGAGGTTTCTGGGTTCGCACGTCGCGGCGTAAGCGAGCGACCATGTCGTGGCGTGCGCGAGCATGCACGCCGCGACATATGCAAGTGCTCTAGTCGCGGCGAGCTTCTTTCTGTCGCAGCGAGGACCCATTTTACTGCACGGACATGTTTTGGTTTTTTTTAGCCATAAATTTTGATGAAAATTTCCAAATGAGGTGATTTTTGATTTGTTGTAAACTAGAGACATGGGACTACAAGTTATTGGAAGGAATCAAATTTTTATTCAGTCCTTAAGATGTTCAAATTCAAGAATGAAATTGGGTATAGCATACAGTCTCGGTTTTAGCAATAATGGGACCTATAGAGGTCCGAATCGAGTGATTGTGGCGTCGCTGGGTTTCAAAAATTTAGAAGAAAATGTTGTGACAGGAATTTTTAGAAATAGTGTCGGGAATGTTACGAACATGCATTGTACACATTTTTAAATCGTTACATGTGCATTATTAAATGTTTCTGATTGGACAAGGGGTAATATGTGAATATTTTGACTGATTTAGTGGTGGATTTGGAACGTCACCCACAGACATTCCCGAGGCTTCCAGGCATTAGCTTTGGGAGCAAAGGTGAGTGACCTAGACGGTTCCTCCATTATTAGGTGTTATAATTCTGTCTTTATACTTCTGTGGAGAATAATGGTGGGAATTGTGGTCTGATT
>JANZLF010000002.1:26337268-26350664 GCA_026546835.1 Erythroxylum foetidum
TTAAACATTTTTTAACTTATTTATGTTTGGTTATTATTATTATTGTTATTAAAATAATCATAAAATTATTATTAATGTTCATCGTGATTAATTTCAAATTGTTATTATTATTCCAAGTTATTTTTTAAACTAATACAAACCAGTCATAGTAAAAGTATCAATGAATTACATATTTCTAATCATATTAAAGACCAGGGGCATATTCGTCATTTGCGTTATATTTGTTTACTGTCCCCTGCAACCAAACACATTCTGCCCATAAGACAGAGACAACTTTCTCTATTCTGTCAACCACAACCAAACACCACCCTGTCTCCAGTTTCTGTTCCGTTCTGTCCTGTTCTGTTCTGTCGGTAGCTACTGGAGACTGCAACCAAACGCAACATAAATGCTGTTATTCAATGCTGGAACCTAAGAGGAACAATACTAATGGCTTAAGGAGAAATTTTTTGGTATTGGCACTGGGAGGTGTTGAAGTAGATAGTTTAGGCCAGTGAGTCTTGTTAATGATAGTACATGGTCTTAATTCTTTGAAATCATAAAGCCTTTATCCGGGAGTTGACGCTTAAGGTGCTCTCCACATTCTTCGTGGACAGAGGTTGCTATAATAGGAATCGTCTAAACATGATCCAATTTTGGATGATGAGGGATATGGTTTCGATGAGCTATTCAGGATTCTCCATCATAATGGGCCTTTATGACTAGGAGAACATCACACTACGAATAGACTTTTTATATGGATTATCCCCTCAATACTTTTGACGTATGATTAACACGGGGGAAAACTACATCCCTAGTAAATCCAACACATTCGAAGTGCTACATCCTACGTTTAGATACATACATGTATGTGGAGCATGAGCTAGAGGACGCCAATTCACTCGGGGTATGCCTTAGCCCAATTTCTCAAGTATCAGAGCGAGGAGAGCATGATCTGTGTTAGGCCTTATATGACGAGGCATGCATGATGGATGCAACTGATGGATACCAAAGCAGTATTAAACCTTTAGGTGATGAAACATATGCATATAGTACACAGACGATGGGGACCTATGGGTGATATCCACCTCTTAATTGGAGTTTTCGATGAACTAACAACATTGGGAGGAGCTAGAGAGGAGCCACACACTTAGAGCAGCTGCTATAGCCACATTCACCACCATCCTAAACGAGAGGGATTGCACAAGAGGAGGATAGTACAGAGTTACCCAAGGTGTAGAAATCACATCAAGACCAGCTGAAGATAGCTTGGCTGGAGAGACATATAGAGCAGCTCATAGGTACTCAATGAACTATTCGGGTATAGCAGGCGGAGATCGTGGAGTGGATAGGACAACTCGAAACTTTTGTTAAATAGATGGGGGATCTACTATTGCTGATAGCGAGCCATCAGGGCATAATTTTTCAACCTTCATCATCTGGAGCAGGTAGTTAGGTACATCAGCAATAACTCCTGCACCTTTTGAGGATATACGACCTAAGTACCCTCCATTATTAGATAGGTCAAAATATTTTGGTTTCGTCTTTTCTTTTTCTCTTTATTTTTGTATTTTTCCCCTTGTTATTTATTGTGTCTAAACATTAGTGCAATTTTATTTAATGTTATTTTTATTTTCGTATTTTGTTTCTTTATTGTTATTTTTATTTTCTTTTCTCTTTTTATCCTTTTCTTTTTCTCTTTATTTTTGTATTTTTCCCTTGTTATTTAATGTGTCTAAGCATTAGTGCAATTTTATTTAATGTTATTTTTATTTTCATATTTCGTGTTTTGCTTCTTTACTGTTATTTTTATTTTCTTTTATCTTTTTATCCTTTTTATTTATATGTCACGAGGATGTTTGTATCTCATATCAGATGGGCAATACCAATGTGAGGCCCCAAATTACACCCTAATAGAAACATTACATGTCCATGGAAGCATATGCGATAGGAGTTAATGATTATGATTTGATTGTGTATTGCTTAAGTCTTGAATTTTGGTTTGATGGATTGTAATTAGTAACTTGGAATTTATTATTGTAATTGTAAAATTGATGAATTAAAATGTACATTTGGATTAGGAAAAATGTCAAGTGGCAAGACAAGTTGATACATAAAAAGTGTGGATGACTAAGCCTATAAATTAAGTGACATTTGGCATAGATAAATGAGTGACATTTGGCATAGGAGCTTAAGTGACAAATGGACTAATGGAATTGTGACATTTGGTAGCTTATATGGAGGGAAAGTGTCATTAAACAATTGTGACATCTAGCACCAAATGAACTCAACTAATGCAAAAGTTGTTCTGCTATTTGTTCTTTACCATCTTCATCTCTCACCACTAAAAGTTTGTCCCTATCTCATAACCTTGTGTTTTTCTTGAGTTTTTTTGAATGACCACATTCAAATATTGCAGCAAGAAAGCTATATCATGCTATCTTCTATGTTATTGTCTTCATGGTGTTAAAATCATCCTACTTCCACCTTGATCTTGGAATTGTGCTTGTTGCATAGAAGGCTAGATTGGCTTGTTCATTGAAGTAGGAGTTTAAGTTAAATATGTAAGTCGAATTCTAAACTCGATGGCATGTGGTAATACAAATTCTATGATGTTTGAATTGGGATAGAATATGTGTTGTGTTTGTTATGGAAAATGATGTTTGTATGATAGATTTTGTTTTCATTTTTGTAACATAAAAGACAATGGTATGTGAGCTGCCAAATGAATGATTTTGAATTGGAATTGGATGTGAAAACGATGAGGAATTGAAGCATAATTAAGGTATAATTGAGGTCTAATTAATGGACTATGATGAAGGTGTATTGAATTGAGTATGAAGGTGTTAAAGTTTTGAAAAAATTGAAGGCAATTGGATAGTGAAGCTTCAGTTCACTCATCCCGAAATCATATGAGCTACATTAGCTCCTTCCCATAGTCATGGGAAATGCTTTGAAATGAGAAAAGTTTGGTTTTGTGGAATTGTTGAACTACATAAGGTTAAGACACTTTACAATAGTATATTTGAAGTTGATTAAGGTTTGAAATGAACTAATTTGTTGATGGATTAATTGATTAAAGGCTGAATAAGTTTTGGAATGTTAATTGAGGTGATAACTTAAGGAATGGAATATTTGATATCAATGTATCCAATTTTAAAATATTTGAATTGTTCAAGGGATGAAGGTGTTTTTATGGACAAAAATGTGATCCAAAGGATTTAAATAATGTGATTTAGTTACGAATGCTTGAGAATTAGGAATTTGTGTGAACATATATCATGTGTAATTACTTAATGTTATTATTGATGCATTGTTACAAATGCTTAAATTCATAAGGCATATTAAGTTTGTTCAGGTGTGAAAGAATGTATTTAATTTGAGCATAAGGAAATTCTTCTTTATGCATTATTTCTCTTACATGTGATTCTGAAATGTGATATGTGTTGTTTTAAACTTGCCAAGTCCTAGTTGTGGGTAAATAGACATGCTTAGAAAGATATGCAGCTGCTTCTGTACTTAGACACTATGATGCCTTCTGTTCTTGTACACTACAATTCTTCTGTTTTAGAGACTCAAGTCTCTTTTGCTTCTATAGATACCAATTATAGGTATCTTATATTCTGTTCCCATTACCCATTTATGTAAAAGGGATTAGTAGGCAGTTCTGTATGTGTTTTGATATTAGTTCTGCTCTGAAACAATTATGTCCCATTATGATACTTTTATATTATGTTATGATGTAATTATATTATGTTTTAATGCATTATGTTATGTTTTGATTCAATTAATAGTCTGATTATTCTCTGAATTGAATAATTAAATATTGCTTGTGATAAGCCATGATTCATTTGCTTATAAATGCTAGATGATTGTTAGAAGCATTTGCCATCTTGTATCATGTTTAGTTATTCCCCACTAAGCTATATGCTTAGCATGGTGGTTTTTTCTCTGTATAAGTTTCGATAAAAAGGATTAAGACTGGGACAACCGCAGTGGCCAAATAAGGATGTGTTATGTTTTGGAAGATGTTTTGTATACGTTTTTGAGTTGTATCTAAAATTATGAGACATATTTTTATTTTGTGTAAATGGTTTGTAATAATTATAATACATGATGGATTTGAATTTAAGGCATGTATTTGATAAATACAATGTGTAAATTATGTTATGTTTATTACTCAACATTAGATTGAAATATGAAGTATGCTGCCTTATTTTTAGGATTTGCTGGAATATCTTGGTATGTTCTAGGTTTGTTTTGTGTGTCATCCATATATCCTCTTAGGGGGTATTATGGTGTTACACTGTGAGGGTGTGTGAATGTTTTGGTGGTGAGAGTAAAGGAAAGAAGAAGAATGAACACAACATAAACTATCCCTGTAGTAGCCTAACTCATTAGGTGATAAGTGTCATTACTATACAATGGCATTTGTCACCTATGCATGTAAGTCATTTGTCCTCTCCATAAGCTGCTATTTTTCAAAATTATGCTAGGCCATTTGTCACTCAATCATTACTGCCATTTGTCACTCAATCATTGCTACCATTTGTGACTTGATTTCCTATGCCATTTTTCACTTAGTTTTCCATGCCAAATGTCACTCATTTTATAAACCATATAGACTTAGTCATCCTAAATTTTCATGTGTCAACTTATCTTGCCACTTGACATTTTTCTTGGACTAAGTGTACATTTTAATTCATCAATTTTTCAATTGTAATAATTAATTCCAAATTTGCTTGTAATCCATCAAACCAAAATTTAAGACATAAGCAATACACAATCAAATCATAATCATTTTAAACCTTTCATACCCCGGAATATGTCAATTGTGTGCAATTTTCCTAAATCAACATTTATGTGTATATATATGCTCATGTTATGCATGTGAATCAAATCATATCCAAATGTACCAATTCTTTCTAATATACTATAAATCTTGTGACTATCACTCTAATCCCTCAACAAATTAGGAAAGTGACTATTACAATATTGTTGCTAATCATTATTCGTTATGGTGAAAAGTAGATCACTACTAGTTTTAGATATTTTATAATTACTTAAAAATTGAAAATAAAATATGAGTATGATAGCTTTTATCATAAAAGTTTTCTCTTTGTTTTTTATTTTCAATACAGGATATTAAATTTGACTCATTTTTTTTATCATAGATATATAATACCACTGATATATCTTTGTGATAAATGGTCGAGCTATTGCTCTTCTGTTGAGTACTTCTTTTAGTTTCATACATGTGTTTTTATTCTTTTTCTAATTCAATTGTATTATAATTATTTTGTATGATGTTGTCTAAAAAGCATTTATCTAGAAGTGCAAAAAGAAAACAAGAGTAAAAATAGTTAATAAATTCTAAAAAGGAGTTATCGATAAATTTGGGAGTTGACTTCTCTAGTAAGAATTATGAGGAATTAGTGGAGATAGTTTTGAACAACCTAATGAAATTTAAGTGATGAGATTTATATTCATGAGAATGTTAGTAATTTGAATAATCATGGTTACATATCAAATGCATCAAATTTAGAAAATTTAAGGGTAGATGAGCAATCAATCCTTCTATCCAATGCTTATGATCCTAGAAATTGGAATAATCTTGAAAATGAAGTAAGGAACATTTTAATTAAAAAAGGGCTTGTACGAGAATTAAATCTTATGTTTACCTTAAACAATACATAGGTGCATATTGTTGTTTATTAGGGCCCTTATTTTTATTTCATCTTGGTCCTATAAAATAGTAGGAATGACCTTGTAGCCCAAATTGTGTCTAAGGTCGTGAAGATGTATACAAACTATAGAAACCCTAAATTTTTGAAGACAATCGAGGACTTTATACTTTAAGCACATCTTTTTCTCCCTAAAGGTTGGCATTAGTTGTCAAGAGGTTCAAGAATGAAGTTGAAGGAGAGTTCCTAGGCTATTTTCATTAAGAATGAAGATCCAAACATCATCTTAATGAATCAAGCTATTGTTAAAATTAAGATTTTTATCTAGATCTATTTCTCTATAATTTCTTCTTTTCTTTGATCTATTACTTTAATTGTTTTAACCCTGATTCATAACTAAATTCTTTTCAATATTTAGATAGGAAGACACCAAAATGTTTATGTTTTTAATGATGAATTCATTTTAATTTATTAAATATATATTTTTAATTGTTTTTGATTGATCATAATGCATGATTTAGTTATTCTAACAACTAAATTTCATTTAAATTCATTTATTGACACCATAAGTGAGTCCGGATCATGAATTAGAGAATGAGGGTTGAATGGGTGTTCAATAGAGAGACCTATGTGCTTTTTCTTATTTTAAAGTGTAACCTTGCATAGGATTTGATAAGTGTAAATTGAATCATTTTTTAGTGCATAGTTTGATATATGTTTAGCCTTTAATTCAATCATTTAGTATGTGTTTAGGTTAGAATTGTGTTAATTTGTTAATTATTTGTGTTTTAAGTGTTTTAAGGTTAGTGTTAGTTTTTGAGCTTAAATATTATGTTTTTGAGGTACCTTGATGTGTTTGCTAGTGTTTTAGGGTCAATATCAAAGAACGGAGAAGTTTCGAAAGACATTCGGGCCAAAAATAGAAGCTCTAGGAATGGCCCACGATCGTGACCTGCATGCCACGATCATGACAGAAGGCTCAAATGTGAGCCATGATTGTGGCCTATATAGGGCAGATGCACAGACACTTATGAATTTCACATTTCGAGGGACTTTTGGAACTTTCAGACCCGAAAAAGCCCTAGGGTTAACCAAAACATAAAAGACTATTTAAAGAACGACAGGAGGAAGGAAGAATGGAGCTTTACATTCAGCCACTCTTGGAAACCTTAAAGAGAGAGAAAAAGAAGAGAGAGAGAGATAAGAAGAAGAGGAAGAAGAAGTGGATCCCAACGTTGGTGCTCCCCGGATTAGGTGGTATCCTAACATCACAACCTTCCCGATTTTTCCTACCTAAGTTCCATTTTCTTTTCATTTCCTTTTTTCATTCAAATGTATAAGGTTGAGATGGATTGTCTGGAATTGGATTTTGGGTTGTTGATAATGTTCTGAACTCTCCTTTGGGATTTTACTTTGAGTTAATGTTGATTTAGTTATTTTTGTATTTATTGGTTTGGATGTTGTAATTGATTAATGTATGTGCATGTTTCGATAACAAACTAAGAGGACGAGACAAATAAAAATGATTAGATCAGATTAATAAGAGTTAGACGGTCTAATTGACTGCTTAATCAATCTAGTCGGTAATTTCATGGAGAGAGATCCCGTGCGAGACCTAATTGTTTATTAGAGAGTTTTATAACTAATTAGCATTATAGATAATTTGTGAATTAAGAGATTGCAAGTTTCATAATGCTATCATGTTTACAATTTAGTGTTTAATGGTTATAACTCGAGAGAGAGTATCAACCCTATGTCTATCTAGAACTAACTCCCCGTAAACATATAAATGGCTAGATTAGCATTAATGATAGGTAAAATCCCCTCTCACATAACTTGATTAACTCTCTTGATAGATTTCCATTGTGATTTGTGTGACTGCTCAGTTTAATTATATTTTGTTGAATTTTCTGATTTACTATTCTTGAATCAATTTCTCATATTTGTCTTTTGTGTTCACTTGTGTAGTTTTTATTTCCTTTTATTCTTTTCTTTGAGCCTTAGATGACTTATGATTAGGCTAGTACCCTCCTTGTAGGATTGACACCTCTTATACTACAGTTACGATTAGTGCGCTTGCGGTATTTGAGGGCTTACAAATTTTAAAGCTCAAAACTGTTGACCCATCTGTCTCTAAAGACAAGAAGGCTTTGATGTCGGTGGACTCTTCTGATTTGGGGAGGAATAACCAAAAGGAGAAGAAGTCGACATAGCCTAAGGGAGGTGTGGACAAGAAGAAAGCTAATGAGATTACCCCTAAGGGAACATGCATCCACTATGGCAAGAATGGCCATTGGAAGAGGAACTATAAGGCCTATTTGGAGTCACTAAAGCAAAAAAAAGGCATCAGATGCCCCATTTATGTTAGGTATGTTTGTTATTGATAGTAATACTGTTTATAATAATAACATATAGGTATTGGATACTGGTTGTGGCTCACACATATGTATTAATATGTAGGGTCTCAGGAACAGTAGATAACTCAACAGGGGAGAGTTGGACCTGCACATGGGCAATGGAGCAAAGTTGTTGAATTAGCCGTAGGAACTTATGCATTGACACTTCTGAGTAGGATTGTAATATAATTGGATGATTGTTTCTTTTGTACTGGTATTGACTAAGAATATTATTTCAGTTTCTAGTAATAATAAAACTGGTTTCCATTTAAATTTTAGTAATAATGGTTGTTTGGTTAATTTGAATGTAATGCTTCATGCTATAGGTACATTATGCAATGGAATATACACATTAGATATGTCTAATATAATTTTAAATGTCAATGACAATAAAAGAAAAAGACGAGATAATGTGAAATCATCTTTCTTACGACATTGTCACTTTGGTCATATAAGTGAGAGCCACATGAATAAACTAAACAAGTGTCATAGTTTAGTTCATTTGATTATGAATCATATGACATATGTGAATCTTGCTTATAATCAAGATGAAAAAGTTACCCTTTAAGGGAAAGGGTGAACAAACTATTGGGCTATTGGACTTGATACATTCAGATGCACGTGGTCTGATGTCTATACACGCCAAAGGTGGTTTCATATACTTTATTACCTTCATCGATGATTATTCTTGATATGGGTATCTGTATCTGATGAGATACAAATCTGAGGCCTTTGAAAAGTGTAAATAATTCAAAAATGAAGTAGAGAAATAGCTGGGTAGAATTATTAAAATACTTTGATTAGATTAAGGTGGTGAATACATGAGTTGCCGTAAAAGGTCCACTCCATTTTAATTTAAGCTTTCCCAAAAATGGATTTAATCTTGAATTGTATAACAACACCACATCTCCCACCTTGAACTCTTTCTTCTTGAGATGAGAATCATGCCATCTCTTCACCTTCCCCTTATAGAGTTTGGCATTTTCATATGTGTTGAAGCGAAATTCCTTGAGTTCATTCAATTGCAAGAGTTTCTCTCACCTTCTTACTTCCAATCAAAATTTAAGGCTTTCGTCACCCAGTACATTTTGTACTCGAGGTTTATAGGCAAATGACAAGCTTTACCATACACCATTTTGAATGGAGTCATTCCAATTAGAGATTTAAAGGTGGTTCGATAAGCCTATAAGGTGTCATCAAACTTTAACGCCCAATCATTTTTTAAACCATTCTCTATCTTCTCCAATATTTGTTTAAGCTTACGATTGACAACCTCTGCTTTTCCACTTTTTTGCAAGTGGTATTGGGTGGAAACACGATGGTAGACTGTGTATTTTTTAAGGAGAGCATCAAAAGATTCATTACAGAAATGTTTTCTTTGTTAGAGTTATGTAAATATAGTGCATTATAAAGCAAGTATATTTATATATAACTTAATCTTCTTCCAGTTACTTTTGTAATGAAAATATATATTATTAATAAAAAAAAGAGTTCGGTTTTATTTTTATGAGCATTATATATCTAGTCATAAGGTACTAAGATTCTTTTGTAAGTAATATATATATATACACGGAGATCTATGGGAAACATATATATTATTAGAATCTAAATTAGTTGATTCACAGTTGAATAATCAAGTTGGTCGTTTGATTATAGTTTAGACTGTAGTGTTACGATTTATCTCTGTGTAAGTAAAAGAGTTTACTTAAAGGGAATGATGAGTTTCATATCATGATAGTAGTTGACTATCGATAATGGCACTATTAAATGATTTTGGAACCAATTATGTTTTAAAGTATAAAGTGGGCCGTTACTTTAATCTTAAAACATAAAATTTTGCATTCTTTTATTGCGAACCAAAATCTTGATGAGTGGTGAACTCTTATGTGTTTCATTACAATTCTTGATATAATCAGAATGGATTTTTACAAAGTATCAATCTAGTATCTACATGTTGGAATTATTAATTGAAACATGTATCAGGAAACATTCACTCAAATAAAGAATTTATAGTGATATCATCATTTCTAGGTGTTTTATGATGATTAGTGATTAAACTGACACCAGTAATTTGATGAACTAGCTACCCATCAAGTCTAAACACCAAGATGAGATCTTGTGTGTTAATCACCATATAGTGTGAAGCGAGAGATCTAAAAGGAAAAACCAAAATAAGGGTAAAATGGTCATTTTATCCTTTATTATGTGATGGCTATAATATTGTTCATAATAGAGTTTGTAATTGAACATATATTTTGAAACATGAGTTCTCATAATATTTAGTAATTCAAAAGTTCAGCTAATTGTCCTTAGTGGAATGATATTTGGTTAATAAGTTGGAATTAATTCTAATGAGATTAAATTAATTCTAGGCTTATTGGAGCTTGAATTATATAAGATCAATTAGATTCCCCACTTAGCTTCTAGGAAAAGCTATCAAGGAAAGTAAGAAAAATAAATAGAGGTTACCAGAAAGAAAATAAAAAATAAAGGACTGAATTAGATTCGAAATAATAATATCAGAATAATTTAATTAAGATTTAATTAAATTAGGTTTTAAGTCTATAATTAAATGTTAGGCTTACACTAATTAATTTTTAATTAGAAGTCCAAAATGCACATTTAAACATTGGGCTAGATTTCAGTTTGATTTGAGTAAATATAAGGTGGGATTTTCATCTTGCTTCATCATCATTAAATGATTTAATGGTATCCTCATTAAGTTGTTTAATGGTTTTACCATTAAATGGTTTAGTAGTTGTCATTTAATGTTTATATGTAGAAAAATATCTAAACCTTTTATCATTCATTTTATTAATGAAGGAAGTAGTGCATTTGTTGCTCCCTCTCCCTTCTTTCATCATTTAACCAAAAATGAAAGTGTCTTATTTTTGTTTTTTGTCTTTTCATCTAGACATATTAAATTAATGAGAACGTCTCATTTATTGGCCTCTCTTTCATTTTGATTAAAAGAATGAGGTGGCGCGTTTATTGCTCTTCCACCCTCCTTTCTTTCATGATCTTGCTGAAATTAGGAATCAAAGGGTTCATTTTGGTTTTTTTTAACTAGTTGATCATAAAAGGAAAACCTCTACAATATTTATTCTCCTTTTCCATCAAAGGATCTTGTTAACCAAGTTATTTAAGGAGAATACATGGTAGATCAGATTGGTTGAGGATATAATAGTGAGAAGAGGATAGAATAGCGAGGAGTCAAAGCTACAACAAAAGAGTCGGTAAAATTTCGATCATATTCTTATGTTATTCATTTTTCTAATCTGTACTATGTATGGATTAAAACATGTTGATTTTGTTATCATGCTTATGCTAAATTTTGATTTTGAAAAAAGTTTTTGAAATCTATCGTTTAGCTTTTTCAATCCAACAAAGGTGTGGTTGAATTCTCTCAACCTAACCACAACTTGGAACTAGTTGGTGCAAGCTTTTCTAGATAAGTACTTCCCTCTGAAGAAGACAACAAGACTGATAAAGGAAATTATCAAGTCCAAAAAAATGGTGGGGAGTCTTTAAACTAAACATGGGAGAGATAAAAGGAGTTACAATGGAGTTATCCTCATCATAACCTACCCAACAAATTCCTATTGCAAACCTTCTACAATAGATTTATTCCACCCACGAGGACCTCGAGGATGTAGCTATTGGAGGATCATTCATGGGGAAAATAGTTAAAGTAGCATATGATCTATTAGAAGGGATGGCGTACAATAATTTTCTTTAGACTTTGGAATAAAGTAGATAACAGTCAACCTTCTGGGATCCAAAAGGAACGATTAATGCAGATTTAGTAACAACATTGCAGGCTGCAATAGACAATCTAACCAAGCAATTAAACAGCTTGAAAGCCACCTCTTCCTCTTTATTCAAAGCAATTCAGCACGAATGTGAGTTATGTGGATAAGAGAGCCATATCATAGTTAATTGCTTCCTATTGGAAAACAAAAACGTAGAGTAATTCAACTTCAATAGAGCACAATTTGTTTAGGGAAATAATCTTATTTATTTGAACACGTTTAATTTGAGTAGTAGAACCACCCAGATTTGTTTTAGTCAAACAATGTAAGGACTGACATAGGAAACCAAGACTTATCAGGATTTCTACAAGCTAAGTTCAATTCATGGGATTCTAAATTGGACAAGATCATGGACAAGCTTATGAACATGGAAGAGGCCAAAAAGAGACAGGAAGGGAAGTTTAAGCAAGTAAATGAAGATCATGTCTCTTTTATTCACAACCTAGAAGTTCAAATGGGCCAACTTTCCAGTGAATTTTTGTCATGCTAAACATTTAAGAGGATCACAATTATCTGCTAGTTCATGGTATACCATTTTGAACACCGGAAAAGCTTTAGGAGATGGCCATGAAGATAACTTCATCCTTTAGATTGGAGATGAAAAAATGAAATTCAATATGAATAAGGTATTAAAGAATCCAAAGAAGGGTAACTCATTTATTAGAATTGATAAAGTTGAATCTTTAAAGGAGCAAGAGGAAGAAGTATAGATGACGTAAGAGAATAAGTTCAAAAACATAAGGAAGTCTTTGTTCACGAAGTAGAAGAAAAAGAGGAGAAGAGGGTGACAAAGGAAGGACAAGAACAATTCACCTTATTATAAGAAAAATTGTTAAATTTGATAAATTATTTGTGGAATTTTATTATTGCCTATTTTATTAACAAATTGTCACTCAAAAGGGCCTTATTGAATGAACTTAGTTTTCTTGATCTGTTCTTTCGGTTATTTTACAATATGTGGCTTATTCACTTGCTACTAAACTACAACTGAGCAATTTGGGTGGAAGCAAGCCACTCATAATTGAACTCGGTTGAGTGTGGAAGGAAGAGCATGTCAAGCTAATAACATTAACTAAGCGCTACTTAGGAAGAAACACAAGAATTAGGATAAGATTTTTTATTTCATTTTATTGATATTTTGTTATTTTTAATTTTATTTTGTAGGGAAAGAATTGCTGGAATTTCATGACTAAAAGTATCTCCATATTCCATCACTAACACCATAACTGCCTCAATGTATTACCCCACTCCTGTAAGACACGTGCCCAACATCTTGAGGGATATCTGAGTCCGTGCCCCGCGAGGGTGACATGCTAGAACACTCAATCATTCTAAATTTTCTTATAATTTTTTTTCAAACAATAATAAACATATGTGGAAATAATTGTCTGATCGGAAAAAGAAAACATGATTTGTTTAGAAAAACGGTTGATTTCAAAACTTTTAATAAATCATTACTTGCAGCGGAAGCAACAAATCCAAATCAACATGCCAATCCATACATGATATGGTATAAGGATAATAA
>JANZLF010000002.1:26404870-26415012 GCA_026546835.1 Erythroxylum foetidum
CCAACTCAAGTTAATCATCATTTTTGTTCAACTTAGCCATGCAATTAACCTTAAGTAACATCACAAGTAACTATAAATCCATCATAAAAACATATGATTTACCTTAAGCAAGCTTCCCCTCTTCTAGACTTCACAAGCTCACAATCCTCATCATCACTTTGCAAGGAAAGCTAGGTTAAGCTCTTAGAAGCAAGATGAACAAATGGAGAAGAGTAGCACTTTCGGATGATAAGAAGTTTTTTTAACTTTCATGGTGAGTTTTTAAGTCTTTCAAGAAGCAAGAGTCGTGGATGAATGGTGAAACACCAACATAAAATAAATACAAGATGAGTCATAGGACACTTGTCCAAGTTAAGGAAGAAAAGACAAAAACTTAATTAACATGATTTAATCACAAACTCTAATACACACTCTAATACAAATTAATCTTAATCCATCTTATACTAATGGTATAAAACCATTCCCACAATTATTCATCCAATAATCCAATGCCATAAGGCAGAACTTTTCAGTACAGAAAAATCCACTCAGTCAGCCAGTTGGAATTTTTCCGGTCCGGGGAAGTACCTCGAAAAATTCCAGAAAAATTCCCACAAATCCCTAAAAATGTGAAACACATCTAGAGCACTTCAAATCCATTTTTCAAACACAATAACTACGTTAATCACAATAAAATTGCATTAGGCCCATCTACCGGGAATGTCATGTATGCATGTACAGTGATTTCATGTGCACAAATGATACTGTGTACCAATCCTATTATGTATGAACAGTCCTAAGTCATTCCGATCCATCTCATCCTATGCCAAATTTACTATTTTACCCATCCAGTAGGGGGTGGGATGTTACATAGCTAGTCCATCAAACTACTAGCGCTAGTTTAATCTCCAATCTCCGTAAAACATTTAAAGGTGATGATATCACTATAAACTCTTTATTTGAGTGAATGTTTTCTGATACATGTGTTAAGTAATAATTCCAACATATAGACACTAGATTGATACTCTATAAAACTCCATTATGATTATATCACGAATTATAATGGAACACATATGAGTTCACCACTCATCAAGATTGTGGTTCACAATAAAAGAATGTTATAGTATATGTTTTAATATTAAAGAAACGACTTACTTTAATCTTTAAAAACATAAACGATTCCAGATTCATTTAATAGTGCCATTATCGATAGTCAACTACTATCATGATATGAAACTCATCATTCCCTTCAGGCAAACTCCTTAACTTACACGAAGATAAATCACAACACTACAGTCTAAACCATAATCAAGCAACCAACATGATTATTCAATTTTGAATTGACTAATTTATATTTTAATAATATACATGTTTCTCATACAACTCCATCTACATGTATATTACTTACAAAAAAATCTTGGTACCTTATGACTAGTTATATAATACTCATACAAATAAAACCAAATTTTTTGTTTTATTAATAATAAATATTTTCATTACAAAAGTAACTGGAAGAAGATTAAGTTATGTGTAAATACACTTGTTTTCTAGGGCACTATATTTACATAACTTTAACACTTTCCTTTCCATTTCATTTTTGTTTATTTAATGTATAAGACTGAAATGGATTGTATGATGATGGGTTTTGGATTATTGATGATGTTCTAACTCTTACTTCAAGGTTTTACTTTGATTTAATGTTAATATAGTCGATTTTGTGTTTTATTTATTAGGTGTCGTGATTAACTTTGATCTTGGCATTTTTTAGTAACAAACGGAGAGGGTGAGCTAGATAAAAATGATTAGATTGAGTTAATGAGTTAGGTAATCTAATAAACCATGTAGTTAATCATATTTGTTTTTGTGCAAAGAGAGATCTTGTGTGAGACCTGGTAGTTTAGACCTAGTGCAACATTAGTTTGCTAATTCCCTTTTGAATGAAAAACTACCAATATTACAAGGAATTATAAAACTCCTTAGATCTTCGATTTTTTGGGATAACTTGTTTTTTAAGATGGTGGAGCACTCTCACTTAATATCACATTCTATAATTCCTCAAGTCTCTTCTTGTTAGAAAGAAAATCCTTTAAGTACTTGACAAACTTTAGTATCTATAAAACATAATTCTCTATTGGGACTTTTTAATCGCATCCTTCTTTGTCTCTTTTTATTTCTCTTTCTCCTTCTCCTCTTCCTTCTTTCCTTATACATATCATTTTTCTCTTCAACTTTTTACTACTCAAATTCATTGCATTCACTTGCTTTTGTGTGGTTGGCTCAATATTACTAGGGAAAGTACATGATTGCCTTTCAAAGATAATTTTAATAAGTTATCTAATATGATTTTTCAAATTTTCAATGGACACTTTTTAATTTCAAAGAGATGTTTTAGTACTTTAAAAGAGAGTCTCAAATGCATTAATAAAAATTTCTCATGTACTTTCCAAGACTAGATTTTTCTTGATGCTACTATTATTGAAATTTAGGAGAAGCTTGATTAGTCTAAAAAAGTTAAGATCATATCTTTATCCTAGATTATAATTGATACTATAGGGATAACTCTAAGAATAGTTCCATATAAAAAATAACTTACTCAGCCAACTATTCTATAATATAATACATTTATAATCGGGGTGTCCCCCATCATAAATGTAACAATTCATCAAAAATGATGGTGAAGCTATCAAACTCATGTTATCAATGGTAATGCATAAGCTATCAAACTTATGCTATCAATCTTCTTGCTCAGAGCTTCTAACTTTGCCTTTAATATGGTCACCATATAAACACCATGAATACCACCTAATTTTAGTTTTGTACTTGGATTCCCTTACCAATAATTATTCATAAATATATTTTCAATTAACTATTGTAAATTCTCAAGAGTTTTAAATTTGGTAGTCCTACTCAAAGATGATTAATTAATTGCTTTGATGGATAATTTAATCCACTAAAAAATGCTTGCATATTTAGTCAGTTTGTGGTGTGGAGATTTCCTCAACAAATCATCCTGTCTCTCTTAAAAATCATATAACATTTCACTCTCTAATTATTTAAAGGAGAAGGTGTCATTCGTAAGTTTTACCATTCATGTTGGAAGAAAATACTTGGCTAAATACCTTTTAATAGGACTGATACAAGTGGTAATGGATCTAAGAGCAAGAGACTTCAACCATTTTTTTTGTTTTATCGTATAATGTAAGAAAGAACAAAAATAATTAAATAACATTCTCTAAACCTCCATTTATCTTAAAATTATCGCAAATCTCTAAAAGGTTAATCACTTGTGCATTTAGATCTTTACTTAATAAACAATTAAATTGCATAAGTTATTTAAACACCTATATTATGTCAGATTTGGTTTCAAAATTATTGGACTCAACTATTAGTTGAATAAAGCTAGAATATGTCCCTGCAAATGATGGTTTAGTATAATCTCCTATAGGATATTGTTCACCTTGTCTTTCCATTATGCTTGGTAGCTGCAATATTAAGTACCTAAATCCTAAAATTCTTCTAATAAGCACAAGATCAAGAAAGATATATCTAAAATAAATAAATGTGAAAAAGAAAAAATAAATGATTAGATTAATTAAATAAAATATTCCTAATATCCTAGTCCTTAATAGTAGCATCAAAAACTTAAATGTGTTGCGAGTTTGATCAAAATAATGATAAAGATTACTAGATAAGTATATATATATCATTCTTATAGTATATTCTAGTGAATACAAATGTCGATACCATGAGAGCTACAGGTGTCATAACTAATCTGTTTCTATTATCTAATATAACGAAACAGATGATTGACGTAAAAAAAGAACACTAACTAAATTAGTTTGAAGTACCCAACTAAATCAATAAACAAAACTTAAACAACAAACAGACAAATAAGAATCAAATTTAGAATCCCCTAGAACCTTTTTATGGTTACGTTTATGATGATTCAATTTTTAACTGTAGTTTTTTGGATCTATAGAAATTTCAAAATTGTAACCATATTCTTTATTGAGACATACAATCCATGTCCTTAACTTGATTGAATAAAATCCTTTCTAATCAAAACCTCTAAGAAAATTTTTACTTGTTTTGTAAATTTGCTTGATAGATCTAACTTTAAATTATAAGATTTATTTGGTCCTATGTCTATGATTCCATACAACTATTATTATTTTATATGGTCCTATATCTAGGACTCCATAAAACTTTTATTATTCATGCCATGATTTGTTCATACATATGATTTTTCAATCCCCTATATATAAAATAAAAAAGAATAAAAATGTGAGAAATTTCAATTTAGTCACAATCCTATCTCTTTGATTCTATGTAAATCTTATTATTCATACCATGATCCATTCAAACATATGACTTCTTAATCCCTAAAAATGAAATTTGATATTGGATTAAAACACATGAATAATTTGTAATAGAACTTGGATCTTTCATTAAATAAAAGAATCAATCTAAGGAAATAGTGTTAATATTCATCCCATTTAGATCTATCCCAATTTAGTTACTGCTAAGGCAAAAGAAACTAATAAAATTCAAGAAAGATAAAAGATAAAAGAAATCATTCTCATGGATTCTTGAAATCTGAAAGTCTTTAGTTGAATATTAATAAAATCTTCTTCTTACTTTGCAAAGTTGCTTTATTCTTGTGTCAAGACTCCCTAGTTCAAGCAAAATGTTATGTTCTCTAGTTATGTCTAATCTCCCTTTTGTTTTATTCCAAAAGATATCTCTTTTATATAAGAAAACTCTAAAAATTCCAAACACTATAACTAGTACGGATCCAACATGGCCCTATGCTTGTCCCATGTTGCTCAACTACTCTATAAACATAGATTTCTTTTGTAAACAAATGCGACTAAAAAAATAAAATACAAGTTCGTATTTGGCATATGTTGCTTCCCATCTTTTTTACAAAAAAATCATTTCTAATATAGATCTCTAACACAAATTTGTGAGGGTTTAACATTGCTTGACATCTAAGACAGGATGAATATGAGGTCATGTTCTAAGCCATGTTTCCTCCCCCTCTAGTATCATGACAAAATTTGCTCCAACTTAACTCGATTTTGTGTGAATTCATTCCTTTTTCATCTGAGAGCTAAAATAAGATATGAAAATAGATGTAGTCCAAACTGAGCATCAAATCTAATAAAAACCATTCAAATATAAACAAAATGCTCTTTAAATTATACTAAAACATAGCCTATTTAATACCTAACCTTTGAACTTTTTCTTTTTTTCAAAAATTTTGATTTTCTAATTATTTAATTAACTAATCAAATAATTTACTTGGAGAACATGATTATTGAACACACGTAAAAGTTTTGTTGGACCCCGAATGTTTCATAAAAGTTAGAACTATTTGAAGGAAAAATTTTGTCAAGTAGTCATGAGTAAAGAGCAAATGAATGAAAATTCTTAAACCAAGAAATGATAGGCAAGGGTAAAGTAGTAAATGAGAAGTGTGGATATGTCCAAGTTTTGTTTTGGTGTTTTTGGTGGATAAAAGATTTTGAAGTGAGAAGAATTTTGGTGAAAGTTAGAAGTAGAATGAAAGCCAAAAAGAAAGTTACATTTGTGTAGTAAGTTGATGAAGAATATGTACATAGGTGTATGTCCCATTGATGGTGATCATGATTAATCATGGACTATATATATATATTTGTTTTCTTCAGATGCTATTGATTTGAGATGGAGTTTAGAATGAGGAGTAAATGAAGTAGAAAATATGATCTTAGTATAATTTGTGTTAAGGAAAGATTTTGAAACAAAATGGGTGTTAGATCTAGAAAATTATTCAAGGAGTAAGTTTTAGTCCTTTAGCCACAACTTCTTCTCCAGTTATCCAAATGAGATGATTCTTAATTTGGATTAAACTAGAAACTTGTGGCTACATTTCTTAGGAAGACATTTAATTTAAATTTTGTCTTTAAGAATCTCAAGTTGTCATGAAGTTAAGAACTGGGTGTACAATGAATGAATGTAGAAAATTCATATTCTATAATCGAGGGAAAATCTGGAATAATCTAGGCTGATTTAGGCTAGCTTAGAGAAAGTGTGTCTATTAGTAAGTTGTAGATATTTCTTTTAGCTTTCCAGCAATATATAGTATAGAATTTTTGAACTTCTAGGCTGAAAGCTATGGTCCTTATAAAGGAGATGTGCAAGAGAGGAGTTATATCTTCTTTCTTTTGCTTCTTCTGTGATGGCGTCATTGATGACGTCATCTTCTTCTGTGTTTTCCTCTGTCTAAGTTTTACTTCTTCTTAGTTTTGCTTCTTTTGTGTTTTTGCTTCTTTTGTGATGATGTCATTGATGAATTTATCTTTTTCTGTGTTTTGCTTCATCTAAGTTTTGCTTCTTTTGTGTTACTGTTTATGAAATTCTTTTGTGTTACTGTTCATGAACTTCTTCTGTGTTTTGTTCCTTCTATGTTTTCTATCGTCTGCCTTTTGTGTCTTCTATTTTTTGTATCATCTGCCTTTTTATCTTTTGTGTTTTGTTGACATGTGTTCTTTTGGGTTCTGTTCCTTCTTGGTTTTACTTCTTCTGTATTTTGTTGATGTGTATTTTTCTGGGTTTTTTTCCTTCTTGGTTTTATGTCTTCAATGTTTTGTCGACGTGTCTTCTTTTGGGTTTTACTTCTTCTGTGTTTTGTTAATGTGTCTTCTTTTAGGTTTTATTCCTTCTGAGTTTTACTTCTTATGTGTTTTGGTAACACGTGTTCTTCTGTGTTTTGCTGACATGTCTTCTTCTGTCTTTTATTGACGTGTCTTTTCTGCCTTTTTGCTTCTTCTGAGTTTTTGCCTTTCGCTCCTTTTGTTTTCATTTCTTCTGTGTTTTGCTATCTTTTTCCTTTCACTCCTTCTGTTTTCGTTTCTTTTGTATTTTGCTATCTTCTGGATTACTGTTCATCTTATATCTTCTGTTCCATTTTCGATCCTTCAGAAGATAGAATATATCTTCAAGATCTGTAGGGAAAGTTATAGCAATTTTCCCACTACTTCTAACTTTTTCCATTCTTCTGCTTTTTCCTTTGGCTTCTTTTAATCCTATCATCTGATCCATTTTGACCCTTCAGATGATAAAAACTTGGTCTCAAGGTCTTCTTCAAAGTTGTAGATTTGAAAGTTATCTTGGAAATCATCCTAAGATGATCTTAATCTGACATCTCTAGCGAGACTTATGCCATTTGTCCCAAGATAAGCTCAATATGATTGAGGACCAAACCTTGATTGATTCTTCGACCATAATTTGGTTATCTGACCTCCAAATGAAATGATTCCTAAACCCTTAGATTCCTAACATTTTCTTTTTACGTCTTCATTGAAGATCATAGCTCTTGGTGTTGATCTAAAAGGGATGAATTAAACCAAAGTAAGGATATCAATTGGATATTTTATTAAACATACTTCAATATTTTGATGATTTATAGATTAGTAGAGTTCCGAATAAGATAACTATTGTTTCAAGATAAACAAGAGACACGGAGCTATGAATGGTATGAAAAATTTAATGTCAAATTCAGTTTCTAAAAGGTTTAAATTTCTAATAAGAGTTGTGTATAGTATGCTGATTTGGACAAAAGGAGTCCAAAAAAGTTTGAAGTGTATCTTTCGAATCACTGACCCAAATTGAATGATTTTGGTGTCATTAGAAACGTAAGACAATAGAGAAGATTCTTCTAGAATAAAGTGTTATGTTAGAATATTCAAGGGTTTTGGAAAGACACTTACATGTAAAAGACATAAGGTATAAATGGAAGGGCATAATTAGAAGAAGAAGTGTTGTCTTGCCCATAAATGGAAGGAAACAGAAGAGAATATGGAGAGGAGAAAGAATGAGAAAAAGGGAATGTCATGAAAAAGAGAGAGAAATATAAAAAGAAGAATAGAATGAGAGAGAGAGGATAAACCAAGCTAGGGTCAACTTCCTTAACCTATAAGAGAGATTTTGAGGTTGTTCAAGAAGAGAAAAAAAATATAGGGGAAGAGAAGAGTTTCCATTTAATCCAAGGACTTCCTTTAGTGAAGAGACCTATTTCAGTTAGATCAGCTCACGGAGCACACATTAAAGATACAACATGAAATAGTCTTAGAGACCTCAAGTTGTTTGCAAAGAGAAGAGACATTCTGAGCAAATCTACAAGCAAGGATTTCTAAGGTGGGTTTCATGTTTATAATAAAGTTAATAAGCCATTATGATTTCTTTAAATCAAAGAAATTTTCTAATTTTCAATTGCATCGTAAGTGCTACATTACTAATCATAAATAGGTGTAAATTTTGTTATGTGTTTGTTACATGATTTGAGTAATGCCTTTTGAAAAAGATGCATGTTTATAAAACCATGTTTTCAAGAATGACTTTCAAGATATACGTCAGGCATGTGAAAAGCAAGTTTTCAAGAAAAGTGTCAGTTTGGGCAACAAGTTTACAAGACATGAAATATATGTGTTATGTGGGTTTGTGGTGGTCCCCTAAATAAATCCAGTGCACTTGTCTAAAGGCTTCTCCCACCTGCCCGCTAGTGGTATGGAGCTCCCTCGTGGACTCTCATAAATTCACGGCTATGTAAGACTATTACCTGGGATTGTGTAGTACGTTTTGGTCATGGATAAATAGGACCCGTATGGAAAACATGTAGTACGTTTTGTTTGGATCCACCAAAACCATTCTGATGTGCTTATGTGCTCATGATATGTTTGTTCAAGTTGACGCATTCATGATTTTCGAATAAGTTGATAAGATTTTGATTTCTTGACAAGACAAGAATTTTTTAGAAACACGTGTTTTTGTTTAAACTCAATGAATGCATTTTCAAATGGCAAGGAAGAAATTATTTCAAAAGTTTTGCTTATCTTTCTTTTATTATAAACTGTTACCCATGAGCTTTCAAGCTCACCCTCTCTCTATACCCTCCACAGGTGATAGTTAAGAAGTAAAGCGAGCAAAAGTTTAAAGAAAATTCTTCAAATTTTCTATTTTTTATTTCAAGTTAGATTTCGTAACCAAGCGGAGTTAGTTGCATTTTTTAGAATTTATAGTTTTTGTAACTTCTGTATTCTGAGATTTTCATATTATAATTTATTGTAGCTTTGTAAAATCGTTTTATTTTGATGGCATTGAAAGGTAAATGATGAAAATTATTTGTATGTAATGTATTGAAGAGAATGATGTATTAAAGATACACACAAATTATTTATGATGTTTCCGCAAGAGTTGCGTTCTGGAAATGGGATCCAACACTTATGGTATCAGAGCGCCAGTATTAAGATCTTAAATTTGCATTTTTAAAATAGGTGTCAAGTAGACTAGTGAGAGGGGAAATGATATGTCAAAATGTGAGAAAAGGAAAGTTGTGGATATTTAGCAATAAGAAATATGGAGTAGTCTTATATGTAGATATGGATCCAGTATGAGTAACTATGTTAAGGAATATGGTGATGGAAATTTTGTTGTGAATACATACTTGAATATGATAGGGACGTGAATAAGTTATCAAGGATTGTTTGAGAAAAATAGGGAGACAAGTAGAGAGGATGAGATTAAAGTGTAGAAGTGGAATGCAATGAAACCAGAAAATGTTGTGATGTTAAGAAGATGAAATTGGAACCAAATTGGTTGTGTGGTTATTGGAACAAGAGTTATAATCCACCATAAGAATGTGTTAGTGTAATTGAGATCATAATTTTATGATGAATATACTTCTATAATTTTGAACCAATGGTCATTATACATATGTAAGATATAATGAAGGATAATTGGAAGATGAGATGAATGGTAGCAACATATGTACAAGTTCAATCGGTTCAGTTAAATTATCATTGTGAGTACATATCTGATGATGGGATCATCATCAAAAGTGAGAAAGTTAAGCACATATGTAATATATGTGTGGAGATGATATAGGAAAAAATTTATGACTTAGTGGATATTTGTTAGCCAGATTTTCCATAGTGTAAAGTCTAAGAGGAACTAGGGAAACACATGAAAGTGCTTATAATGATCAATCGGGGATAGATTGAGAATGTTGATGATGCTATAATAATAAATGAATTCGAAGATAAAGAGAAGAATATCATCTAAGATAAATGGAGATAAAAGTATCCATCGTGTAAGATATAACTTTGTGAATGGTTAGAGATAAA
>JANZLF010000002.1:26415112-26425714 GCA_026546835.1 Erythroxylum foetidum
TCTCTTGTCGTGGGATATTTATCGGAATGACCTACGGGCGTTCCGGTGGATACCCTATGGTAAGGGGGCGCTACATGCTTGTTTTTTTGTATAATAATAATTATTATTTTTGAATTGGGTCATTAATTAGAAATTTGAGGGAAGGATTAGAAATTGAAATTAGAAGGAAGTATTAGAAATTAAGTTAGCTTAAGTAGTCAGTAGGCTTGTGTTAAATGAAAGAGGAGTAGATTGGGAAAGGCCAAGTAAGTGAGGGCATAATTGGAAGAAAAGGAGTAGAAATAGTATTGAATTAATGAAGAGAAGAGGAGATTGTCGTGAGTAGCCAAAGAGGAGAAGAAAAGAGAGAAAACATGAGAGAGAGAAGAGAAGAGAAGAAAATCGAGAAAGATAGGGAAGAAGGAGGAAAAATTATGGAAAGAAGAGAAGAATCAAGCTTCTTAAGGTAAGTTCTTCATCTTCTTCTTGCTTTAGTAAAGAAATGGGTTGTTGTGTTATGAATGAACAAGTGTTAGAGAGAGAAATGAGTTTTATGTTGGGAATGTTCAGAGGAAGAAGATGATTGAGAGACCCATTTGATTTTTGGATTTCTAAGCTAGGTTTTGGATTTTCTAACCTAGATGGACTATAGGTAGATTAAGTTTGAACTTGATTTGTGTTAATTCCATTTTGTTGTGATTATGAAAATTTGGGAGATTTCCACTTGAATTGGAAGTGAATGAGAATTTTGGTTGTGTTAGGAAATCAAGAACAACCTACCCAAGAGCAAGAGGAAGGGTACAAATTGAGTATGGATTTTTAAGAATGATGAGGTGAGTAATTTATTTATAGTTATTGTGTAATGAGCAAAATGCCTTGTTTGTGTGTTGTATGTTAAAATGACTTACCTGAAATGTAGTGATGTGAAAATTTTATTATGATGTATGACATTGTGATAAAATAATTGAATAGTGTGTATGACCATGTTATGCCATTGAATTGAGTCATGGCATTTTGTATAAAAAAACATGAGAATATGAGATTATGAATGATTGAATTAAGCATGAGATTTAATTATGTTTGGGCAAGAGAGGAACCGTTTCGTAGTCACGTGCACGTTGACATAAAGCCTTCTCCTTGCTGCACGTTTGTGGCACATGAGATATGAAAAATAGACTCGTTTCGTTCACGGTGTAAACTTTGGTTTATTCGTTTTGTTCCACGAAACCCTCAAGCCATTTAGTTGTGCATTTACATTTTGACATGTTAAGTTATGATGCGAATTGTGTGTTATACTTGGATTAAAAAATTACATCAAATGTGTTTAATGTGATGATGTATTGAACTATGAGTTGTGAATGTTAAAGTTACATCGTTGGATATAGACAAGATGAATATGCTTATATGAATAGATGCATATATGTTTGATTGTGTGGCTAATCGTCAATGGCTATAAATATATTAACCACTGAGCTGTGTAGCTAAACCTACAATTTCTCCCTCCTCAGGTGCAGATCGTGAAGATCAGTGATCCTTGCAAGGCATTCGGATACTCCAAGATAGTTAGAAATCTTTTGTACTAAGTTAGTGACTAATTTTGCTAGCTTTATAGGC
Source organism: Erythroxylum foetidum (assembly GCA_026546835.1). NCBI lineage: Eukaryota > Viridiplantae > Streptophyta > Magnoliopsida > Malpighiales > Erythroxylaceae > Erythroxylum > Erythroxylum foetidum. Next base: position 26,416,706 of record JANZLF010000002.1, read on the forward strand.
AAATCAAACATGAGCATTCTTTTGTATTTTGTATTAAGTTGATGGGTATGTTGATATGTAAGTAAAGCTTATCAAACGTTCATTTTGTTTAAAAATGAGAATGAGAGCTTGTAAAGTTCCTTTTGTGTATGATTATGTTATTTTAAAGTTTGAGTACGATGGATGTGCATTTTCTGTTGTTGTGATTGGAAAATTGTTGCTAGTGTTAGAATAGCATGTTGGAGTTGGAAAAATTGTATGCGATGAATCTTTTGGAGTTGAGATTCAAGTGTTAATGGGATGTATGTAGTAGTGAAATGAATATGAAGTAGTTTTACGCTAGAAGGGTTGGATTTGGGGAGATTATGAGTGATTATGGTGTTGGAAAGGATGTTGGCAGCATTGGAGAGGCATTGGAGGAGTTTGGGGAACCCCAATGTCCGTTTAACGAACATTAGGTTCGTTAAACGGACCTTATTAGGTGAAAAAGGACCCCCTGCCTCACCAATGTCCATTTAACAGACATTCTCGGGTGAAAAATGGCTCCTAAGCTAGTTTATGTCCGTTAAACGGACATGGATGTCCATTAAACGGACATTCATGGGATAGCTACAGTAAATCGTGATTTTGGTTATTTTAGAGGTAGAATCTCACTTTGAGTTCTTCATAGAAGTTGAAGATCTCGAAGTCCTCTTTCAAAGACAGGTACAAAATGATTAAGGACATAAACATGTTGGACTCTTTTGGCCATAACTTCGTCATCCGACCTCCAAATTAGGTGATTCTTAAAGCAATATATTCCTAACATATCGTTCTACCTTTTCATAAAAATTGATAACTTTTGGTGTTAAATCCAGAAAGAATTTTGTAAAGGAAGTGAGGGTTCATTGAAATAACCCTACGGGGTATTCCACTCACGTTTATGACTTCGGAGCGATAGTTGGGCTCCGAAAATAGGGCCCAACATTTGTCCCAAGTTGCTCAACTGCTCTATAAACATGGTTTTTCTTTTGTAAACAAACACAACTAAAACAAATACAATACAAGTCCATATTTTGCCTATATTGCTTCCCACCTTTTTAAAAAAATTATCATTTCTAATATAGGTCCCCAACACAAATTTGTGAGGGGTTAACGTTGCTTGACCTCAAAGACAGGATGGATATGATGTCATGTTCTAAGACATGTTTCCTCCTCATCTAGAATCATGACAAAATTTGCTCTAACTTAACTCCATTTTGTGTGAATTCGTTCCTTTTTCATTTCAGAGCTAAAATAAGATATGAAAATAGAATGTAGGCCACATTGAGTATCAAATCTAATAAAAACCATTCAAATATAAGCAAAATGCTCTTAAAATTATACTAGAACATAGTCTATTTAATACCTAAGTATCAGAAATAGGAGATACCAAAGTATCATAGAAGCAGCTGTAGACTCTTATAGGCATGCTTATTTACACACGATTAGGACTTAACAGTTTTAAAAACATTTCATTTCAGATTTCACAATCACAAGCAAAAGATGTTATGTCATTATTCCACTTTCCTCAAAATGAACTTATAAATACATATCCAACTAATCTTGCCTAATAGCATAATCATTTGCAATAATGTACCATTAAAAGCATTTTGAGTTTACACATTCCATGACATGACACAAAGTTCCATTTTGTAACAATCATATTCAATTCACGTAACATAAATCTTTTGAAATACATTGGTATTCAAAAGAACACATTCACTTTTAAACATATCATTCCTATCAACTTTAAACACAAGATTAATTAACCTCACATTCTTTAAGTTATTACCTTCATAAATAAACCATAAATAAATTTTCTCCATTAATTTAGCATTATCTAGGTTTATTTTTAACCTCAACTCAATTTAATAAAACCATTGTTAAAAGTCCTAACATTATATAAGTCAACAATTACACAACCAAGTTTATCTTTTTTTTTTTAATTCCAGATTTTCTTAAGACAGGTTTCAAATCAGATTTGTATGGCTATTTTGACATAGAAATTGAGGCTTCTAAGCAATGTGTTCTTCTAGACAAATGTTCTCTATGTCTTAAGTTTTTAATAAACTATAGTTCATACAATTGGGTTCATTATTTCTCAAGTTATCCTGAAAATAATACAGACTATTCTTAGATAGTGACAGAATCCAAAACTCAAATTCAATCGAAATTTCAAAACCCTTCGAGACAAAAATAAAATTCTATTCCTTCATGAAAGTTGTAGACCTATATATTTAGTTTAATTTACAATTAAAAACACCCCATTTGGCATCTCCAAGTCAAGTAACGACCAAAATACCAATGTCTGTATAGTGAAACCTATTCAGTGACACTACTACAATTAACCCACAACTTACACCTTCAACACCCCCTTCTCCAAAATTCCTGAATTCCACTTCAATTGCACCTTACTAATGCCTCAATTACACATCAATTTTCTGTACAAAACCAATTCCAAAGTCATTCAATAAACAACTCACAATCTTATCTTTCATACATTAAAACTGAAACAATATATGCCAAACTAAAATTATCTTTCCAGCACTTAATGTTCAACATCATAAAACATATTTCTTGACAAATTAGGTATCATAAAACTTATATGAATACGTGCTATCAAGTGTAGAAATCCCTCACCTATTTAACTTCAAAAAACCAGTTGAACTAACCCTTCCAAACAATCAACACATACCTAAGTTTAACGTGCAACTTTCAGCCTTAAAGTAGCAATAGTACAGAAAATTAGTAGAACCTTTTTCTAGATTTAATAGCTTACCAAAAGTCAAGTGATGAAAATCCAAAATCCAGCAAAAATTTCGAAAGTTAAAGAGAAAATGGGAGTTTCGGTGGAGAGAAGAAAGCAAAATGAAGAAAGAACAAAGCAGAAAATGTTTCCAGCAGAAACTTGTTTTATCACCATCTAGGTGTCACTCCCACCATAAGGCATATGTCTTCTTTTCATGTTTCGCATGTGTCCTGCACTTAAGCTACCATTTGTTACATTTCTATTAAACCATTTGTCACTTAATGAATGCTGCCAAATGCCACAATTTTGATTAGGCCACTTGTCACTTTATCAACTATGTCATTTGTCAATGTATCAATTATGTCAAATGTCACTAAATCATAGGCTTAATCATTCTAATTTCCATGTAGCAACTTAACTTGTCACTTGATAATTTTCCTAGTCCAAATATGCATTTAAATACCTCAATTCTCTAATGGTATCAATTAATTCTAATTTATTAACAATAATCCATCAATACTAAAATTCAAGTCATATGCATTTCATATTCAAATCATAGCACAATTTGAACTGCTATCTCACATGTACTTTCATGAACATGTATCATTTAAACTAGGGTATCTTTTGGAGCCTTACATAATATTTCATACGGGATCATTATATTTGAATTAGTTTAGTTAACTTATTCTTTAATAAGCACCTACACATTTGTTTAAGTATCTTTATACTTTTATTTATAAGATTAAATGCTTTCTTTATAAGAAAAAGCATAACATGTGCTAGTTTTACTGTTTTATCAATATCTCATCTTGATAAAACTACAACTAGAAACAATTTAGGAATCATACATAAATATAAGTTGAATATCATAATTATAATCTCATCATGATTCCAATTATACATTAATTTTTAGAGATTTTATCTTTAATATTAAAACATTTAGTGTAATTAACATAACAAATAAAGATAAAGAATTAATTAAAATAATAATATTATATATAAAATTACAATTGATTACAAAGGCATAAACGAACAAGTAGCAAAAGTATAACCCCATCTGAGTATTGTAAGTGATCTAGAAGGGGGGGGGGGAATAGATCTTAAAATTCTTTGAAAATTTCTACAAGAAAATTAGAAGTTAAAACACACAAAAACAATTTTGATAAACTTAATTGAAAAAGTATAGGGAAGAAGATCAAACACTGTTTTTATAGAGGTTCAGTGCTAAGACCTACGTCATCTACCTAAGCTCCCACTTAGGATTTTGCAAACCACTTTATTACACACTTTGTAGTCTAGTGTGAACTCTTACCATACCGCTTGACTTCCGGCTCAAGCTACCTTTACACTTGATTTATCTTCCGGCACAAATCCTACCAACACCACTTGATTTTTGGCTCAAGCTACCTAACACGTGACCTTTCACTATTCATTCAAATTGTAAGAGAAATAAGATAAAGATGAAGGACAAAGCTCAATACAATTTTTGTAACAAGATAAGAGCAATAATGAGCAAAATATGGAACAATTATGGAGTCTTTTGCTTATGGAACTTTTGTCTAATTCTCCCTTGATCTTCCACTCTTTATATACTGATAAGAATATAGTCGTTGGAGATCATATAGCCGTTGCTTGAAATCATATAGTCGTTCCTTGATTCCTCCTTTCCTTTTTGTGAATGATTCGTATAAATCTTGTCAATTTCACCATGTTAGTCGACTAGTCGAAATATTATAGTCGACTAGTGTTAACATATATCACTGCAGACTTGATTTTGCTCCTCGATAAGTCAACTAGTGACATGATAGTCGACTAGTGTCACTATTCTACTGAATTGTAGTCGACTTGCAGCACATTAGTCGACTTGTTTTAAGCCACATCTGATGATCCTTAATTCTTAGTCGACTTATAAGATACTTAGTCGACTTGTAGCTGGTTCCAACGGATACATTTGACCAAATCTTCCATAATCTTTATCTTTAATGTCTAAATCATGTTGACATTGTTTCCATCTTAATTCTTCAATGATTTATGAAGTCTTCTAGATTTCTTTTAATCCAAAAACACCTGAAATAAATTTCTTAACCAATTTCATATATTTTATTATTATCAAAACTTAAGTGGGATTTAATTTGTCAACCATCATTGGTCCAACAAAAAATTATGAAACAAACTTGTTCATCATATTTTTCGTTGTTAAACTTGTTCACCCCAAGGGCAAGTGCTTCAAGATTAGGTGATGAACCAAAGGCAGGTGGAGGATGTAGGCTGAACATGGAAAATGAAAGCATTACAAGCAGTAATAATGAATTTTATTTTAGCAACGAGAATTGAACAACATAAATAAAATAAATTAACATATAAACATAACCATCGTCAACTTGAATTTCTAGGAAAAAAATTAACTCAATACCAAACCTGTGTTTAGTGCTTCGATTCACTTTACTATTAGGTGAGTCAGAAGAAACATAATCTGTTGGATTCCCTTTAGAAAGAGAATGAACCTGTAAAAGAAAGTGATTAATTGATGAATTGCTAGAATCTCATTCAACAAAGTTGGGAAATATCAAAACTCCCAAGATCATCAAGAAGAAATGTAACAACTCACTTTTGGAAAACAATGGCTTAGCTTCAGACAAGTATGATAAAACAGGACCAATATGACTACACCAAAAATTCTAACTCCAAACTAATCACATTAAAAATTTGGAACTCTAAAAAATCAATAATGCGTCTTATAAATTAAAAAGGAAGATCAAGATGTAGGGCCTCATGAATGTGATTATTTCCAACAGCGATGAAGTAAAGAAAGCACGTGAAAAAAGAAAAGATAGAAAGAAAGCATCTAAACACCTGTAAGAAGAAAAAATGCTTACGAGTCAAATAAGATTGACTTTTCAAAACGTAAATAGGACAAAAATCCATCCTCTTAATGGTCTTCAACAGGTTGAAAGAAGCAAAACTTTACTATAGTATTGCCAATTTCAAAAGACTAAACGCAGAAGTAAACTTCCTAATCACATTTGGCATCGCTCTGAACGTAACTTCACATCGAACCATCTATTAGTAGGATCATGAGCCAAATGGAGCAATCTCTTATGCATAAGAACAGCTTCTGCCCTCTCTACATTTACATCCAATGCATATCTACAACACAAGTACATCAATGACATTAAAGCCAAATAGAAAACAGAGAGAAAAAATGAAAAAGGACTGTCAAATATGATCCTCTTCATTAGAAAATCATATTAGGCCTAAAGTTTGATATCAAATTCGTTTAGATCATAAAATTGTTTCTTTAACAACTAATCCACTGAAACTATATTTTAAACTTCAACAACGAAGAAAAAGTAATAACGAAAATGGAAACAAAACCAAGAAGATAACAATTTCATCCCCAAAATCGCAACCAACCACCCACTTCCCAAAAAAAATCATACCTAAGGTTAATTTTAAAAAAAGCCGGTACGGTACGGAATTCCATACATTGTATCTACCTCAACTAAAGGGGTTTTCACAAAGTCAAGTTGTTTAACTATTAAAAACTTTTTATACTTTAACTTTTAAAAGCATAGAAAATAGTGAGAACTTTTTCTATCCATCATTTTATTTAAAACTTCAGCAGTATAATGACTGTTTTTTTAAGATTCCCAAATTTTAAAAATCTGCATAATACATTTTAAAACACTTCTCATATTTCATATAGCAACTCAACTTTTAGAATGAGACTTTAGGTCTACATCACAAGCAATCACAAACATATAATTCTAAACATTTTAAAAATGTCTTTGACAATCAAAGCCTTCATAGTTCATTAAATAAAAGATATTTATAGTTCCATTAATATTCACAAGATCACAATTTAAAACCCTTTTCAAATATACTTTACAACATATATTCAAGCAACTAAGCCAATTTCAAGCAAACACATACATAAGAAAGATAAGACAAATACAACAACCATCGACAATACAACTAATCCTACAGTGGAGTCTTAATTACTACAATACATGTACGCATACTTGGGACGGTTTGTTGAAAAAGATAACAATAAAGGTGAGCTAAACGAGCTCAATGAGTGTTAAGTAGTTTCCTAAAAATTTAAACTTTTCATAATAATATAACTGAAATATTCCCATATAATAGTAAAGCTTATGGTAAAATACTTGTCATAATATTTCATTCGTGCATCATAACAATTAGTACTCAAACAACATTTTGTAAAACACAATTTCATTGTTTCTTAAATACTATTTCGAAGGGTTTTCTTAAAATTAAACTCATCATATACAAGTTTCCATTTTCTGTTTTCCTTTTTCTTTAACCAATAAATAGTGGTGGCAAAAAGTTTTCTGAAAACTTTTATACTGAAAATAAGTCAACCACTAGAATTGGTATCATATGGTACCTCTCAAATAACTTTTAAAAATAAATAGTGGTGGCATTATTATTTCATGACTTTTCTTATTCAACGTAGCCTATCACTAGTTTCTTTACCATACGGTAAACTAGACCTAAAGTCACTTTAACACCCCATTCCTAATTGACTTATGCACGTGTCCATCGGAAACACATGTACATGCCTGTTAGAAATGACATGTTAACTATCTCACCTTCACTGTACATAATATGGCATCATACACTAAACCATCAATCACACATTTTCTAAACTCAAAATGTTATCACATTAATCAAAATCCATAATTTACATATTTCATACAACACAATACTATCTCAGGTTTACAACATTATCTTATGAGCTTAAACAACTCAGTACACACCAAATACAATAAACATGAAAATCTCAATTGATCGACCTTTGAGCCAAAATTGACGGTAACAGGTGCACAAAATATGCTTCTACGGAGTCTTAGAAGCTAGGTCGTCTCACTTTTGAACCTGAAAAGCAACGGTGCAATTTTGATGAGTTTTGCAAACTCAGTAAAGTAACCATTCTCGATGGTTCACTCATGTCATAAAACAAGATCAATTATAGCATGTAATCATACAGCTCAACTCCACTTAACAAATATCAAATACTATCACAGATAAATCATTTCTCAGATACACAGTTCAATCATATAACAACATTCACATAATTTTGCAAATCATTTAATGAATTCAAATTATATGTGGATGCGACATGTATGAGACTCACATTCATTTTTATTTTGTTGTGATTGTGTGCTTTTACAGTATCCCAAATTATTGGGCTCAATCAGTCAGTCAGTAACTCATTGATCACAACAAGCCATAGGCTTGAACCATATATGCAGGAGCTTAAAGCTCATATTAGTAATAGTATCAATAGCCACATTAGTCACAACTCCTTTATATTACATGCATTGGAATGAAGTGCATGTCACAATTCAGTTATCCATTCAATCACTTTCATTTGCATGTAATATAACAGCATATCAGTTACAGTATCAATTACAGTAACAGTCACAGTAGCAGTGGTAATCAGATTAGGTTCGGCATTCAACCTTTCAGTTGAGAATCAGAAAATCATTTAGGCATATGCATTCACATTCACGTAGCACTTCTAAGATCATTCTCACGCATCAAACTGCCTTGGACAAATATTGTCCGGAATCCAGTACACAATCAACATAATTCAGTACAATTCAATAGGATCACAATATAGTTCAATAATGTACTAAACAATATGGTGAGACCATCTTAGGTTACTCACAATATGTTCCAAATAGCTATTGCCTTGATGTCCCGACAATGTTTGGATGCGGTCGTTCAATGTGCTCCTCTATACATACAATATATACGCATATCATAATATTGCACAATTTTGTATTCATTAATGCACATTCATGTAAAATAACTATGTACAATGCATGTTCATGAAAATTCTAGGTTTCTTATCATTTATTTTGTTACACAAATCATTCAGATATCCACATTCTATTGATCAACTCAGATTTGTTTAAAAATACACTTTTGGGTCCATTTTTCACAATTAATTTCATCAAGAAAGTGAAGGAATTTGGTAACACTTCCTTCTAACAAATTATTCTCCTATGTATTAAGTCTCTATTGATACCAATATTGTTGGGCCCCGATTTGCATTAGGCATGTTTTATTTATTTTGAGGATTAGTTTACTAATTTCCTTTTAGTTAGAGTAATTTGGGGTTTTTAGTGTTTAGTTAATAGAAATTAATGGAAGGGATTAGTTAAATTAGAATTTTTATAAGTTGTTAGAAGTTAAAGGCATAAGTTAGTGTAAGGGCAAATTAGGAAGTC